>CM032229.1:95872500-96245000 GCA_019009955.1 Riptortus pedestris
TATATATATATATATATACATACATACATAAATATTTATATTTATAGTATATTATATATATATTATATACATATTTTAAAAACCTTTAAAACAGCTACTTTGGTAAACATTGGAGTTAGAGAAAGGGAATGTAGATGATCAATTTTATAATTTTACATTTTCAACAATTGACTATATAACGTATTGCTCAAGAGTAGATTTCTCTGCTATTTCTGCTAATCGCATTATTTTTATATTAGTTTAATAACAACTATTTCAGAGAATGATACACAACATTACTAAATGTGAAAGCACGAAATTACAAGTAGATATAAATGTAGGCAAGAAATGGGAGGGGGGGGGGACAAGACGTAACAACGTTTTTATTATAACATGCCATTATCAAGCAATGTATGATAAGCACTTCCTTTCTAAATGCATGAACAGAGAAGCCTCTTTCTTTGTCGACTTTAGGTATATTTTATAGACGATACCATTTATGTATTTTTTGTGTTTATTTAGTTGATTATTGTATTTAATTTATTAGTTTAATTTCGGTGTTCACTAAGCTAAATCCCCTTGATGCTAAAGCTCTCATCTTAATGAATTAAAGATCATAATCTTCATTATAATTTGTTATTCGGAAAAAGTGTTTCACATATATTACTCTAAATTCCCATCTCATTGTTCATATTTTTTACCTTCATAGCCATTTGGATACTCTGGGGGGGGGGGGGGGTGGTAGCATGCTTCTCTAGAGTCTCTACGTCTCTGCTTGCATTTAAAGGGTTAAAATAAAGGAATAAAACCTACTAATCATACCACATCACCACATACAATACTCCATGAGCAATGTAAGTTGTTATCATGATGAGTATTCATCATAAAAAATTAAAAAAAATAAATCATTAATCAATTCGCATTTCTTTCCTATCAAAAGCCACCAGATCCCAACAAATATCATAGCCCCATAAACGCTAAACAATCACAATAGTAATAACTTAAAAATTGAAGTGGACACACTATGAGCGGAACATCGCCTGAGTAGGATCCATGACATTTGAAGAAATTTTCCGGAAATCATGAGTACAACCTCAATAGCCGATTTCCTATAAGGGATGATTTTCCTTCCGGTGAGAGGTTGGCAGAGCTGTTTGGTTACATTTCAGACGCTTCCCGTCGGGGTTAATGTTGACTGAGAGATTTCTCATTACCGTTTGTATTTATTCACTAAATATTCACGGTCGTGTTGTGTTACCAGTATGAAGATTTATCTATTGTTCACGAGGAAAATCTGCTCAGTTTACGCAGCCCCTGCATGAGGGTCTTTTTATGAGAGCGACGAGCAGCCGGGCTTTGCAACCTCAAGGTCAACACTTCAATTGCTGCCTCTCGACGCACGAGAACCAGTACAAGCTGATATACAGCTATGGTTTACTTTAATGTTTTTTTGTTTTCCTTATGTACTGGTTCAATATACAAGCCTTTCTGCCTTTAAAGCACTAATTTAAACTTTGCTTATTTTATTTCACCTGTTGCATTTAATATTTGAATTATGAATTTCACGGAAGGATTATGTACTTTGACTATTAAATTCCCTGAGAGTATTCAAGGAAATCTTTGTGTTCAATAGATATTAGTATCAGAAGAATAAAGTTATTAAAAAATATAATAGAAAAATACGTTTTTTGAAATTTTGCAAACAATTGATTTTAATTTTATATTTTCGGGAAATAATAAATTTGTTCAATATAGTCATATTTGAAAGCACATTAAAACACTTAGAAAGGATAATAAAATGTTAGTTTTCTCCTCCTATACCACGTAGGTTTTGAAATAGAGCCTTAAACAAATTTGAATACGCAACCAAAAATATGAGATTTTTGAAAATAATAACTTACATATTGAATGGCCAAAATATTTGACACTGCATTTTTCTTATTCTTGAATGAATGAACGAATACCAAAAATGATTAAAATCTGAGTTAGTTAGGTTCACAGTATTGGTTGGTTTGATATCACCCGTTTAAGGAATAAGGGTCCATTCCTTTGATGTAGGTACGAATATACCTGACAAAAGGAACTTAAATGTCAGAAGGCTCACACGAGAGCCACGCTTTACACTTCAGTTATTCTCTAATGGTCAACGACGAGTCGCTCACGGCACGAGGAGAATTATGTGTGCGCGCAGTGTATGTGTGTATTTGGGTGTATTCATTTTCCCACTTTCAAACCCCTTATCCAGAAATATAAATTTAACGTTTTTAAATCCAGGGAAGTCCTAGGAATTTTAATTAGTGAGTGTGCTACCAAATAAATTCACAAGCAATTGAGCTAACTAACTTCAATATTATAAAGGCCAACTTCTCAACACATGGATATCATGAACCTCTCTAAACGATGAAATAAGTAAATTAAGTAATACCCAGTAGTTAGGGAAGCTGATAATATTAGCTCGGTAGACTTTGAAGGTTTGCATGTATGAAGCCTCCAAACCATAACTTTTTTTCGTTCTAGGTGAAATTGTTTACAACTTTCATCTTTGTACTGACAATTCTCAGCTATCGGACTAGATGTCTGATTATAGAGTCGTATGTATCTGGTTCAAGGTACTGGAAAGAACGAGAACCCAGTGGCATAGAATAAAAACATAAGATGACTTATGCTTGGACTACACTCAGATTGGACACCAGAGCCTCCAGGGTCGACCTCTTATCACTGTCAGACTGTATTTTTTCCGCTTTATTTGACCTGTATCTATTCTAAATATATCGTTTCTCCAAATAAATCTTCTTGTCTTCACCTTTACCTCAGTTTTCTGGATCTGAATTACAAAATAAACTGACTGGGCTATTTTGAAGAGACCTCATTTTTTCATCTCATAAGAAGAATTGAATTGTAAATTAGTGAAATGCTTTGATAAATAAATAGATGCCATGCAGATGCAGAGTAAATTAAGCAGATTTTATCTGAGCTGGAAAGGCATTATCATGATGTCACCTCACGTACCAATCTCAGTTTCAGAGATAAAGCAGCTTTAAGTGGAAATCGTATGAGAAGGAGTAGGCTTACTGAAAGCTGAAAATAAAAAATACAAATAACTTGGTTAATATTTCAGCAAGAGAAAACAACTATTGTAGCTTAAAACTTTTCTATGTACCGCATAATAACGGATAATTACCGAATTTTCCAACTTACTTTCTCACTACGCCCCCACTCCTCCTGGTCTGATGTCAACCATTAACAAAAATAATTTTAAATTTACATGCTAATTCACAAGCCGAGTCTTGTTTAGTTCGGTTTAATCGTTAGTGCCCAATAAAACTGTTTACTCCCGCTATAGTTTTTAAATTAAAACAAACATCATCATTACTTTCAATTATTAAGCATCAACCGCCTCTTCCCGCCAATAGCCGACCTAAGTCTGCCGCAACAAAGTCGGTCTGCCAGGAACCGACTGTGGTATCTCCTCTCAACTTCCGCTTAATTATTTGGTTTAAATTATAGTAACTTCAATTATTCTAAATATTAACCCATAGGAATGCATAAATATAAGTCTAAAAACACATCACATAGCCAATAATCAAGGAAGTTCTAATACATTAAGATTCTCGATGAGTTCCGTTTAGTCGTTTGTGCCCAAAAACATTGTTGACTCCCACTATAGATTTTAGCGTGTATCTCATTTATACTTCGTTAAATACGTATAAGTAAAAAGAGTATATAACAAATGCTGCTTTAAATATCAAAATAAACAATTTTTATTACGTACATATTTTCCGAAAATCAATAGAAAACGAAATAGCCCTATTTTTTCATATCAGGCCTCACTTACAACTCCCTCGCCCGTTCGTACCTACAAATTTTAATATAGCTTATAATCAGGGAGTTGTTAACACTAAATTACATATGGAGTTTCGTTGAGTTCTTTTATGCCTTTTAAAATTGTTGACTCCCGCTGTAGTTTTTAGCGTACATTTTGTTTATACTTCGGTATACGACGAACCTGTATATAACAAAAGTTACTTGAAATAAAAAATTAACAACTTTTGTTAAGTGCATATTTGCCAAAAAACCAATAGGAAACGAAATATCATTATTTTAAATTCAAGCTTATAACCACATTCTTGTGTGTTTCAGAGAATATTAGTAAAGCCTATAGTTTAACTTGGGTTAGAAGTAACACACGTACCAAGTTTCATGAAATTAGGTTTGGTAGTTTCGGCGTGAAAAGTTAAGAAACAGAAACCAAATCCAAAAATAGTTGATATCGTTTCAATTCCATGTGAAACCCAAAATTATCGTGAAATTTTGAAGAAAAAAAAATCAATTTACAGGCAGACGATACAATCACCAGCTAAGGTACCCTGCTTCGCCCGGGAATCCATTTGAGGCCGAATAATGATGGTACTTTTTTGGCAAGACTTTAGGTTGCACAATATTTTTACATTTTCCCGTCTCAGTTTTTAGGGTTTATACCTAAGTACCTGGCGTTGCTGGGGATATGTTAATAATAAAAGTATTTGTTATGAACTTATGCTTCACTGTCCACAATATTATGATATTACTCGCTTCCTGTGCCTGCACCTTTTTTTATAATATAATCATATAATATCGTATTAATCATATAATTCACAATCATAGAAACACATTGTCTATTCGGAACCATGTATGAATAAAAGTTCATTTCACCAAATGCGGTCCAAAGCACAACGATGGCAGCTGTTTTTCCTATGTAATAAACGTTATTAAAAATGCTCTTTTATATGTTTGGAAAGTAACCTGTATATTCATAACGGGACTGGTATGTTCAGGAAAGTATAACATATTCCTCCAAGAGCCGGTCACATGCGGCGGAGTGAAGACAGGGACCGTCACATGCCTTCTACCCATCAATGTCTTCGACCTTCGAGTTCCTTATCTTCCTATTTAGCCCACTTTTACCCTAACTCCTACAGCTCCTAAGAGCCTTCTCTAAATGAGGATAGTAACGGAGGCAGCTGTAGCATGACCTCAGGTTCATCACCGGGTTCTGTGAGGACCGAGCGATATACAGGGGGGGGGGGGGCGAGAAAACAGCCTTCACTCCTCGAGCACCGGCTGTACATACCCTAAACTGAGTTTCATCCACCTCACAGCCATCTTCCCTCCTGCGGCTCGGCCCTCCGTTGCAAGACACCTCCTGAATAATGTACCACCATAAAATGACAAAGTTTAAAATCCCATACACAACCCTCCCAACATTGTATAGCTCCAACCTCACACATTAATTAATAATAACAATATCGATTGATAAATATAATAAAAAATTGATAATTTATAAAAGCGGTCTGGCGTTAATGACCATAAGGGTGGAAAAGCCACAAAAAAAAAAGTATAACATATATTAACGTATCAGAGTTAATAAATTCCAGAAACTGGGTGCACCTCTCCATAGTTCATTCCTTTAAATTTTATATTTATGAGACTATGTGACTTAAAAAAAATCATATTTCTGAGGACATTACATTACTAAAAGTATAAGCATAAAATCACATCTAAACATAAACCACTGCGAGGTCGGGAAGGGGTGGGGTAGAGTGATTATAACACATTTCTGCATTCCCGTCATAATACATCCAGTTGTGTATCTCCAGTTACACTAAAATAATTATCCCTCACTTCAAATCCTCCTAGTATTAAAATCCAAGAATTTTACGTATAAACACAAAAGTAATTTTAATCATCTAGGTAAAGCTAATAGCTTAAACAACTCACTGTAATGTAAGATTAACCCTCCGTCGGGCACAGCTAGCCTGAGAGGCCAGGAAAACATACTTTTTGATACCACGCCTCATTCTGTTTCCTCTGTGAGGGGCCATTCCCAGTAATTTCCTGATTTGTGTTCATGCTTAGAATCCCCTACTTTAGTCTATTGCCATCCTTCATCCTGGTCCCTAGGTGGCTTGTGAGGCCGACTGCGCTCAATTGCTCCTTAATTTTGAAGATGATTTTTTTTCAAGATATATCTATTGCAATCGTCCCTTTTACTAAGATTAATGCTATTCTATATGGAAGTTCGTCGATATCTTGAGAAATAAGTGCTAGTCTAACTCTGGCCTCTCAGGCCGAATGCGCCTTATCAATTTTACTTGTTTTAGTTTAAGCTTCATTCTATTTTAATAAAGTTATTATTTTACGTACTAAATAGCATATTTGCTTTCCTTAGATCCTAGCAAATTCTGTCCTACCAGCGTTTTAAATTAAAATTAATTAGATGGGGAGTGGGGGGCTAAAATATGTGGGCGGCCTCTCAGGCCGTGTGCGCCCGATTTTGTTTCGTCCAGAGGTGCGCCCGACGGAGGGTTAACAGTGAGAAATCAAAAAGGAAGTCTTCCACCGCCCATCTCTACAATCAGTGTTGCCAACCAACATCCCGCTCATTTAAGATCTCAATTCTGTTTACATTAAATTATGTTAACAATTCAGATTACATTATCTTCACAATACAAAAAGTTCGTCACGCAGGGGCTGCGCAAAAAATACAGATTTCCCATGTGAAGTTTTACAATAGAGAAATTTCAGAATAGAGAGCCGTACAGTTACGCAAACGACCCGAACTAGCTCTTGACGGAAACTCAAGAGTAGACCCGAAGTTATCCGATCTCGTCTCAGAAGGTGAAAACAGAAAAATGCCAACATCTCGGTTAATATTCAAGATTAAGAACAAATGTATATAATAATATTTATAGTAAATTCAATTTTCAATACGATTGATTCTATATAATTTTTCGATCCGACTTATAGTAACGGAGATATTTTGAATTTTCGAAAATCCTCCCCTCTAAACTCCCCCTCCCACTGGTCCGATTTCAGCCATTAACGAACATGATCTATCTTTTTACATAAAAGGTTTAAATGTCGAGTTTGGTAACGATCAAACGAAAATTGCGACCGCTAGAGCGTTAACAGACAAATATATATATATCTATAAAATATATATATATATATATATATATATATATATATATATATACTAGCTGAGATACCCGGCTTCGCCCGGGAATTCATTTGAAGCTGAATGGTGATGGTATTTTTTTGGCAAGGCTTTATTTTGCAAACTATTTTGACATTTACCCAACCCAGTGTTTAGGGTTAATACCCATTGTTGGCATTTGTTAATATTGAAATTAATTTTTTATGTAAGACTTCACTGTTCAAACCATAACCATGGGTAGTATTTATTACAATTAAATATCATCTATAATGAACATATTTCCTTTCAAAAGCCAATCCAAGCTCACATAGTATAGGCAAAGATTTGCACGTACGATTATATTTGTAATAGTGAATCTCACTGAAAATTGCTTCCAGGAATGCCAGATGGGTAATAAGTAAACTCAATTAACTGCTCCCGTCATCTTCCGCTCCCGCATGAGACTTCTCAACATTCTTCTACTTATATTATTGATGCAAAACATTATTTTATAATTTATCTACCGGATGGAATTAAATAATAGTGGTACCCTGAAAATATCATATCGAGTTTAAACGCATATTGTTTTTTGTCATAATGACATTACCATTAACGTTTAATTGTTATTTTATTAGATATTTGTTTCAATAACTTCAAGGTACATTATAGAAATTAAATGATGGAAATGCTCTTATAGTTTATATTTCTATTGGAAATAAATAACAAAGTTATTTTCTAGGAAAAATAAATAAATGAGGAGGGGATGACGAAGATTTATAACCTCACTAATCCGAATCATACTTTGAACTATCATATAAGACGAAAACATAACATCATTTGTCATAATATTCATTTATTAAAACCCCTTAAATAAGTACTAATATCATTATTATTGACTCCCGTTTAGCGTATATCCCGTGTTTACTTCATTTTACGACTTTAGTGAATGCACACAAAAGTTACTCTAAATAACAAAGTAAACAACTTTTGTTATGTGCACGTTTGCCGAAAAACAAATAGAAAATAAAAAAGCGAGTTTTTCATTTCACCCTCTCTTATAATCCCCACTCCCCTTTGAACCTAAAATTTTTAATATAGCTTATAATCATGGAAAAATTAATGCTTATTCACATACCGAGTTTTGTTAAGTTCGATTCAATCGTTTGTGCCCAACAAAATTGTTGGCTTCCGCTTTAGTATCTCGCTTATACTTTGTTATACGGCAAAGGTGAATATAACAAAAGTTAATTAAAATAACAAAATAAACAACTTTTGTCATGTGCATGTTTGTCGAAAAACCAATAGGAAACAAAATATCACTACTGTTAATTTCAGGCCTCCCTTACAAACCCCACTCCTGCTCGTCCATAGAAATGTTGGTAGGGCTTATGATAATTAAGGCGTCAACTCTAATAAACATACCGAGTTATATTTAGTTCGGTTGAGTCTTTTGAGCCCAATAAAATTAATGACTCCCGCTATAGTTTTTAGCTTATAACTCATTTATACTTCGGCTTACGACAAAAGTGTATATAACAAAAGTTACTCTAAATATCAAAATAAACAACTTTTGTTATGTTCATATTTGCCGAAAACCCAATAGGAAACGAAATATCGCTATTTTTAATTTCAGGCCTCCCTTATAACCCCCACTTCTGTTCGTCTCAGAGGATATTAACATAGCCTAAAGTCTAAGTTGGGTTAGTAGTAATATACATACCAAGTTTCATAAAATTCGGTTCAGCCGTTTATGCGTGAAAAGGTAACAAACAAACAAACAAACAGACACGAAAGAAACAAAATGCAGTTATGGTGTCTATGACATGTGAAACGAAAAGTTATCGTGAAATTTCGCGAAAAAAATCAATGTACAGACAGAGGTTACAATTTTATATATATATATATATATATATATATATATATATATATACATACTAGCTCAGATACCCGGCTTCGCCCGGGAATTCATTTGAGGCTGAATGGTGATGGTATTTTTTAGCAGGCTTTACATTGCACAATATTTTGACATTTACCCGTCCCAGTGTTTAGGGTTAATACCCGTTGTTGGCATTTGTTAATAATAAAATTATTTTTTTATGTAAGTCTTCACTTTCCTCCAAATTGTCATAGTTCCCCTCTCCTGTGCAATATCCATAGATTTCAGCTACAAAGGACTAAATAGTAACATAGACCCCGCTTTAGTTTATACTGTATATCTCGTTTATACTTTGTTAAAAGACAAAAATGAATATGACTAAAGTTAGTCTAAATAAAAAAATAAACAACTTTTGTTATGTTCATATTTGCCGAAAAACGAATAGAAAAAGAAATGCCACTATTTTTAAATTCAGGCCTCCCTTACAACCCCCACTCCTGCATGTCCCTAGAAATGGTGGTATGGCTTATTATAATGAAGGCGTTAGTACTAATACACATACCGAGTTTTATTTAGTTCGGTTGAGTCTTTTGTGCCAAATAAAATGGTTCACTTCCACTATAGTTTTTAGCGTATAACTCATTTATACTTCCGTATACGGCAAAAGTGCATATAACAAAAGTAACTCTAACTTACAAAATAAATAACTATTCTAATGTGCATATTTGCCGAAAAATCAATAGGAAACGAAAAATCGTTTTTTTTAATTTCAGGCTTCCCTTATAACCCCCTCTCCTGTTCGTCTTAGAGAATATTAATATAGCCTAAAGTCTAAGTTGGGCTAGTAGTAATATACATACCAAGTTTCATAAAATTCGGTTCAGCCCAGATATATATAGATATATATAGTCAATTAATGATCTATCTTAATTTTTGTTTTATCATTACCAAACTCTATATTCAAAAGTTTTATGTAAAACTAAATTTCCAAAAATTTGAAAGATCTCCGTTATTACGTCGGCTTTTATATATATAAAATTGTAACCTCTGTCTGTACATTGATTTTTTTCGCGAAATTACACGATAACTTTTCGTTTCACATGTCATAGACACCATAACTGCAAAAAAAAAAAAAATTAATTTTATTATTAACAAATGCTAACAACGGGTATTAACCCTAAACACTGGAAAGGGTAAATGTCATAAAGATACCATCACCATTCAGCCTCAAATGAATTCCCGAGCGAAGCCGGGTATCTGAGCTAGTATATTATATAAAATATCTCTGTTATTATTCGTCGAATCGAAAAATTGTATAGAGCCAATTGTATTGCAAATTTAATGTTCAATAATTGTTTGCTATGGTAAATACATACTTTCTCTATCATGAATATTAATCGAGATATTTGAATGTTTTAGTTTTCAGCTTACAGTAAGCACACACTCCTACTAAAGATACTAAAACTAAAGATGACGTTTCTTAATGGCTCAAATCGGACGAGTGGAGGGGGGAATTTTGAAAATTTGAAATATCTTCGTTACTATTAGCCGGATTGAAAAATTGTATAGAGCCAATTGTATTGCAAATTTAATGTTCAGTAAGTGTTTTTGTATACATATTCTCTCAATCTTGAATATTAGCCCAGATAGTTAAATGTTTTAGTTTTGAGCTGTCAGTGAACTCTCACTCACTAATACCATATTAACATGAATGGCTGTTATATCTTGAACCACTTTATTGTTAGCTTAAACACCAAGTATTGGTTTAATGAGACTTTTATTATGCGAGATAAATGTCTAATTCGTTGTGTGTCCATCAATTATGATTTTACGTTCTTTGCTGGCGAAAGGTTTATTTTATCTACGCCATACTGGATATTTAACCGTTTTAATCCCCGAAGATCATATTTGTTATAGGCCGAAATCGGTCCAGGAATAGTGGGGGTTTATTTTGGGGGGGGGGGAATTCGTGCCTCCTCGTACCTCCTTTATAATGAGCCACATCGTAAATGTTATATAACCAATCTTTTTAAACTATTGATGGTCTACAATTGTTGATCTGTGTATATTTCCATATTTCAAGAATTAAGCGAGTTATTCGTACTTTCTTGTTTTAAGACTTCAGTGGATTGATTCTATATCATTTTCGATCCTACACATAACAACGAAGATATTTCGAATTTTAAAAATTTCCTTCTCTAAATCCCACCTTCCACTCGTCCAAGTTTAGCCGTTAACGAACTAGATCTTCATTTTTACATGAAACGTTTAAATATCGAGTTCGTTAAAGATCAGACAAAAATTGCGACCACTAGAGCGTTCAAAGACTTTGTAGATAGATACAATCTTGAACTGGCCACATTTTCGTCATCTCCTGGGTAGGATCGATGGACATTTGAAGACATTTTTCGTAAATCTTTGAGTACAATCTTAATAGCTGATTTCCTCTATGGGAAATCTGCTAAAACGTTGGATACACAAAATCATTCCATCGTATTCATAAATAGCGCAAATGCTATGTAATATGAATAATAAAAGTGCTGTCATTCCTTTGTTTTACTCGAGATATAAGTAGTTAGAGAAATGTATCCTTAGAATTGCTGTTGTCCGAAAACTAATTAATATAATAATGGTTTCAAATATAAATATTGGATAATCGGAAGCAATAAATAATCTATTTATTGCCTTCAAATTAGTTACATTTATTGTTTTATAAAGCGTAGAATGTCAATTGTATATTGAACAAATTATTATTGTTTTGGGATTAAATAAATGTATTTTCCCGTAGAACAAATAATACGATCGTACTATATAATACGACGTTCAAAATTATATACATATATATATATATATATATATATATATATATATATATTTGTTTGATTGTTACCATACTCGACATTTAATGGTTTTATGAAAAAAGAAAGATCAAGTTCGTTAATGGCTGAAATCGGACCAGTGGAAGGGAGGGTTTATAGGAAGCATTTTCGAAAATTCGAAATATCTCCGTTACTACACTTCGGATCGAAAACTTGTATAGAACAAATCTTATTGCAACATAAATGCACTATAAATATTGTTGTATACATTTATTCTCTATCTTGAATATTAACCGAGATATTTGCATTTTTCAGTTTTTTGCCTTCAGTAAACCCCTGTTTCCACTCATGTTACAAAAACAATAGTCTGTTATGCAATAAACCACATTATTCAAAGCTTAAATACCGTAATTTGTTTTCAAGAGACCTTTATTATACGAGATAAGTGCAAATATGTTAAGGTACCCCCCCCTCTATAAGCTCTTGGACCACTAAAATTTGATTGATTGAGATAAAAATTAATCTGATCCATTATAAATTACAGTACTAGATATAGTAAACAGTTTTCAATAAAATGATTATGTTATATGCTGATCTTAAGCAGCTTCTGCATGACGGACTTTATTTTATATATTTTTCGATAAAACAAATACTAACGGAGATATTGATGTATATGTATTTTGAAATCAATGTAAACTCCCCAACCCTTACAAATAAAGAAATCCATAGAAATATTAAGAGCCGTTTTAGCAGATTTCCCTTAAGGGAAATCAACTATTGAGGTTGTACTCATGACGGAATTTTCGAAATTTTTCTTCAAATGTCCATCGATCCTACCTAGTAGATGACGAAAATGAGGTCCGTTCAAAACTGAATGTACATATTTGTCTGTTACTGCTCTAGCGGTCGCAAGTTTTATTTCACCGTCACCAAACTCGATATTTAGTCGTTTTATGTAAAAAGAAAGATCAAGTTTGTTAACGGCTGAAATCGGACCAGTGGGAGGGGGAGTTTAGAGGGGAGGATTTTCGAAAAATCTCCGTTACTATTCGTCGGATCGAAAAATTGTACAGAATCAATCTTATTACAAATTACATTTACTATAAATATTGTTATATACATTTATTCTCTATCTTGAATATTAACCGAGATGTTTGCACTTTCCCGCCAAAAGCTAGTTCGACCGTTTCATTAACTGCTCGGCTCTCGTGAAATTTCTCTATTGTAAAACTTCACGTGGTAATTCTGCTTAGTTTACGCAGCTCCTGTGTGACGGACTTTTCTTCTATATGATGCAAATCAGACCTTGTATTAATTGGTAATTTCCATATCCTTTACTAAACAATAATCCGATAAGAAGGAATTTTCTTAATAATTAAAGGACAGTGAGTTAATTATTTACACAAATGAGGGTCTCATATGTGGTAAGGGGGGGCAATGCAGTTTTGTAAGAAATAGGGGTTAAGGTGAGAGAATATTTATCTTCCATGGGACTAACCTAACTCAACATTAAGAAGAAAGGCGAATTGAAAAGATGTGCTCATAAGAGGCGTGTTAATTTTTTTCAGAGAGTGGTTCTATGACAGAGAGATTATTATTAGTTAGGAGAAGGGGACTCGAGAGGAAAGATTGATGGGTGAACTCACGTAAAAATTGAATAGCAACTTTCTAACTTTTTCTTGCCCCATTATTTTACATCAAAAGACATATCATTTCCTCTGTAAAGAAAGTAAAAGGATATTGCGCCCTGTGATTAGCACGTTTAAATAACACGTGTCTATCAATCTAGAGATTAATGGCCCATAATATATAATTTTCCTGACACGAAATCGCAAACTGAAATTCCCTGAGGTTCCGCACGATAATTGCAGGTCTCGCAGGTGTCAGTTCATTGGCATAGATTTCTGAAGTGATTTGCTTAAATTAATTTTATTACTGACTAATGAATGAGTGAGTATATTGTTCCTTTAGCCAAATTGTCATAACCTAGAATATTAAATTATGGTTCTACCACTTCCTTTTTACTTCCACGCACGAATTGAAGGAATTCCATTTTCACTTTTTTCCTTTCCGGCTATTGATTTCGGTAATAACATCTGACAACTCAAAAGCCACAGATGTTGAGAAGATCAACCAAATTTTCCAATTGAATGGATGACACGCTGGATACATACACAGGAGATGGGTAATATAAAAATATTGTGGATAGTGAATCATTACATAACAAATACTTTTATTATTAAGAAATCCCGAGCAATGCCAGATACCTTAGCTAGTATATATAAACAAACAAACTAAGCTGCCCCTTTTTTGGGGGTACCTATCAACAACAGTACCCTTATCTGACTTATTTAAGGTAATTATTTCCATTTTGACTCTTATATGAATATCTTTTTTGTTAGGGATGTTGCTAAGGGAGCAGCTTAAGTTAGACTTTATTATTGTATAAATGGAAATTCTGATGGACGCTTTTAGAATATTAGTTGCCATTTGTCTTATTTCTCCAGTATTTATATTCAGATTTTGAAGGTATTTTGCAGTTGACTTGGGTAAAACTCCTCTCGATCCAAACAGTAACCCTTTTACTGTCCAATTTTGTATAATGTATTTTTCTTTAAAATATGGACAACATTGGGTGTAGATTCCTATTTTTTCTAAATTTACTTCTTCTTTCTTGTTTACTTGTTTCGAATCTTACTGTTGGATCAAGGATTGTTTCCTTGTCTTCTTTTCTTGAAATGACAACAATATCCGCTCTTCTTATGGACCCATCTGATGAAGTACAGCTGACTTCCTCATATATTTCCCACTCTGGGTACTACCTTCTTAAAAGGTTTGCAATATCTGAACGTACCTTATGATGTCGGGAAATGCGCATTTGCTCGCCCACTGGCAGGAACCTAGAACATGCGGGAGGATTTGAATATTATATATATATATATATATATATATATATATATATATATATATCGGCTCGTGAATTGAAAATATCCCCGTTTGTTCGTTTTTGTTTATTATTGCTAATTAAAATATTTGTTGCCATTGTCATTACGTTTATTATATATTTTTTTATTTACTCCCAGTTGGGCTTCTATGTATTTATAACTAAACCCACACACACCTTAATTATGAGGGAGATCGAAAAATCGTATAGAACCCCCCTAGTTGCAAATTAATTTTTCTATAAATATTGTTTTATTCGGGGTTTTTTCTGTGTCTTGGATAAAGAATAGATTAAAAAACGAGATACCAGGAAATTTGGATTTATTAGTATTCAATCCTCATTGAGCCCCCATACTCATTTCATATCAACGTTAATCCAATAAATTATGATACTTCCAATTCCAACTTTAAATACGACGTAATGATTTCGTATGACCATTACTATGTGAACAGGGATAAATTTGTTATGTGATATCGAAGAGATTCTGTGCCCTCAGTTTTTATTTGATCTCCTAATAAACTAGTAAACATCTCATTTCCAGCCTAAATGTCAAATCCAGTTTGCAAGGATTCTTACAGTAAAAATAGATTATAGATAGTTGATGGAGTACGGCACGAGGGAAATCTGCTTTGTTTACGTACCTGAGTGATAGGCTTTTTGTTTGATCATAACTGAAATGATATTTAAAGATGCCATGCAAACTTAAAGGTGAAGTAATGGTTGATCTCGGACCAACCCAAGAAGGGTGAGGGAGGGTAAACCCATTAACCATGCGATATTCCAATTATTATGCGTCAGATAGGAAGTCGTTACTTAAACATTCTTGCTAATTATGTAAATTCGTACAATTCAGAAATTAACAAAATTATTTGCAATTGCCAGTTTTCTGGATTATCTAACTAAACTCCCTCTCCTAATCATCACCCTTTAACATTAAGCTAGAACATCTTGAAATGGTTTTTTTTTTTTTCCATCATTGAGCGATTTGGTTATGTAATGCTCTAAAGGCAACAATTTTAATTTGATCATTATTATGCATTTCCTGTTATGCCTTAATCTTTAGATCGTTAATGTGTTGTATGTCGGTTATTATGATTCGGATCCAGGAATGTATGTAATCAATCACCTTGAAAATGAAATATCCTGCTATTCTACTTCTACACACTTTTCTCTAAGTAAAAAATTTGATGTGGCCTCCACATGACTTCTTTGTACTATAAAACAAAATAAACAAAATGATTTGATGCAGTTTAATTAACATTAACTTTCATTGAAAGTTATTTACGATATCACCGTTCCAATGCATCGGAAAAATTTCGTTGAACATAATTTATCAATCTTTTCATGATAAACAAAAACGGCTTTTTACATTTTTTAGCAGATTTCCCTTAAGGGAAATCAGCTATTGTGGTCGTACTCATGATGCGAGTTTCGAAAAATTTCTTCAAATGTCCATCGATCCTACCCAGGAGATGACGAAAATAAGGTCCGCTCAAAATTATCTATATATCTATATATATATATATATATATATATATATATATATATATATATATATATATATATATATATTTGTCTGTTACCGCTCTAGCGGTCGCAATTTTTGTTTGATCGTTACCAAACTCGGAATTTAATTGTTTTATGTAAAAAGGAAGCTCAAGTTCGCGAATGGCTGAAATCGGACCATCGGGAGGGGGGTTTATAGGGGGGATTTTTGAAAATTCAAAATATCTCCGTTATTATGCGTCAGATCGAAACATTGTATAGAATAAATCTTATTGCAAATTCAATTTACTATAAATATTGTTCTATACATTTATTCTGTATCTTGAATATTAACCGAGATATTTACATTTTTCAGTTTTCAGCCATCAGCAAACCGCCACTTCTACTCATGTTTCATACACAATACTCCGCTTCATAATAAATCACATTATTTGAAGTTTAAATACTAAAAATTGTATTCAAGAGACCTTTATTAAACGAGATACAGCAAATATGTCCTAGTGACCCCCCCCCCCCCCCCAGTCTTAAGGTTTTGGACTACAAAAATTTTATTGATTGATAGCAATTATTCTGACTCATTATTAATTACAGTACTAGATATTTTGAATAGTTCTCAATAAAATTAATATGATATATTCTAAAATATTTCAGTAATTGTTTTTCTTTACGGTGTGAGACGGGCAGAACCGTTTCTTTATATTCTAACCTAACGCTTCCTGTCGGCAGGTAATTGAAATTGGATGAAATATTTCTTATTTCCGTTTGTATTTATTCACGGTATTGTTGTGTTACCAGTATGTATATTTATCTATTACTAAACTTCACGAGGGAAATCTGCTTAGTTTACCCAGCCCCTGCTGGCCCCTGCGCGCGTGACGCGTTTTAGTATTAATGTTTAATCTTGTACGCCTAGAGAGGCTTTAAATTACAAAATGTTTAACATGTAGTCCGCGTAACCCTGCGTGACGGACTTTTTGTCTATTACATATCTCCCTTGGTCGATTTTTATCGGGCCTTATCTATGTTAATACATGAATGAGTGTTGTGACTTCATCAATTTGTTTTGGAATTTACCCTAAACGCTTCGCTCTCCTAGATGCGAATTTTAATTAATTTTCCCAGATGCACGATTATTTATTAATTTCTAATGCAGCTAGTTTCCCCCATCCCTTAGCCTGCAAAAAAACCACGGTTCACCAGTTTATAACTCAATTGTGATTGCCACAGGAAAACCAAGACCTACAATGGCTCTGAATTTGAGCTATTACATGGATTGGTGATGCACATGTTCATGATAGAATAATCAAAATGCATTGGTAAATATATTTTATACTTCTCACTCTTGAACAATTGCAAACGAAAAGAAAACTATCGAACCCTAATACAAATTTAAGGAGAATTGGTAGTCTTGCATACCAAAGCATGCAATTTTTTATTGTCGGACGTTGAACTGAGGTTTTATCTTCCATAAGAGGTAGTCAGTTGAATAATAATGAGATTATTTGAAGCTCACCTCATCAGGTTATGGCAATAAAACATCAGCAGCTGGTTGTGGGGTTTAATGACCTCCTATTCAAAAGAGCCAATACAATGTAGAGCTATTTTCTGGCCGCTGACCTTGATACAGGAAGAAGAACATAAAATAACGCCTGTCTTTATACTACTTTGATTAACCGATTATTTAATCAATGTTAACCCTCTGTGTAGCTAAACAAAGAGAAATTGGCAATTGGCGTACATTAACTTGGAGTAGTTCATTAAACTGTGAATTACTGGAAGTAAATTTGCCGGTTAAAAATAATTCCTCTTATTATTTAAAAGAAATGATGACTTATATGTTCTGCTGTAACATTTATACAATGTACTCATTGGACCACCTTATATGATCTTCAGAAGTGTGAAATTGAATTGGATATTTAAATGTTCCTCTTTGAAGACAGTATTACGATAAAAGGGAAAAATATTACAAGTCTTTTAAATAAAAATTCACTCTTAAGTTTTGATTGGTTTGAAGAAACCGTGTTTCTTCTAGTTATAATTTTACCAGGGTTGCTAAAGTGTAGTTGAAACCATATTGTTTTTTTTCGGAAACTGTCCATTAAGCCTTCTAATAGTACATTGGTTTTAACTGATTTCTCATAACGGGAGATCATTAACAGACATATAGATATTTACTTACACACACACGCACGCGCACGCGCACATACGCACACACACAATCAAACATTTGTAAATCTGTCTTTATAATGATTTTTTACTTAAAATTTACTTAAAATTTCAAGATAATTTTTCGGTTCACGCGGAATTGAAACCATGTCAACAATTTTAGCAGATTTCTCTTAAGGGATATCAGCTATTGAGGTCTTACTCATGACGAGATTTTCGAAAATTTTCTTCATATGTCCATCAAGCCTACGCAGATGACGAAAATGAGGTCCGTTCAAAATTATATATATATATATATATATATATATATATATATATATATATATATATATATATATATATATTAGCTAAGGTACCCGGTTTCGCTCGGAAAATTATTTGAGGCTGAATGATGGTATTTTCATGGCAAGGCTTCAATGTGTATAACTAAACTTCCCGACTGGGCGTATTGACTTCCCGTAAGGATCAGGATAGGTGACTTATAGAATAGAAATTTTAGTTTCGAAGAATAAATGAAAATAAGTCCCTGATCAATCCCTCTCCACTGTTCGACATACCGTGAATGATTCAATTCATAATCATGGATTACATATATTATAATTAAATAAAACTAAAATGTGCATACTTTCTGTCAAAAACTAATCTGAGTGTACATTGCGAGCTATCGCAATTCTTCTTTTCAGGCTTTCCTTATAACCCCACTTCTCGTCGGTACAGCTTATAATCATGGGGGAGTTAATGCTAATTTACATACCGAATTTTGTTTATTTTGGTTCAGTCTTTTGTGCTTAATACAATTGTTGATTTCCGCTTTAGTTTTTAGAGTATATCTCATTTACTCTTCGGTATACAAGAAAAGTGTATATAACAAAAGTTACTTTAAATGTGGAAATATACAACCAAGACAACAAAAGTTCATATATTTTTCCCCTGATGTATAAATTTATTAAAATTGGTACAATTTTAGTACTGTGAAGATAATGTACGGTATTTAAAATTGTTAACATAATTTAATGGAAACGAAACTGAGATCCAAAATGAGTGGTAGGCTCATAACTTCTGACCGTAAATCACAATGAGCTATTTAAACGGAAGTTTCTTTACAGAACGGATTTAAATATTTCGATCGAAAGAGGTTTTTTTTTTTTTTTTCTTTTTTTCTTTTTTTTTTAATAAAAGGTCAAGTTTAAAAGACAGTTTAAAATAGTCTCGTTTGGTTTAGTTGGTTTATTTTGGTATATTATGTTTAATCTTTCAAACATATACCCCACGGTGTATATTCACAGTGTTTGCCGCAAATTATGTTGAGTTTAAAACACAAAAAAAATACTTAGACAGTATTTTTGAAATGTTCTTGTATTCTAGCTATAGTCAAATAAATTGCACTAGGAATCATCCTTGTTCCGATAATGAGGACGGAGAAAAATGGAGGCCGAAGAGATGACCGCGATATTCCGCCAGCTGGAACAAACCCTCCATCCAAGGATTGGCAAATACGGTCAATGGCTCTCAAAGGGAACCAGTTCCACGAGTCGTTCACCTCCCTCCCTTTTATGTTATTCTTTATTTCAAACAAATTTTTGCAGTCTTTTAAATCATGCAGTCAGAACCTTTTTGGATGTTTTTCTAACTTATTTCGCACGTAGAACGTTTTCAAAGCTTTTTTTTCAAAATATGTTTTAATCTTCTTTTTTTTTTTCTTTTTTTTTGCAAAAGAATGCAGGAATGAACTTTTGCTCAGAAAACCTCAGTAGCGTAGGTTTTGCTTATATTTAACAGAATTCCCTCGTGCAAGAATCCTACGTTAATGCCAATTACGTTAAGACGATTTGAAATTTAAGTTAGAGATGTTTTTGATATAAGTAAGGTACCTTAAGTAAAAACTCCGCGAGTGTTGGGGTTAAATTAGGACGTAAAATTAAAAGGAGAAGGAACTTGGGTATATTCGAGGTATTGGAAAATGAATCCAACTACAATTGTTGCACATTCCTTTAATAAAAATTTCGTTTATACATCATTTTGCGATCAGACGAATAATAACAGACATATAATGATCTTTGTAAGATAGTGAGAATCACAATGTAAACAGTACAACAACGAGATTTATCCTAACTGAAAAAACATTAGATTATATATAACAAAGCATATGTGAGTTAGTACCACGTGCAACACTCTTAGGTTATTTAACAAAACGTATGATTTAATATCATACCCAATACTCCTCCCTACTAGACTGCTTCAGCCCAGAAGTTGTTCCGCGTGACGTGGATGTTTCTTGCCGTCCACTTCTACCACAAAGGCCACCACTCCAGTCCTCTTCCTCCACCGATCCTCTCCTCAACCAGATTCTTCTGAAGTGGCATGGACACCCCCACACGTGTTCGCCCCCTTCAAAACACTTCTATTTGGTTTTCATATCGTATCTACGGTTCTTTTTGACAACTTCTTCCATCACGTCGGTACTCTCGAAAGGTTTAAGTAGTGAGACACGGTTCAGCTTCTGCTCCACAATTATAAGTGTTATCGGCACCGGCCTGGCCTTGAAAACCTGGTTGGGCCCTTCTTTCATATGTACCTTTACCTTATGGCAGATGTCGTATCTAATGTGGGAGTGAATACTTCTGGAGACGTATTGACTATGAAACGATCAAATTCCTCCCTCAACTTAGTTTGTGCCATTAATTGACATATTCGTGCACTGGGCGGTAATGGGAACTTAAAAGCCAATACCCAATCCAACCCAACAAGGGTGTACCATTTTTCTCTTTATCTGCTGTTGTACTGCATCGGCCCTTTATAAATTTAAAATAGAAGATTCTACTCCAGACAGGCTAGTATCTACTCCTGTATGTAACCGCAACAGTTCCTTTTGCCAGAGAGAGTTATTAATACCGAACATCAACTGGTCTCTTAATCTTTCATTAAGAGATGCTCCAAACTCACAGTGGCCGGCCAGAGCACGAAATAAGTTCAAAAAGTGAGACACAGGCTCATCATCCTCCCTTATGCGTGTTGAGCATGATACACGTTGTCCCACAGATCTATACTTTTCAGAGCATTCTTGATTGCTTACCTTCTGTGGGCGGTAGTGATCAGCTATAACCTTTAAAGATGTAGCTCATGTCCTTGACAACACAGATCCCGGGCAGCCACCGAACTTGCCTACATGGAAATCACCTGAAGTTCTAACTCAAACCTTTCTAAGTGATAGTCCCATTCTTTAGTATCCGGGTCAAAGACATCAATTCGGAAATTAACTATTAAGTGAGTGACGAGTTCGATTCTCGCTTGAGCAAAGGGAATTATTTAGTGACGGAATTCATTAAATAACATCCTAAGTCCCAGCCTGGCTAGAAAAGGGTGGTAATCTGTAGATAACCCGTCCCAATTAGCCTTAGTTGCAAAAAGTGGACGTTAATAAATAATAATATTACCTGATTTCGTGTTTCTTCCTTGAAACTATCCTCACGACATTTAGATTTCGTCATTCCGTAGCGCCAATGCAAAATATTGAGAATCACAATGTAAACACTACAACAACGAGATTTATTATTGACTAAAAAATCATTAGGTTATATATACATATGTGACCATACCACATGCAACACTTTTGTTATATAACAAACATATGATTTAATATCACATCCAACAAGTTTTGTTTTCTAAACTCCACTTCTGCTCCGAATTTCCTTTATTAACGAAAGTAAATTTTAGTTTTACATGTTGTTGTTTCACAGGCTAAACTTGGTGTTGTTCCCGTGAATAGGCAATTCTGATTTCAAGGGTATGAAAAGGGCCAGACGGATATGCAGCCGTTTCCACTTGCCTTCTGCATCAGACCATTTAGAAATAAAGGCAATATGACGGAAATTCCATTCACGCCAATAAAGCCATGAAACGAAAATTCCACTCGAGATCGAAGTAGTTTTGCATAAAATGCTTAATCATTGTGTTTTATACAAAGCACTTAATTATTGAGTAAGATGACGTTCAAATAAAAACTTAAGCCTCTAAAGTAAAGAAAGTTACATGCCAAATTTATCCCTGTCCTCACACAATAATGCCACTATGGAATCAATACGTCATATATTAGCTTGGAATTGGACGTAACGCGATAAATTGGTGTATTGTTAATATGAAATGAGTTCAAGTAGAGGTTTACGAGAGCTGAAAGATGAAAAATAACTCGCTTAATTTTCGAGTTGTAGAATATACAAAATTTGGACAAGATTGGTTGCATATGTTTTTTTGATCTGGTTCGTAATAGAGGAGAAATGGAGGACTTTTCATTTCATCTCCTCTCTAAGCTCCTCCTGGACAGTCATTGAAGAGCTCAATCTTTAGTTTGACTTGAAACGTTTAAATATGGAGATAAAAAAATTAAAAAAAATGACAATCGCCAGTGTATTAACGGATACTCGTACACGCGCGCACACACACATACCAGGTCCATTCTTATGGGTCGTACTGTATTCGAACTTAGGCGAGAATATTGAAGCTGTGGGTTTTGCTGATAATTATATGTTACTCATCCGTGGCAAAACCAGAGATGAACTTGAGCTAAGCCCAACGTAGCTATGCGTAGGATTTTAAAGTGGGCTGAGGAATTAAAAATCAAATTTTATCCTGAAAAGTCGGCTTATATGTATTTCACCAGAAGAAGAGTGGAAACAAATTTGGAAATAAAGCTCCAAGGAAAGCGGGTCCTTGAAGTTGAGCAGTTAATGTATTTAGGAGTTATATTGGACAAAACACTGAGCTGGAACTCCCACATTGACACCGTTATTGGTAGAATATTGCCTATTGTAGGGAAAATGAGAAGGATTGAAAGAGTTCAGTGGGGTGTAAACTCTGAAGGCATTATATAATGGAGAAATCCTCCCTATGATGAAATATGCTTGCCCAGTATGGGCTGAGGGACTGGCAAAGAAAAAAAACAAGATCAAGCTAAGAAGAGTGCAACGCCTGATAGCTCTTAGGATGATTAAAGCTTACAGGACGGACGGTGTCATATGAGGCGGCTTGTGTCTTGGTAAATGCCTGCTCATACGATAATGCCTCATCACAGATAGTGGAACGCCTGGTCTTTGACTGCTCTCGTCTAAAGCATATCAGGAGCCCCATCTTCCGAAGAGATATCGGGCTAAATATGAGCTGGCCACTTGAGCTTCATCAACTCACTAGTCCAGAAGTGTTTGGTGATTTTTTTTGACTTAGTTACAAGTATAAATTTTGAAGTATTGTAAAAAAAAAAATTTTACTGCGTCGTTTATCTTGTGTTATGTAGGGTATTAATATATTATGATACTAGCATTAGTTAATTGTACATATATGTTAATTAACACATGTAGTATACTTTATGTGGAGCAAGTGTAATTTCCAATTCCTTCTGGTAGAGTTACTGCCATAAGGAAACGAAAACACACACACACACACACAAATACATATATTTTCGCCATCTAGTATGTAAGGTTCAAGAAAATCAAGAGAGCTTTCTAAAATCCTATCATAAGTATAACTTCAATAGCTGATTTCCCTTGAATCCTCTAATTTATTTTATTTACTTATTGTATGGAGGCGCTTAACTCTGATGAGTTCTTTGAGCCAGATAGCCGAATAATTCGATTCCTTATTGATTGCTAGCGTAGACTCTTTAACATGACACCATTCTGTTATCCTATTTTCGAGAGTGATCTTATTCCTGACACTATTCCTCTGATACCTTCCAACTAATTTAATGTCACTCATTTTTCAACCTCTTATCGTGTTGACCCTAGTTCCCTATTCTGTGGCGAATGTGGAAAAAGAAAAACCAAAAACTGTATATTGATTCTTAAAAAATATTAGACTTAGTGACTATTACGTTAACATTTACGGAATTTTAGCAGATTTCTCTTAAGGGGAAATCTTCAATGTCTTCAAATTTCCAACGATCCTACCTAGTAGATGACGAAAATGAGGTCCTTGTGAACATGTATATATATATATATATATATATATATATATATATATATATATATATATTCAAACATTTGAAGTAATTCAAATCAAAATAATTTAATAAATATTCCTTTGTATTACCGTTTAAATACAGTGCCCAAAAGTATTAACTATAAATCGATTCTAGGACTTTGGCTAGTATCGCTCATAATAAATCTCTAAGTAATAAGTCTTTAATAAATCTTAAGTATGATAGGTTCTCCTTGGCAGAAACTTCAACAATTATAACCTCCCCAAAATTTGGGTTACCTTATTTATTTTGTTCTATCTTAAACGTCTTTAAATATGTCTTTGTGGTAGTGTCTTTTATCTTCCCATTGTATCACACTAATGATATTTGTGAATGATAGTGGGGATTTTGGTTAGTTTACCTTATAACCTTGTGATATATGATTTCTGTAGTTGATATGCACTATATTTATGACGTGGAGTAATGAAACAGACTATAGAGAAGTCCTCAGATGACAATGATGACGTTAAGAAACGAAGGAAGTATTCAAGAAGAAATAAAATGTTTGTCATTTGTAGGGAATTGTGCTTTATACTCATTGTTGCATTCAGTGCTTATGCCACAATCCTTAATTCGTAAGTAATATCGTTTATTAATCCTCTAATATTATTTGGGTACACTAAATTACTAACAGACAGTTGCAATTTTAGGCAGCCAAAAACAAGGAAAGGAGCTCCTTCTTTGCCATTTTTAAAAAATTCAAATGTGGATGATTTTTATCAAGGAGATTTATCTCAATTGATGCATGAAGTAGGATCAGCTACTTTCTCCTTTGTATTTTTTTATGCTCCTTGGGATGCAGATAGTCAAGATTTGAAAAATGAATTTCTAGAAACTGCAGAGTTTTATTCACCTCAGGTTTTTACTTGTTATCTTTTATATGCTCAACACGCATAGATTCAAATTTAATTAAAGAAATATTCCTATTTGTAGGTTTACTTTGCGGGTGTAAATTGTTGGGAGCCTGGTAGTGAATGTAGGACAAGATTTAAAGATGTTGTTGACAGATATCCACAACTTGTTGCCTATGTTGGCCTTGAAAGAGCTGTTGAGTATAAGGGTCCCCACAAAGCCGATTATATGATTAAGTTTTTGCACTCTGTCATACATCCTATCTCTAGACTGGACTCAATCACAGATTTATGGAAAATGAGATATCTTCATGATGTAATATTTTCTTCTCATATAACTATAAAAATCGCTTATTAATTAAGATTTTGATATATTTCTGATATTTTTCAGGCCGTACTTGTAGGGTTTTTACAAATTCGTGGAACATTTGATTTAGGACTGGGAGCCTTATATGAAACATCTCTGTCCTTGGCATCCAGAGATTTTTTACGTAGAACTTCTGTTGCAGTTTTTACTCATTCACGATTCAATTTAATTATGGGAGTTAATGCCACACCTACAATACATCTTTATATAGGAAATAAACAACTTGTAAGTTTGTTATAGGTATATAATTAGAGTGTGCTGAAGGTTTATTTATTAACATCCACTTTGTGTTACTGTGGCTAATCTTCAAGGTCATTTAGTAAGTTTGTGACTATTATTATTACTCATGAAACCTACAACTCTAATTAACATTTAAAACTGTATGATACTTTTTCACTGAGTATAAGAACAGGTCGTGTTTCACTAGGTTGTTGTCCACTAAACTATTCTTTCATCCTGAGCTTGTTCGTATTATAATTTTTTTTAATAGTAACCACATAATGTAAATTCTATGTATTCCTTGGGTATATTCTGACGCATTTGCTTTAAACCTAAGAAATCATTTATCTCTCCATTCTTGAGATATATGAATGAATGTCCAAATGTGCCATTATCAGTAATCATTCTACTAGCCTAATACTCAAGAGAGGTATTAATTTTTATTTGATCATTACTAAGTAGTAATTAGTATTATGTAGAGAAATGGGGGATTTAGTGAATGGTTAAAGTGCAAATATCTTTTATTGGAACATATTAAAAAAAAAATGTGTCCAATCTTCTTGATAATGGAATATAATAAAATTATTGTTCTCTTACTCAAAAGTTATGGAAGATGAGCACATTCAGCCTTCAGTATACCTTCCACTACTTACTCATGCAATTTTCACTTCATGCTATTTTATCATTAAATATATCATGTTCAGCATATATTTTTTCTTGTTTACACAGGGTACTCTCTAAGGAAGAAATAAAAGAATACAGTATGGCATGACACTATTTGTAATTCATTACAGTATGCATAAAATCTGCGGACGTTTTTGCAGCAGTACTTGTATAGTTACTTTTCAAAATTTATCCTTAAAGCACATGCAAAAATATGTCTTTCTTCCAGATATATTCATATGCCTAATGACTCCCTTATTTCCCCCATTTCTTCTACTTATTAATGGATATCTTCTGAGTGAGGCAGTGTCAGTAGCCCATCAGATTTCCTTGAGGGATATCGAATCTATAATATATTTCTTAACGAAATCTAGTTTTCTTTTCACCCTTAGTTGCAATACATCTTGTTTATTCCTTATGCTAATGCAGATTGTTTTCAAATGAGTTTTATGACCTAGAGTTAATTGAGCCCAAGCTCATAGGTCCCACAAGTCTCTTTTATTACCTTTCACATGTTTTGCATTTTATTCATATCTAATATCTCCCACGCTCCATTTCTTTATTACATTGGTACCATTTAATCATATCACTAAAATTCAATATTAATGAGTTGTGTGGTCTCTAAGAGCCCAGCAGCTGTTGAAACGTTACTGCAATTGTACTAAATAATCTTTTAATATAAAATTTGAGTGACTTTTTGTGATTGGAGAAAACTCAATGGGTGACCCCACCATGATTTTATTTTTTTACTTCCTTCATTTTCTTTCACCAACAACTTACTATTGATTTAATTCTTGCTTTATATATGGTATTTGATTGTGACAATTTACCATTATTATTTAGTATATTGAAGTAGTTACATATTTACTTTCTTATGATATTTCATTAATTGAAATTCTTTGCGATTTCTTCAGCATTATAATGGTACATTGAAAAGAGGACCCTTGTTAAAATGGGTTGTTGAGTCATTAAAAGGAAACCTTATTTCAACAGATGGCTTATTATTGTTAAAACCGCCTACTGTTGTAATGTTTACACCTTTACATCCACTTGCTCTTCTAAATCCATCGTATCTTATGGTGAGTTTATAAATCTAGGTTATATTTCATTTGATATTATTTTGACTATTTATTATTTGTTCTAGTAACATTTCAATTATAGTATGAAATAATAATCTTGCAGATGGCAGAATTCAAACAAGGTATGGTGACAATCAATGTTTCTATTGATGGTCCTATCCAACTCCGTATGGTGCCAAGTGTTTAGGAAAGACAAAATAAAATAAAAAAAAACACCAATACAAAAAGACAGTTTTGAAATATGGTACTGCAGAACTATAATGCACAGGAATTGAGTATTGAAAACCAATGATAGGGTTATACAAACTGCAGAGTTATAGAGGGTTATAAAGAACATGACCACTACATACTCTCTCAAGGAGATATATAAGCATTAATAAGTCCCTTGGGCCGAAACTTATTTTCAGTTGAACACTTATCTTATATTTCTGATTGATATTGGGAAAGTGACTAGATATTTCTTAGTTTTGGTTCGACACAGAAGGAAATAAATAATCAAGTATAAGTGTTTGGAAGAAACAGTAAAAAATACTTACAAGGAAAGAGTAGGCGGAGGGGGGGGGGGCAATGTTTACCTGAAAACAAAAAAAAGAAAGGAGGTTGAGAAATGTGTGAAAAAAAGTTACGTTTGATAAAATAAAAAAAAAAACAACCATTATCAGGAGGACAAAGCTTAAGAGTTATATGCATGATTCTGATCTGCTTCACCTCAACATTGACTTGATAAACATGTAACAATGTAAACAGATTAAATAGCTGGAGACAGTACTGTCTATTAGAGTATTAGCAAAGAAAGGTCATTACACAGACTCTGAAAGGAGCTTTATTATTTGGTTAAAACCAGATTTAGTATCTAATGGCTTGGCATGATACTTGCTCATTCTTCTTTAATAGCTATAGCATCATCCAGATTTCACTCTTTTCAAAATTGCTTCTTTATAAACTGTTCAATTTAGTTTTTTATTATGAACAATTTCACAAGTAAATCAGTCAATCATTTTACAGATTATGCAATTATTAATCTATGGACCTTACGTGACTTGAGAATCCTCAGAGCCTTACCTTACGTGAATCCTCAGAGCTTATCATGTGAAATGTTGTGCCAACTTATTATCAGGAGTAGCATAGCAAGCTTCAGTTATTTGACTGAAGGTTGAATATTGATCCACCTAGATAAGCACGGAGCATGAAACATTCGATTATAAAGCACTATATGCTAGCAAAAATATATACTATAGAGATGGTGCAAGAAAGAGACGCTGGTGGAGGATATAGTGGATTTCTGTTTCATATATTTTGTTACGTTTGTTATAAACATTGATTATTAGAGTTCTTTTGATTGCAAAATTTAATTCAAAGACTTCAACATTTTTATGAGTACTCAATTTATTTAATGATCACTACTTTTATTTACACACTTCCTAACCAATTTCTTTACAACTAACCACAGTACACTCTGTTAACTTCTCTTTCTTATTGCACAGCACAATAACTTACGAGGTGATCACTCGAATCACTGGTCAAATTGCTGTTTCTCAACTAAACTAAACTGACAGTTTATATTAGCCCGACTTCTGCTCTAGCAGGATCGAGACTCCAACTCGCCCGCTGGCCGGAGCCGAGTTGTCTAGAATATTCAAGATTCTTTTCCTCGCTCTATCTTTGCCAATTTTTGCTGGAATATAAATATATATATATATATATATATATATATATATACATATATATGAATGAAACAATCAAAATAAGCTGCCTTCTTTTTGAGGGTACCTATATGGTCAGCCTTGTAATCTGCCAGTTCGTTGATATATTATTTAATATATTATGATATAATATTTTTTAACATATATTGAAATGTTCATAATTTAAAATTTGTTTCATATTTAATTATTTGTTAAGCAGTACTGTTTCTTGCTGTTGTTTGTTGAACTACAACAAATTTAAATCACAAAATAATTTAATTTTGTTTACCTTTAATCAGTTTTTAGATTCTAAAATTTCTACTTTCATTTCAAGGCAAATTGCATTTAATTATAACATGGTCTGGTCCCAAATATTTAAGATTAGTAGGTCTCTGTTGTATTATTATAAAAACATAACATTTTTTTATTCTTTCTTTTGTTCATTTTTATAGTTGAGGAGAGTTGCAATGAGTGTTTTGAATGACAGTGGAGATACAGAACAGGATTTTTTTTCATACATCATTAAACATAATACAGCATTTCAAACTGCTTATTATCAAGGTATTGCATTGATTTATTTTGAACCAGTTTGATTATTACCTATTCTAGAATATAATATAGAGGGGTGATTCAAGCGTCTGCATTTTTCTCTTTTTTTAAAAAAAATAATTTTTGATTAACAGACCTAGTCTTTAAAAAAAAACAACATCATTTTCTATCACTTGAAGCCACTTTTCTACTTAGATGTTAGATGCCATTGTGGTGCCGTAATGAATCTTTTGGTGCATAAAAACTTCACTGCCCATTTCCCACTTCTTCAAATATGGTAAACACTACCATGGAGGAAGTACATCATGGAATCGAACATGTGGTTTTCCTAGGGGGGGGGGCATAAGAGGGAGATAGCGAGAGAGGGGGGGGGGTGAGAGAGTGGGGGGAGAGGGAGAGGAGAGTGAGTGAGGGTTCCTGGTACATTATGAAGAAGTGGGTCTTTGATTTTAGCCCTAAGTTCAGACTTGAGAATGTTTTTTTATTGTTTTTCTTATTTGGTCAGTTATGTTTGTTGTAAGTCAAGAGGTGAAAATCAGAGATGGGGTACCAGAGAGAGAGAGAGAGAGAGAGCTTTGTTTCTGAATATTTATTAGGACTTTGGGATATTGTTTTTGGAAAGGCCTTTGATTATTTATGTCATTTTTTTGGGGGGGGGGTGGAATTGTGGAAGAGGTGATGATTCTTTGGATAATATTTCTGGCTAGTTATTTTTTGGTTTTAGGATTAGGATTAGAGTTTATTTGGGCAGGCAACTGCAAGGTTATTATGCCCTTCATCTTATACTTATATCTAACAATTTTCAATAATTAACTTAATTCTAACATCATATTTAATTATACTAATAAAAAAAATTAAATAAAAATTGTCATAAGCAATATATGAATAAGCAATTTAAATTATGTGTTACAATATTAAATTTTATTATATAAGTTGATATTTTTTTATAAGTTTATGACTTTTTTTCTTCTTTTTTTTTTTTTAAATCGTGCCTTACATATTTATACTTATATCTACCAATTTTTAATAATTAACTTACTTCTAACATCATATTTAATTATATTAATAAAAAAAAATTGTTAATATATGAATAAGCAATTTAAATTAGTTACAATATTAAATTTTATTATATAAGATATATATTATATCTTTTAATAAGCTTATGACTGCATCTATCGACTTTCGAGAATCTTGTAGTGCTGCTGCTGCATTTCGTGGAACCCCGTGCTAAACAAAAATCTTTTCTAGGGCTGGGCACTCTTCGATAATTTTTTGGGTTTGTTTGTGTGTTTGTGAGAACACGTCTATGAGTGGAAGAAAAATTGAGGTCTTTCAGAATATGTTTTTTTTGTACCAGTCAGTAATATATAGACTATATTTTTATCTGATGAGTGTATTTAGACGAGGAAGTTTACTGTGTCTGTCAATATCATCTATGAATTAAAAACGGGATTGTAGGAGTTACAGGATTTCTGAGAGTTTATCAGGGTTAAGAGGGAGAGAAAGGTCGACTATGCATAAAGAAATAAATGGGATGTTGTCATTGTATAGTGAGACTATGTTTTTCTGTCTGAGGTAATACAATGGCATGAATAGTCCATACATGTATTTGTGTAATTAGTTATGGTAAATGAAATATCTTATGTTGCATCAAAGGGATAGAGATTTTGTAAAATGAGCCAAATAATTATATTTTGTGTGGTCCAGTAGTGTGCCAATTTTGTCTGATGATATCTAGGATTTACAGTAAGGAAATTTTGAATTATTTATTTATTTATTTATTTTATTTTGGAGCGTTCGCAGCGAGGCGATATTGCTCATAAAAAACAACAAAAACAATTTATATAAACAAAATACAAAATAAAAATAGAAACAAGAAAAAATTAAATAATACAAAATAAGAACGCAAACAAATAACAAAACTCGACTAAATAACAGAATGCAACAATATAACGAAACACAACTAAATAAAACTCAACTCAATAATAAATAAAAAAAAAATAAAAAAATAAATAAATAAATAAAATCAAAACATTAAGTTCAAAAACAAAAACTGTAAAGACTAATAAAATTACGTGAACAATTATATAATTTCAATGGATCAAAACTAAACTAAAATCAAATAAATATAAATTAGTATGTAAATAAAATGAAGATTTATAACACCTAAAATATTTACAATCATATGCTCTCACTTTCTTTATCACACATTCAAACATCATTTATCACTCACTCTCACATGCACACGTACACACACGCGTGCAGGCACATACACTCACACGCACGCACACACAAACACACACACACATACATACACACACACACACACACACACACACACACACATGCACATACACACACATAAACATACAGTAAAACGGTTTAGCTGGAATTTAAAATATTTAATTTAAGAAGGATTTTAAAATGTAATCTAAATTTGTGAGTATATGTTAATATCATGTAAATGTTGGAGTATTATGGGTATGTGTGGGCTACCTTCTGTAAGTAAGTCGTGTAAGTCATGAGGGATCTTTAGATGGTCACGTCTTTTGCAGTCTGTTAGTATGTGTTTTATTGTAAGCGGAGCATTACACACATTGCAGTTAGGCATTCTTTTCTTTTGAAATAGGTAACCATGGGTAAGGAAAGAATGACCTATACGTAGTCTCGTAAGGACTACTTCGTCTCTCCGTGTAAATACTTCAAATTTGTCACTCCATGTCTTAACTGTAGTTTTAATTTGTCTCAGTTTGTTGTCTGTTAGTAACCAGTCATGTTGCCATTCTTGGAGTATGTTAGTTTTAATGTAGTTTTGTATGTCGTCCGATGTTATTTTTTTAATGTCAGTATTGGTGTTTTTTGTCGTTAGTTTTGCGAGCATGTCAACTTCAGTGCTTCGTCCAATATTCTGATGTGATGTCCCACACCAATGTTATGTGATTTTGTTGATTTTGAATGTGTTCAAAAATGTTTGTTATAATAGGATGAGTGGAATATATGTTTTTTAAAGAGAGTAAAGAACTTAGAGAGTCCGAAAATAAAATTATTTGGCGATTTTGAACATTTTGGAGGTTTTCTAGAGATAGGAGTATAGCGTGTAGTTCAGCTGAGTAAATACTTGATATGCAGTTTAATCTTTTGGCATATGTGTGGTCGTCAATGAGTGCAGCAGCTGCTGTTCCAAAGTCAGTCTTGGATCCGTCCGTGAATGTGTATAGTGCGTTTGGGTTATTTGCAGTAATGGAGTTAAATGCAGTCATGTAAAATTTTGAAGAAAGGGGATCATTTTTATTAAATTTTGTTAAGGTTAAATCAATATATAAGTTATTTACTCTCCAAGGAGGAAGTGATAGTAAAGTATTGTTGTACATAGGAGTCTGTAAAATGTTTGAGTCTGCGGAATTTTCTAATGTGCGTATAAGAAGTGGTTTGTGTTTACATTTTTTCTTCATGAATTTGTTGAAATGTGGTGTATTGTTTAAGAATGTGTGGATACAAGGTGTTTCTAAAGCTTTACATTTTAAAATAAATTTTAAATTGATTATACGCCTTCTATATTTTAATGGAGGCTCTCCAGCATCTACACATAGGCTTTCTACAGGGCTTGATCTGAAGGCCCCTGTTGCTATTCTCAGTCCTGTGTAGTGAATAGTGTCTAACATTTTAAGGGCATTTGAGCTGGCTGATGAAAATGCTATACATCCATAGTCCAGTAAAGACCTGGTATAGCAACGGTAAAATGTTAGCATTAAACATCTGTCTGCTCCCCATTTTGTATTGCTAAGAATCCTCAATAAGTTCAAACTCTTTTTGCACTTATCAAGGAGTTCTTTTAAATGGGATACCCACGTCAGTTTTCTATCGAATGTCAGTCCAAGAAATTTGAGTTTGTCCGTCTTGTTTATTAGAGTCGTGTTCAGTGTAAGTATTGGTAGTTCGTATTTCCTTTTACGTGAAAAAATAATATATTTAGTTTTTTCACTAGACATTTTGAAGCCAGTGACAGAACACCATTTATAAAGTTCATCAAGAGTGTCTTGCATTAATGTTTGTGTGTATGAAAGTGATGAGTATGTAGTGTATATTATTAGGTCATCAGCATACAGGCAATAAGATACTTCTTTAGGGATATATTTTACTACAGAGTTCACAGCTATATTGAATAATGTTGTGCTCAGCACACCTCCCTGAGGCACTCCATTCTCCTGACAAAAAAGATCTGATATAGCAACACCTATCCTCACTCTGAAAGTTCGATCAGACAAATAGTTATCCAGAAATCTGATAATGTTTCCTTGGACACCCCATTCGATCAACTGGGAGAGAATGACTCTTCTCCAGACACAGTCATATGCTTTCTCCAGATCGAGGGATATTGCTAACATTAATTTGTTTCCAAGGAAAGCATTAAGAATTTCGCTCTCCAATCGCGCAATATGGTGCATTGTTGAATGATTTGGCTTAAATGCGCATTGGTATGGAGATAAAAGGCTGTTACTCTCTAAAAACCATAGGAGCCTTTTGTTTATCATTTTTTCTGCAACTTTGCACAGACAACTGGTTAATGATATTGGACGGTAACTGGTGGCCTTTCTTTTATCTTTTCCAGGTTTGAGTACTGGTATAACTATTGCTTCATTCCAGTTGTGAGGGTACGTGCCGCTAATGTAAACCTCGTTCAGTAGATGAAGAAGAACTAGCAATCCTCGTTTAGGTAGATTTTGTATCATATCGTATGTAATTAGGTCTGGTCCTGGTGAAGTTTTTCGTAAACTTGATAATGTCAGTTTTAGTTCGTTTAAGGTGAAAGGATCATTAAGTGGGTATTGGTCAGTTAGTATTATGGGTAGTTTCATAGTCTCAGTGTGAACTTTGTGTTTTAAAAATTCTGTTGTGTAGTTTTCTGAACTACACACAGTACTGAAATGGTGTGCTAAGATGTTGGCAATTTTGTGTTGGTCAGTTATGATAGTTCTGTTCTGTTCTAGTCCTGTAATTGGCATCTTATATTTTTTGTGATTTATTTGATTAATTTTTGTCCAAATGTCTTGTGCTGATAAATGTCGGTTAATGCTTGATAAAAAATCTATCCAACAGTTCTTTTTACTATTCTTAATTATCCACTGGGCTTTTGCTTTCATTAACCTGTAATTTTGAAGATTTATGTATGATATTCATTCAAATATAATTTTGAATTAGGAGGAGGTTTTAAAAGGAATGAGTATGTAGTTACGAGGCGTTGTGGCTGTGCTCAGGACTCAATTTTCGAAATATTTTCAATGAACCTACCTATTATATTACAATAATGACCTCAATAGCTGATTTCCCTTAAGGGAAGTCTGTTAATTAGGCTCCTTCTAATTTATATATATATATATATATATATATATATATATATATATATATATATATATATATATATATATATATATTTTATATAGGGAAGCATTTTGGGGAAATTTACTAGTTATATGAATTAAAAAGTATCCATATTTGGTTCCATTGACTGGTCTGGAATTCTCCCTCCTACTCTTGTAGTTTTTGCATTGAACTAATATTCCATAAAATATTTCATGTTCTGCTTGAATTGTAAGTCTTGTTTAAACACTATTCTTCCTTTGGTGAAAAAAAAAGAGATAGAATTGGAGATGATGTCATCTGTGTTATTTCAGTACTAGGGCAGTGTGCTTAATTTACTTAGCCTCATTATGAACATTTTGATCCATATGCTAGAGGTGTACATCCTATCAACAACATTTTGACAAACCTAATGTAATTATGGTGTAACCTGAAATGTATTAGCATGTTCCAAAACTGCTTGGCTCTTAAAAATATATATCTATTAAAGGGATATTTTAGCTTTTCAGACCGTAAAATTAAAAAGTTAATTTATCTTCTCAGAATTATGAATTTCTTCGTAGGATATGATTTTTGAGACACAGCTCAATCTTTAATGTGTCTATGACCAGTTAACTTTGCTGTGACACTAAAGATAAATAATATTATGGTATTAAACCAAATATTTCATGTTATCCTTTGAAAATATAATCCCTGCAACCTTCCCAGCTCATTTCCTTATCTAATTACATTTATTAATTTATTGTTACAGAAATTGTCCAAGAAGATACCGAAACTAGAGACCTCTGCTCAAGGCTTATGCTGGGTGCCCAAACATGCACCATTCGTCCAAAATGGGACAATCACACTTGCAGAATTCAGTCACGAATTGATTTTTTTAATGGGTAAGAGCTATATTAGTTAAATGTGGGCTAAATTTCATTTGTCCACCTGTCACTTGTTCTCTTCAGTTGAATTTTAAAAGGTTCTGCTTGCATGAAGACAACATAAGTCAAATTTCTAAGAAAACAGGCAGGACCATTCACATTATGTGATATCACATCTTTTACTGTGCTTCATATTCAGTTCTTACATCATGGAAGCTTCAGTGCAAATTGTTGTAAGCTGCTCTTGAGGGTTGGAAATTCCTTGTATGTCAATAGCAGACAAATATTTTCTTTAGATGTAATCATCTAAAATATTAATCGATTTTTGGATCTCAATAAGAGTATAATCAAGAACTCTAATATTGGTATGTGAATGGAAATGGTTTTGAGACAAAAGTGTAGACGCAGTCATCTTTTCACCTCAGCAACCCAAGTTTTAATTATTTAGTTCATTATGGAGTATATGTCTTTACAGGCAGTTCTTTGGTGTTTTACTTCAATGATGCTTTGAAATGTTGGATCCTAAAAAATTTCAAAAAGTGTCCATTCATTTTTTTGTTGGGAAAGTAACAACCTGATATCCTAACTCTCATGTAATAACTCTTGGGCCAGGAGGTCTACAAACTCTCCTTCAAAAGGCAACAACTCTTTAAATTTTTACTTCCTAGAAAAAGCTTTTGATACAGTCAACAGGAAATTGATGTTTGACTGCATGCATAAAATAGGAATAGATTGGAAAGACAGGAAGTTAATTTGGAATTTTAACAAAAATCAGAGTACACAAATCATTATAAATGAATGTGAAAGGGAAGCTAGAATTAAGAAAGTTGTAAGGCAAGGATGCCCTCTGTCACATTATTTGTTCAATATGTTCATTGAAGAGGCAATAATGAAAATGAAAGAAACAACCAAAGGCATACTGATTAACGGTAAATCCATTCATTGCATCAGATTTGCAGATGATATTGCACTGGTGGCAAAGTCCGAAGTAGAGATGAATAGAATGCTGCAAGTCCTAAAGGACACTCTAGATCAGTTTAAACTCAAAATAAATGCTCATATAATAAAAGTTTTGTTTGTAGAGAAGAAAGAAAGCCAAGGAATATTTGAATTAGAAACATTGTGCTTGAAAAAATGAAGGAGTTTTGTTACCTAGGGAGCATCATCACTGAACACAACGATAGTAAAGCTGAAGTCGATAAGTTCAGCCTTTGCAACTATTACTAACCAACACTGAGTAAAGTGTGCTCCTTGCTGACTTTATATTTATTAATATATTGCTTTTGAAGTAATTCATATTTATTCACTTCAATTTTTATCTATTGCTTCTGTTTGGAAAAACACCAATTACTTAGCAAAGAAAACTTGTTGCTTTGGTCGCCTACATTCAAGTAACTGCTTGTAAATATCTTAGTATGCATAATTACTTCATTTTATTCTCATCAACAACTGCTGGAAACCGCTATAAAAGCAGAATTTAGAATTTTAAAACTAATGTTTTGGAAAAACTCTTCTCAAAATCATTTTTGTTTTTTCTTCTCTTCTGTGTCTGCAATAAGTTATTCTTTTCTGCCTTCAAATGTGATTTACTCTCATTACAAATGTATTTGCATTATTTCCCCTTCCTCCTCCTAACAAAGTGTATTTATTATAGAATTCAGTCTTAAATTAATTAGTTCGTAATAATTTTCAATTATTATAATTAATTTATTATTTTATTATAGAGATGAGCAAGAAATGATAATATTACATCACAGAAAAGAACAATGCAAAATATTAGACAGAGCTCCTCGACCTCCTCCTAGTATTTCTCCTCCATCTCCCGCATTGAATTTGAATACGACTTTTGGATTTGCCTGCCTTGATTCAAAATTATTTGCACACTTAGCTGAAGCTATTGGTATCAATTTACTTTCTGAAGCAGAAGAAACTGTCATTGTTGTTATTGGTGAGGAGGTAAGCATTTTAAATAAATAATTTTGCATTTATTATTTTTTTTTAAGGAACTATAAATTATATGATAATCTAGAATATTAAACATAGAAACATCTTTAAATAAAATGGCGATGCGAGACGTAAAGAAGTCAAGGCCAGATTAACTTAATCAAATATATTAACAACAATAATAAATAATGATAAAGTTATTTACAAAAAGGTCCGTCCACAGCCACACTTCAGACTCCCGTTTTCACAGTCAATAATTACGCACTGTAACCTAAAACGTGGTTCACTATTCAAATGCTGATAGGAGACTCTCTAAGCCTAACCTCGCTAAGTTATAGGGACTTCTCTATAGCAACGTATAGCAGCGAGATACTCGCAAACACATGGAAATTATGACTAGCTGTCAAGGTTATTCATTCGCGAGTACCTCGCCGCTACAAACAAATAAAAACCTAAAGCAAATGCCTATAATGCTACAACTTCACTTTAATCTTTAATTGCGGGTAAACAGGATTCGAGAGCACGCCAATGAAGTTATTCAGTAATTTTTAATAAGTTAAAAGGTACTTTAGCTGTTGAAATTATTTCTAGCATCTTCTTTTTTTTTTTTTTTTTATCAAGAAGTTGATTCAATTGGATATGATTCTTTTTCAGTCTCATGTGTGACGGAAGACAATTCAGAATTTGTGAAAACCCATTTTCCCCGTGTGTTCTAGCCTCACTGCCCTCACATTTCTCTCCCCCTACTCTTGTTCATATAGGCTAATTAATACATTGGCTTTAAAATGTCTTACAAAGAATTGCAGCTTCAAATTCAGAAGTTACTTCAATTGGACTTGCGGGGAGGAAAAATGTATTCTGCCACATGAAGGCAATGGTCTTTAGCAGTTTTCTACAGAGTATTAAATATTGCTGCAATTAACACTCTAACAATTATAATTTCTAACAGTAACATAGTATGGTCTCAATTTCTCATATGAAACGTGTAAGTTCTATTTAATCTGTCCTATTTGACTCAGAGGAGGGAATGGAATGATTTAAGATTAATTATTCTTTGTTTATAATGCTAAATGTTGAATGAAATATCCATCACCAGAATATTTATAGTCACTGGATAAACTCTTTCATTGCATCTTTCATGGAACAAATGTTGTATAATTTCCATAAACCCTCAATTATGCAGAGGTCTCCGGTTTAACCTACCTAACCACTTTTAAACAACCTATGTAATTGGCCTGAGGCATTGTCAGACAATATATCATTGTGTTTGAAGTTGTTTTAACAAAATCGCACAAAAAATTATAATAATTTTTATAACTGGTATATGATTATATTTTAATAAATTTCTGTTCACGTTTCAATAATTAGTGTTTTCCTTAATTTATAAGGAAAGGATTGGGCACTGGTTAAAATACAGAAATCTAAAGCTTTAAAGGCTTTCATTTAAAACTGCTTTTTAAATCTGATTTTAAAAATCTACTTGCCCTCACATTATAAAAGTGGTGTCGAAGCAACTTTTAAAAGGCAGAGGAACAGCTAAATTTAGAATCAGAGTTGGGAGGCAGAAAAAAAAAAAGTACCTGAGCGTCAGATGCCAAGAACAGATAACCCTGATCACATTGGTTGATCAGCTATATCATGGAGTGTATTTAACATAAAGATGTTTCAATGAATCTCAGTAGATGTTTCATAGCATTAATTAAAAATTTATATTTTTAGGAAATTATTAAAGTTCCTATTCCAAATGAAGAAACCCTGTGGTCAGTCCTACAAGACTGGACTCATGGTAAACGAGAGCGTACAGTTTCTAATTACAAAGTAAACTCTCCACCAAGTCCTCAGAAAGAAAGAGTTTATTTACAAGAGTTAAATTTACACTCTTTTAATCAACTACTCCATCAAAGTCAACAGGTGTGCACTTTATTATTCAATTATATTGTTTTATATTTTTAATATTTTATACTCCTGATGTATTTTAATTAAATTATGCTAGTAGGAAAAATGGGAGATCCACTGGTATACTCTAAGTTGTCAAATCCAGAAGTGGGACTTACCAGGAAAGGGTGGAATTTACCAGGCAGCACTAGTTCACTACTTGGGGTAGTAAACCCATATTCCTCCCCTCAAGCTAGTAAAAGTGGAGTATAAACATGAGAAACTGGGCATAGGCACTTTGTACATTATGTCCATTAACTACTATTGAGTATGATGTCTGAAGTTATACGAATGTAGATCCTTATGAACCATCAATATATTAGCTCAGCATCAAAAACTTTTCGAAAGCTATAAATTGCTCACAATAGCAGGGTGGGGCATATTACAGATATCATAACTTACAAAAAAATTATGCCAAAAAAACAGAACAATTTGCCTGAAACTTTGTTATTTATACATGAAGTAGCACCATTCATACTCACCTTTCATCAATTCCCCATTAACCGTGTGTACATGTAAAATGTGTGTACTATATACCTATTCATCTCTTTTAAATTTTTTGTCTACCTCCTCTCAACAACCTGTGTTGACCTTTGCTTGTCTTACCACTAAACTACTCTTATGCCCATTGTCATGAGATTTTAAAGTTTAGTTATTCTCTCAAACCTCTTTAAAAACATAAAAGTTCATCAGTCAGGTGCTTTGTAAACTAATCAGATTTCTCACATGTTCGAACAACATGCCGATAATTTTATCCTACACAATCAACTATTTATGAGTTATTTCTCTGTATTTAGAAGTCTTATCAGAACTTTCAATTTCAGCTGTGCATGATATGTGTAATGATAGATTGTGGCTCCTAGAACTTTAACAGAATAAATAAATAAGCATGCTCACACACACACACACGCTCGTGTGTACACCTCAATTTTTGTCATCTCTTAGGTAGAATCGATGAATATTTGGAAAAGTTTTTAGAAAATCTCATCATTAATATAATATCAAAATCTGATTTTCCTTAATGGAAATTTGTTAGAATTCTGGAAAGATATGCTATCAATATCTACTCATTGAAATTTAAATGTATATGCTTTTTGTTTTTTTTCCAGCATGCCTTGATTCTTTACCATAGTCGCTACTGTGGTGCATGTGCTCGAGCATCTCATTACCTACTTGAAATAGAACATCTTCTCAAGGACGTTAAATGTATACGTATTTCCCGGATTGATGGTGATAAAGTGGATCTGCCTTGGCACTACAGTCTTCATTTCTTCCCTTCTCTCCTATTTCTTCCAGCCATTAGGTATTTTCATTGTGCGTTAAGTGTTTTTATTTACTTTTTTAATTAGTATGTCGAATAGGAATTTGCTTTAAAGAAACCAAAATTACAAATTCATCATGCAGGGGCTGCCGTAAACAAAGGGTATTTTTCATTTCCTGGAATGACACAATGATTATATCTTCTCGTCATCCATTCTCTATTTCTCCTGTAATAGAATATATGTCTATTTCTCCTTGTAATAGAAGCCTATGTTAACAGGAGTTGAAATTATCTGGCCTTGAGATGTTTAGGGGCTGCAACTAAAAAAAGAAATAGAAGTAACTCAGTTAATATTTGCATTAGAGGAAATATATATAGAACAACAATTGTAATACTTTATGCTTTCATGTATTTGATTATATAACATTTTTTGGTCAGAGATATACAAGATTATGTATTTTATTCCTTCTGTAAACTCCAGCTCTCCTAGTTTCTTTCTGGGACAAATATGGTATTTAATTCTGCATTACATATTTTATACACAGTTCAGTATGTCGAGTTGATCATTCATTATATAATACACTTGATTCCGAATCCCTTTCAGGGACTGGTAAAGATCTCCAAGGCTACAATGTCAACGTAACAAAAAAAAAAAAACATGAATACATGCATACACATTTGAATAAACCTCATTTTTACTGTTTCCTTGGTGGGATCAATGCACATGAATACAATCTCAAAAGCTGATTTCCCTTAAGGGCAATCTACTCACATGAAATCTTTGGTAAACAAATATTTGGAAGATTGTTACTAAACATTTACAATTAGGTATAAAATATTATCATAAATATCATTTTAAAGAACTACATAGAAGCAATTATAATTCACACTCATTTTATACTATTATCTTACCACTAAATGAGGCCAATATAAAGTTGCGAAAGCAGTTTTAAGCTCATATTATATGAGCCCCACATAGTCAACTTCAGTTTCGAAATTATCTCCTCTATTCTTTTGGTAAGGGGGGGAGGGGTAGTCTTATAACATAGCATCTAAATTTTTGAATTGAAATCTAATATCCCAATTAGCCTTAGTAGTATAAAGTCTACATTAATAAATAATGAGATCCCCATCCCCCATTTATTCCTGAATGAATTCCTTTTACACCTCGGATTAAAATACCTTCATACTAAGGCCCAATTTTATTCCATTTTAATGGATACTATGCTTCGGTACAATATATTTGAAAACTATCTTACTCTAAAAATTGAATATATTAAGAAACTCCCAAATAAGTTAGTTATTTTTTCATCATCGCTGTGAATTTGTTGCCTGAACTATTAAAAAATTGTTGTTCTTAAGTTAACTCTTCAATATTTATTCTATTTTAGGAAGAGTGAAAGCAGACTTTTTCCGGCAGATGCTGCTTGGAATTTCAGCTCATTGTCCAATTTTATTCTTTCTAATCTCAATGTGGAAGAGCGTCCAGAAGTTATGCTTGCTCTTTGCGCTAGATGGGGACAATATCCAGTAAGTTCATTATTGTTTTAATTTGATATGATTACTATATATTGCTATATATCTGGCAGAAAAAAATAAGTGTATCTTTACAGCTACCCTTCTTCAAATGACCTATTACTCCCAAATTTGATCTTTATGACTTTAGTTTGAACATCTTTATTTCTTTATTGTACGAGCCTGATTTCCCATTCATTCTTCAATTAATTCAATAGAAGTTGATTTCGAGATGGAAATTATCTTTCCTCATAGAATAAAGAATTAATAGCATTCCCTTACTCAATATGACTGATTGTAATATGTGTCGAGATATTTGAAGTATATATATAAAGCCTTATGTATTAAAGTAAATCTATTTCTTTGAAACATTTATATTAATTAGATAAAGCAATTATTTTTCTTCTACACTAGACTACACGACGTTTAGTTCATACGATGTTTTGGACTTTCATCATTATATCATACGAACTGTTTGTCACATAGTCTTAAACTTTTCCGTTTTTCTTCTGTGCATAAATTAAATATAAAGCTAGTCGAGACCAGCAAAGGTCCTACTGCTAGACCCACATTATCATTGTCCCACTTACATTGTTCTTTAAGAATTACTTACATGTAACTTCTAAAATAGCCAAAGGGTCATTACGAACATAACACTTATAGACAATGAGCCAGAATTTATATAACACAAATTTCCTTCTATTCAATTTATTTATTCTACATGTTAAACATTTTGTAATTTAAAGCCTCTCTAGGTGTACAAGATTAAACATTAATACTAAAAAGTCCGTCATGCAGGGGCTGGGTAAACTAAGCAGATTTCCCGCGTGAAGTTTAACAATAGAGAAATCTGCATACTGGTAACACTACATCACCGTGAATATTAAGTGAATAAATACAAATGATAATAAGAAACATCCCGACGGAAAGCATCTAAAATGTAAAGAAACAGTTCTGCCAACTTATTACCGGAAAGAGAAACAATTACTGTAATATATCTGAATATAACATATTAATTTGATTGAAAACTATTTACTATATCTACTACTGTAATTTATAATGAATCAGAATAATTTTTATCATAATCAATCAAATTTAAGTAGTCCAAAAACTTAAGAAGGGGGGGTTATCAGAACATATTGGCATGTATCTCGTATAATAAATGTCTCTTGAAAACAGTATTTGGTATTTTAGCTTCGAATGATGAGGTTTATTACATAACCGAGTTTATGTGACATGAGTTGAAGTGGGGGTTTGCTCATGGCTGAAAACTGAAAAAGGCAAATATCTCGGTTAATATTCAAGATGGGGAATAAATGTATATAACAATATTTATAGTACATTTAATTTTCTAAAAGATTGATTCTATACACTTTTTTGATCTGACGTATAGTAAGAGAGTTATTTCGAATATTCAAAATTTTCCCCCTCTAAACCTCTAAATTACAAAATCAGTAATAAACGTTGTTTATTAGAGTTCTTTTGGATTGCAAAATTAAACACACACAAGCTTCAAAGTTTTTATCACTGCACAATTTATTTAATAATGCACTACACACTTGGTTAATTATTCTTAATTACTACTCACAGTCTGCTCTGATAGCTTCACTGTTCTTGTTATTACACAGTCCAATAACTCACTCGCGATCAATGAAGTTCACAAAAAAAAAAAATATGGCACTATACTGTTCTTCACATGAAAACACTTTTCCGCACTGCAACTAAGTAGCACTGTAGCACTGAAGATCACTTGAAGACAGCTGAGAACAAACTAAAGTCTGGTCGGGCAGGGTCCCTTATATATAGCTTGTCGGCAAACATCAAACAGAAGGGGCTAGACACTTTACCTGGAACATTCCCAACCCTAGTAGACACTACTGGCACCACTAGTCTTTCATTCGTCGGCACCTTTCGTCTCCTTCGTACTTTCCAAATACGTGACTATATCTGTTTAATTTTTCATGTATTTAATTTTCGCATCACTATATATTTATATATATATATATATATATATATATATATATATATATATAGTGATGATTGATAGATAGATATAGATCAGTTTTGAATGGACTACTAAAATAAATGTGATAGTATTACAACATTTTTTTTTTTTTAAATTCCCTAATGAAGATGAAATGATGTCAATGCTTAAAAATGATTTACATTTCATGTACAGGGGCTCAGGTTAGACATGTGAGTTTAAAGCATTGCCCTTAATCTCACGTGGTAATCCTAGAGTGGCGACTCCTGCCTTGACAATACAAATTTATTTAGTGACAAACTCATTAAATAAAATCCATAGTCCCACCCTGACTAGAAAAGGGTGGTAGCAAGTAACATCCCTCAAAAGTTGTTCAAAAAAGATGGTATAAAAATCTATTAGGATGAAGCAAAGTTGACAAATCATACTGTCTACCATAAAAAAGGAAAAAAAAGATCAGCCTAGCGTGTGTGTGTGCCATGACTGGGGAACTCAAATACGGTCTGAAGAGTGTTGGGCATTGATAGCCACGAAGTATTTTGTCCAAAATCAAACAAACAAACCACCATAATAAACCTGATATTCTAGTCATTGACAAGGGAAAAAAGTCCATCACACAGGGGATGCATAAACTAAGCAGATTTCCCTTGTGTGCCATGTATTTGTATTTATCTCAAAAAGTAAAAGTTCAATGAGAACAATATTTGATATTAAGCTTCAAATATAGTACTTTATGATATAACAGCTTATTGTTAATATGGCATTAGTAGCAATGGGGGTTTACTCAAGGCTGAAAACTAAAAAATGCACATACCTCGGTTAATAATTAACATAGTGAAAAAACACATATAACAACATTTATAGTACATTTAATTTGCAATAAGATTTCATCTATACACTTTGTCAATCTGATGTATAATAACAGAGATATTTCAATTTTCCCCCCTCTAAACCCCCCTCCCGTCTGATTTCAGCCGTTAACAAACTTGATCTTTATTTTTAAATAAAACGTTTAAACTCCAGTTTGGTAATGATCAAACAAAAATTACGACTGCTGACCACTCGAGTGTTAACAGACAGAATATATATATATATATATATATATATATATATATATATATATATATATATATATATATATATATATATATGAGAGAGAGAGAGAATAGTTTCAGATTCTTGGATAACTGGAGTCAAGTTAGAATTTATTTCCTACAAGCTTCTTCGAATATCTAATACAATTTTTGACATTTTCTATGTGTCACACATACACTATCAGATTGGGCATTGCATAGAAAGTCAGTTTCTTTTCAGGTGTTTTCACCATTTAGCAAATTATTACTCCCTCACATTTCAGGAAAAAAACTTTTTAAAACATGTTATTTCATTAAATTCAAAACCAACAGGTGCATTTGCATATTAATGCATTTTTGTATTATAATAGTTAAAAATGATTGAAAAACTATTTCAGATGTTGTATTTCCCAAATGGTAGACAATGACCTAATGTAGTAATAAAATATTTCAGCAATTTGGAACCCTTTTCCCCCTTTTTACCTTTCCAAAAATGTTGCTTATTAATATGATTAGTCTTCCAGATTAATCTAATCATAAAAATACTTTTAATGAGAAACAACCTCCAATGTCCTTGACATTCTGGAGTTTGTTTATTTTCTTTAACAACATGACCATGGGATGACATGTGGATGGTGTTGATTGCAATAGCTTATCACTGTCATCTGCCATTGTGAATTATATACAATATGTATTAATTTGAAAAAATGAAGAAAGAAAAATTTAATTTTTAGTAGTTTTTCCTTAAGGGAAATCAGCTATGAGTGAGTACCTATGAAAAAAATTAGAACAGTTCAAACTAGTGACATATACTGTCATAATTTTTATTTGATTGTTACCAAGCTTGATATTTAATCACTCCATGTAAAATTAAAGCTGGCTAACATTGGAAATTGGACCGGGTGGAGGGTGGGGAGGGAGTAGAGGGGTGAAAACAAAAATTTGAAATATCTACATTATTATGAATCGGATCAATAAATGTTATGTAACCAATCTTATTGCAAATTTAATTTTGTGCTCTATACATTTTTCTCCAATTCAATATCAACCGAGATATTTACTTTTTTTAGTGGTCACTCGTCAAAAAACTCCAATTCCAACTGATTTCAAATTAGCAATAAGCCAACATATTTCAAAGCATTTTATTTCAATTTTAAATACAAGATAATGTTTTTATCAGATGACGAGAAGGGAGATGGGATAAAATCAAATCTTCAAAATATTTTCTTTATTATGAGTTTGATTGAAAAATGTCACAAAACCAATTTTATTGAAAATTTAATTTCCTACAAATATTAATATATACTTTTTTTCTCTCTCTCTCTCACTTGAATATTAACCAAGATATTTGTATTTTTTTAGTTTTTATTATTCTGTAAACCTTCACTCCTACCAATGTCATTTCCACTTCAAGCACTTGAGCCAGTAAACATCTCTTGTACACTTAAATTTTAAGTCCTGTTTACATAGGCATTGTAATTCAAGAAAAATGGAGAATTGATGGTGACAGATCAGTGTGTTCATAGCATATGAGAAACCTGCTTAGTTATGGAACCTCTATACCCAAGTGATGTATAAGCTATGTAAAAGAAACTTAATTGAATCAGGCAATCAAAGTTGAGATGTAGTTTTTTCCCCCCTCTAATCTATAGGACAAGGAGTTAGTTACTTTAGATAGATATTAATTAACCATATTTTAAGCCTATACCTGTTAAGGTTTTTTGAAATTGTAACCCTGCAGTGCTGCTGATCGTAGAACAATGTATTTTCCAATGGTACTGTATTTTAAATATATTATCTCTGATTTCAGGAAATAAGCCTTGAAGGAAGTGAATGTATTCGAGAAGCAAGAAAGGTGTCTCTCGATGGTATAGAAATAAAATTGAAAGAAATACGAAGATTGCGTGATAGGAAATCACTTCTTATTCACCTTGATTTTTTAAAAACAGTGCATCTTGCTCTTGCAAGAGTGACTGACATTTTTAAATCCTTAAGCTTCATAAGGTCTCTTTCAAATGATTATCACATTGGGTGCTCTGTTACTTGAAGTCACTAGTCAATCTAAAATGGAGTATGAAAGGATGACAGGTATAGTGTGACTTTATTTATATTTTATGAACTTACTGAAAGACATGTTCTTTACAAATGAATCGCCTCTACACAACTTGAGACTGATAAGAATCACTATTACTATTAACGAGTGTTCATAGGGCCCCAGTATTTTACTGTGGCGGATTTTAGTACTTACTGTATTTCATTAAAGATAAAATTCAAATTGTCTGATTTTTACTAATGCCATACTACAGTCCTTGGTTGGACTTGTGCCTGTGGCATTACCTAGTCCATTATATTAGTTTAAAGCTGCCTCTAGATAATTAGTTATTAGATAGTAATTATTGACTCCTAGATTTTGCAAGCCCTTGCTCAACTCATCTGATGTTTGCATATACGACTGATTATTGTTCCTATTTGAATGATTGTCTTATGACATCCAAAAGCCCTTGTTACATCATTAGAACTGTTTGAAAATTCAGTTCAATGATTTTTAGGATTGTTGGGTATTTTCTGATGTAGTACTCATTGAAAATGAGAGTACCTAATTTCTCCTTAAATATAATTTTCCTGATCAGTTTGCCAACCTCACTAGAAAAGAGGGAGAGAGTGCTGGAATGCTATAGCAGTCCACTGGTTGCAATGGTTAAAGATAATTAACAGGTATGAAAATATAAAATCGAAATTTTTGTATAATAATTAATGTATTAATTCAACAATTTCTAAAATTTGTTTTATATGAAGTATTATCCAATGCTAGCTATATATTTTTCCCAAATTTCTGTCAATTTGTGGATACCATGCCAAAAAAGCTCTTCATGTTTTGAGGCAAACCAAACAGTAAGCCATTCTCCTATATTTTCATAAGAAGTGAATCGTTGGTCAGCAAGTGTGTGTCACATCGAAACAAAGAGGTAGTAGTCTGCCGGAGCCATGTCGGGTGAGTAAGCTGCATCTGCAAGTATTTCCCAACAAAAGCCCTCAATATTGTCCTTGACTTGTCACATGTGTGCCGGTGCATTATCATGGAACAGAATCATTTTGTTACTTTCTTTCGTATACTGGTATTTTTTAACTTCTTTCAGATAGTTCATTTCTTGTTGCTAGTGTTCAGTATTAAAATTTTCCGTAGGTTTTAGGAGCTCATAATAAATCACTCCTTTCTAATCTCACTAAACCCAGAGCAATGTCTTTTGTCCTTAAAGATTTGGCCTTGCAATTGATGTTAATGGTGTGCCTGGAATTACCAATAATTTCTTATGTTTATGATTCTCAAAATATATCTACTTTTCATTGCCAGTCATGATTCGATGGAGGAATGACTTTCTTTTTACCTAGCAAGAAGTGGTTCTCCGATATTCCTTCTGTCTTTATTCAATTCATGTGGAACCCATTTTAGACGTATAGAGGCTGTTTCTCTTGTTACATAATCATTTTTGAATTTTTTAACTCACTCAAAACACTGTTATTTCCCGACTATTGACACTTTAAGCCTCGACAAGCATGCGATGAGATTCTGCAGCAATTTGCTCCTAATAATAGCAGAAAATCAATTTGTAGAAACTTTTATTCCTGGAGGTTCTAAATTTAAACCAGCTCTCAAGAAGGAGGTTGTGCCAAAGACACAACTTGACCATAAGCTAAATGTCGGCAGGAGACGTCTCTGGACAAATTCTGGTTTCATATTTATATACTTCAAATACCAGGTACACATTTACTTTGTAGTATGATGCACATATTGATAGCATTTTACTTAATTTCCACACCTTGACAACTAATTTCAAAGAATAAATATAAAGACAAATAGGAAAGAGGTGTGTACTTGAGTGTTTGTATATCTTTGTATATGTGTCTATATTTTTTATGGCTAGCATTGTAGACCTTAGTGGTCTTTTCCACCATGAAGCGATACTTGAGGGATTCGCAGTAAGATTTTTTTTTTTTAAATGGATAGTGATCAACACGGCCAAGGAGGACCTAGAATGAGATGTCTCCAATAGACAGATAGGACTCATTATACCTGTGAGAGCCAGTGATCAGTTCATCCAGTGTCAGCCTGCCTGTGGGTGGGATCTAAGAGAGTCATATTTGATAGTCATCCCGATGACCTGTCAGATATAAATATTCACTGAGCTACCGTTAATCTGCTGCAAGTGTGCTTTAGTGAAGAACTCATGAACTAATGTACTCCTCCCTCGGTGGGAATCAAAGTTGCACCTATTTTAACTGACTGAGGGTAGTGGTATATGTACTCAGCTGCCACCCCTCCCATTCTGTATAAACGCAAATGCAAGAATATAAGTCTAAACTAGAAATAAGAATTAGTTAAAGTTTTCTAGATCCTACATTGAAAAGGTATTTTCTTTTCAAAAATATCTTAGAGGGAGACAGAATCAAAGGAATCTTTCCTGCTATTCTTGAGTTAGGCACTAATAAAGTCACATAATAATTTAAAATATATATTTTTGTTTCTGGGTGACTAGTTTCAAAAGAAACAAAAAAAAATAATAAAAGAGTAATCCTGGGTAAAATAGAGAGAAAAACAAATTGAAAATTTGAAATTATTGCAACTGAAAGGTCCTGGAATACAAGGTATAAAATTTATTAAATGTTATCTAAGCTAGCAAACCTACTTCTCAACTTACATGACTCAAAAGGAAAAAGGATATGGGCATGGAACCAGGAAAAAGTATGATGAGCATTAGAAATTTTCATTGTATAGAAAAGAACTTGAGCTAGGGGAAAACCACCAATACTCTAAAACTGATTTGGGGAGCTTCTTGGGAATAATATTGTTTAGTAGTAAGGTGAAGGCGAGGTGGGAGTCGTACACATGCTTAATCAGCTGGAACATACTCTATAGCTTGGAGAATGAAAAAGTCCGTCACGCAGGGGCTGCGTAAGCTAAGCAGATTTCCCACGTGAAGATTTACAATAGATAAATTTCACGAGAGCCAAGCCAATTAAGGAAACGGCCGAACTAGCTTTTGGCGGGAAAGTCCGTTAGGCTCCGAGATTAAATTAAAAACAATTCAATCTCAAAAAAACAACAAGAACAAAAAATATGGACTTACCTTTAATGATAGCAGCGCTCTGAACACTTATTACAACAACACTAAATAGTACCACAGAATATCTATTATTTGTAAGTCTTAATACTTCTGTGAATATTAAATAAACAAATAAAGGACAAGTCAAATGGTAAGAACTTTCCTGATAGCAAACAGTCTAAATTGTAAACAATCAGGTTAGCCAGCTTTTACCGGAAATAAAAGCAATTACGGAAATATATTTGATTATAACTTTTAAATTTTATTCATAACTATTTATTATATCTAGTACTGTAATTAATAATAAACCAGAATAATTTTAATCACAACCATTCCAAATTTAGGAACCAAGGAAGAATATAGAAAGGAGGGGGGCAAAATACGATTCAGAGGGTTATGAGATTTTCACATGATTAAGGAACAAGCAGGTTAGCCAGCGAAGGTTTATAATAGATAAATTTACATACAGGTAACACTTCCGTGAATATTAGTGAATAATTACAAACAGTAATGAGAAATCGTTCAGTGAATTTACAATATAAGTTAATAGTCCCTACAACGTAATACGGCTGGATTGTAAACAAACAGGTTAGCCAACCTTGTAGCGCAGTATCGATAGGTAGACCGGAAAAACAAACAATTAAACAAATTTATCTGAATATAAAATATTAATTTTATTGGAAACTATTTTCTATAGTTAGTGGAGTAATTTGAAATGAATCAAAATAATTTCTATCTCAATCACTCAGATTTTTGTAGTCCAAGGAAAAAAGGGGGGGGGGTCAACTGAACGTATTTGTTTGTACCTCATAAAATAAAGCTTCGTTGAAAACAATATTTTGTATTTAACCTAATAATGAGGTGGTTCATTAGATATCAGCTTATTATTAATATGTCCCTAGTAGGAGTGGGGGTTTACTGAAAGCGGAGCTCATTACAAAAAATACAAATATCTCGGTTAATACTCATTATAAGGAAAATATGTATAGAACAATTTTTATGGTAAATGTAATTTGCAATAAAATTGATTCTATAAAATTTTTCGATCCGACGTATAGTAACGGAGATATTTCGAATTTTCGAAAATCCACCCCTCTAAACCCCCCCTCCCACTTGTCCGATTTCAGCCGTTAACGAACTTGATCTTTCTTTTTACATATAACGACTAAATTTCGAGTTACGTAACGATCAAACAAAAATTGCGACCGCTGGAGCGGTAACAGACAAATATATATATATATATATATATATATATATATATATATATATATATATATATATATATACAGTTTTGAACGGACCTCATTTTCGTCATCTACTAAGTAGGATCGGGGACATTTGAAGAAAAATGTCGACAATTCCGTCATGAGTACAACCTCAATAGCTGATTTCCCTAAAAGGAAATCTGCTAAAACATGATAAGCTCATAAATGACAGAAAAACTAAAAATATTTAAAAAATACTAACAAATCTCCAAGTAAACTAATTGCCTGTGTTACAGTTTCAACCTCGTTATTTCACCATGAAGAAATATTTCTTAGTCTGTATGTTATATTAATAATTTTATTCAAAAGTCTTAATATTGTCAAAATGTTGTATATTTTTTTTTTCTTTCCAGAATCCGAATGTCAAGGTGTGCTAATACATTCTCTGTGATACTGCTTGCAAGAAATCTTTAAAATCTGCCAGATGGTCTGCAAGTGTCCTCCATCACAAATGGAGTTAATTAATGTTAAACATCAATGCTTTAGAGTTAAGCTCTGGGGTGAAAAAAACCTTAAGTTTCCAGCTGTAAATATAATATAAAGTGATCAAGAACAGAATAAAATTTAATTTAATTTTACGTTGTTTTTTAATTAAATATTATTCAGTTTCTCGGGGAATACAATTATTTCCTCCTCCCGCTATAATTGACAGAGCTTAACAATTTATAAGTCCATTATTAAAATTTTTCAATGAAAATAATAAAAACATATTAAACACATATGTTGAGTTTCTGAACATTCTGATAAAAGAAAATATATGGTGCCATAAAATAAAATAAGGTCTTATATACTGGAAATGAACCAAGTTATTAAACCTAAAACCTGGACCTCTGATTAAAATTAATTTGTTCACCCTCAGTCATTGTAATCCCAAAAATAAAATAATATTTCTCTTCTTTTATGGTAACAGTAATCTGATTCCTGTTTTCAAAATAAATTATTTTTTTTTTAGACACCCAATTTCAAGTCATATATAAAGTCATTAGAAATATGTTATTTGCCTAAATATTTATTTTCTTTAGAAGTATCATACATTCCATTAAGGGTATATATGCATAATAAGTATGTTAGTTTATAAATGTCTGTGATGATGTTAGTAACACGAAAAAAATTTCCTTTATAGGTGCTTATTTTTCCTTTGAAATAGGGGTTTTATTTTCTTTGGAGTATGAATATTTTTTCTTAATTCAATATAGTTATTTGTTTGAGGAAATAACATGTTATTTAGGTTTTTTACATTACTTTATGAGAGTATTCATAAAAACTCTTGTGCCTGGATTAAATAGGGTGCCAAAGTTCTGGACATAAATCTTCTCTTTCATAAAGATTGCCAGGGTATTCTTATGTTCAAATGATATTGAGGTTGAAATATTACTATTTAAGCCTATGAGTAGCTTTTGTCAGTCTACTATTTCCAAAACAGTATTTACTAGTAATCTTGGAAAGTATGAACTTGAATATACTTGATGAATTTTGATGAAGGCTTACTCAAGCCTTGATACTTACTTTTCTATCATTACATATTTTTACTAGATGTATATTGCATAAAACTGAGTAGAAATTAATTTCAATTTTAACAGAGGAAAATTACCTAGGAAAGATATGAACATATATAACTAATAAATAGTACAAAATTTCCCTCTCTAGTTCCTTTGAAAATAGTGTTAAATTTTTTTAATATTTTGAAGGTATGGGGGATTCCGACATCTCCTGCTATATACCCATCTGACTGTTTTGTTTCTAAACACTTCCAAAAAAAACAAAAAAAAAAAAAAACAATGATAATCGAATGTCTAGTCAATAAAACGTTCTATAAATAAAAGTTCCTTCTCATAAATCAGTACAACTTCATAAAATTGACTTGATTTAACAGAACTTCTACTTTTCAGCCTCATTATTTGTTTAAAAGAAAAATATTACAAATTATATGAGGTGTTAAAGTTTGATTTAATATGTATATTGAGTTTACATTTTAGAGTTTAATTTATCAATTCAGACAAAGGCCCTTAATAGATATAATACCCTTGCTCTTAATATTTATTTAATTTGAACAATGAAATAACTGTTACAGGTAAATCTTTGATCCTTAGTAGGAAGAGCTGATTTAAGGGTTCCTATAGTTAGTCTTGCTTCATAATTTCTGAATGGCTTAAATTACAATTACTTTAGACATTATTCTCCCCATTCTTTAGTCGTGTTCAATATATTATACTTTTCAATAGAGAGCACAAAATTAAATACTGTTTTGGAAAAATAAACGTAATTTTTACATACTGATAATCATACTATATTAAATTTTCAAGATTATCTAGAGTGGTTACTGTGTAAAAATGCTAGTTTTTTTTTTTTTTAAGTTATTACTTTTGAAAACATTAGAAGTGCAAGTGCATAAAGTTGTTATTTAGTTTTGTCTCTTTACATATCGCCAATATTATTAGAAATAAATGTCTGGAACATGCAAGAACATTGATAGATAATGAAATTAGGTAATATGTTTCACTTAAACTTCTAGTTCCATCAACTTTTAGTACTTGACCTTATCATGTACAAATAAACAGCACCAGAGTAGGGTAAATACAATTTTTATTAAAAAGTGAAATGTGGTTCTTGTCCAGGACAAAACAAATAGTACTTTTTTAACAGCTGTGCAAAGTTGTATTTTCTCTAAATCACTGATTACTTGGGACGCTTTTCCTTGCCTTCTATTAGTGTACTAATTTCCTGCTTTTACAGAAACTTTTTCTTTTCTCAGAAAGACAGTGTACAAACAGTTTTCTCAAAATGCCTCACCAATGTTCTGTTTTGGGCATAGTTTATTGTTTTTATATATGTGTATCCGAGTATGTCTGACATTGGTTTATTGTAACTAAGCACCTTCTCATGTGGCATATTTCCACTTTAACAGAAAGTAAATCTGTCTCTTCTTTTAAGGTAAACCCCTGATATGAAAATCTTGTCTTTCTTTTTCATAAAGCATTTATTCAAAGAAGTGTGATTTATCAAAAATTAATAATTAAAATTAAATTGATTAAACCCAATAATTTCAAATAACAATTATTGACAACATAAATTGTCACATATTATTTATTAGAGACCAATAATATGGCATTTATATTATTTTAGTAAATATAGGTAATGTGGTTTAAACTTTATAGTTTCCACTAGCCTTTTAACTAATTATAAATCCTTTAGCCTTACAGCATGATTAATTTAGGAAAATTACAGGATCCCCTTAACATGAAAGGAGTAGCTATATTCCAAAACTAAAGCTTACCTTTAGTCGACAACACAATAAAAATTCAAAAGCATTAATAATAAATTTCAGACAGCTTATGGGGAATTATAACTCTGAAAGTATAATAAATAATGAAAAGCAAAAACAAAAACAAAATTCCAATGTCTTAATACAAGGAATTATTCCATACCTAGTTTTTTTTATTTTTCTGTTGATAAATGTCCTGTTTCATTTTTTCTTTCTAACTGGCTGTTTATTTACTTATATATTGAACAGTTATTGCCATTCATTTAACATGTCTAGATGCCTATTCCGAAAAACTTATAAATTGCTTAAGATCACATTATTGATTTTTATTTAGGTCAATACATTTTTTAAACTGGAAAATACATGTAGAAAATTCAGTTATAAGAAATTTTCTTAGTCAGTCATATCATTTTCATTTACTGCTGATGGCATATCATTTTATGCAGTAAATATGTTTTGATACAATGTAATCACTATTAACTGGCAGATAGAAAAATAAGGATATAATTTATTTAAAAAAATAAAGCAACATAGCAACTTACATTATTACTATAAGATGTACTAATTATGTTATCAGAACTTTAAATGTCATACTACGCTCCACTATCTCCCATGTAAATTAAGCTGTTTATATGTGAGTTTACATTTTATCTACTTTGTATTCGATTTAGGACTGTATATGATCTTTCATATAATATTCCATATGACAATTATATTTCAGCTCACATGAGTTTTTATTTAAGGACATATTTAATTGATGTTTAGATGTAAAGAACTGAACTGATTATACTGTGATATGATATAAATATCTGTTTCTTAAAGAATATTTTAATTGAAAATTGATTAATTTATTTCTTAGTTATAATATTTTGTGAATTGTTAATAAAATTTTTGGCATAAAATTGGATACTTTTCCTGACTTATTTCTTTTTACTATTCTTTTAGTCTAAATTGTTAAAACATTGTCCTAAATGATAATTGTTGACAGTGAGCCACCTTGGACTCACTAAAGACTAGTAGATCAAGTCTAACCATTAAAAAAGAAATACTCAAAATAATATTTCGGAAGATTTTATATATATTGGTGTTCAGGAAGCTGGCTGCCTGTGAATATGTGTTTTAGCTATATATTTTTTTATTTCATAATAATTAAAATCAGAAATGGGTTAAAAATATACATAAATAGGATTCTGCCAACCCAGAATAAAAAAAAAATTTAATCAATTAGTAAAGTGGGTGACTATTAAATGAAAACAGATAATTGAGATTTGATCATAGAGGAAAGACATTTTTGCAAAGTGTTTATGTTTATATAAAGTGTTTATTTTGCTTATGTTTCTACTTAATTTTTTAAGCTTTTATCAGAGCACACCACATGAAGTTCTAGAGAGAAATAGTAACACTGATGGAAAATAGTAAGATAATAACAAGAGAGGAAAGAGAATAGCATTTAAGGAGATTAAGAAACAATTAAAAAACTAATTAAAGTAACATGTATAACAAACACAAGTAATAAAAGTCCAACACACAGGGGATGTTAAAACTAAATATATTTCCCATATTAGGGAATTATACTATGATGATGTCATTAGGACATTCCAGTCTATAGTTCTTCACTAGTGAAGAATGTAAAGAAAACTGCTAAGTAACACAATAGATTAAAGTGAAAATGTTCAGGTTTATTAAAGTGAAACATCAGGTTTATAACTTGGATTATGAATTTTCAAGTTTCTTCAGTAGAGTAATGTTTCACTCATTAGTTGCTTTGTAAAAACTAATTAATACTAAATATATAAATATAGGACACATAATGTGCAGCATTCACAACACAATGTACTTGCTTGTTTTATTGTTGGAACATTTCCATCAAGGTTAATCAGCTATTAATGTTGTACTCGTAAAGGATTTTAAAAATACTTATTCGAACTTACTCAGAAGAGATGAAAATGAGGTCCCTTCAAAAACATATATTAATTATTAAAGAAATTTATTCATTTATCTGTTAATACTACAGCAATCAAACGTAGTTCAAGTTCATTAACACTAAATTCCAAAACCAGTAAATTCCCACTTCCCATCCTTTAGGTAACCAAGGAACTATTAATTAAGTCATTGAACATCTCATGTCCAGCTTAAGTTTAAATTCCTGTTTACATAGAACTCTTATTACGATATAAATAGAGTACAGATGCTAAGATGAGAAATCTTCATGAGCACGAGAGAAATCTGTTAAGTAATCCTCTATGTGAGTACCTTTTCCTTTTAGTGATGATTTCCAGGCTTATGTGAATTCTTACATTAAGTCATCTCTACTTCTGCATATTTTGTGTAATACAAAATGACATGATTGATTTTAAAATTAGGAGGTACATCTTTAATGATTTTGGAGTGATTATTGTATCATCACAAAATAATATCCAGGGATATTTTATGATTAGACTCAGTTTATTCCATATAACAAAAACAAGTATCCTCTGGTTTTGCAAAATTCTGTTCATGAATAGCACTAGATTCTCCCGACAATGTTATAACCGACTCATCATTCTTGACCAATTGCAGTCTAATAATGTTAAATTCAACTGGGACACTTAAAGAAAACAGTTATTTATATCTTCAAATTTTGAATATATAAGGTTAAATCAAGACCCATTATTACTAAAGGAAAGCTTTTTACTCTAATAAATCAACTATTGTCACAAAATTTAGAAAACAAATACAAACAGGGTATAGTATTCTATACAAAAATATGCAGATAATCCCAGGATTTTCTTAAAATTATTTCCATTTAAACCTCCCTTATCCAATATATAAATTGATAGCACAAATTAGAACCTCTAGTAATTAACATATCAAATTAACAGTAAATTGTACAAAGGGATGTCCAAGAGGATATATACCATATATTCCTCTATTGCCCAATTTACTCCGCATTAAGTATCAACCTCATTAACCGTATTATTCTTTTATATAATGATAGTTAGTTCCATGATATTAGCAGTTCATCCTTAGACGATCTAATGTTACTTTATAAATATATTGCCAGTGTGGTTAAATTAAGGTCATCATTAATGGTTTTGTAATATAAACATCATTTTCATGATCCATGTTTTTTCAGTAAGTTTGATTGTTTTCTTTATTCATTTTCAGTATATATGTCATTTTTTTTTTTAAATAAAAGGAAAAAGGAGTTCTGTCAATGTTTTTTTTTTCAGCATTTATTATTTATTTTTTATGATAGCTATTTTTATTATCGGTTTTGTTTAGGCAAGAAAGTATTTTTCTTTTAATTTAAAAACTTGTTACTAATGTCACATAATCAAAAATTGTATCATAAAGGAACTAATAAAGATTAACACAATTATATAAGCTGAACCCCAATTGCATGGAAATAAACCTGTAAGCAATTGTAAATAAAATAAGTATCACTGGTGTATAAAATATAAATATCACCACCCTAAAATGGGAAGGGAATCTTATATCTGCTTTTTTTTTAGAAACTGGACTAGTCCAATTCTGGAAGTAGGTCCTTCAATTTTGTAAATGAATACTGGGCTACCATATCCAACCAAAAGCATTTTTAAAGTATTTTTGCGAAAATTAAATACATGAAAAATTAACAGAGATAGCCGCGTATTTGGGAGGTACGAAGGAGATGAAAGGAGCCGACCGAGGGACTGTTGGCGCCGGCAGTGTCTGGACCTCTTCAGACTAAAGAGTCCAGTACCTTCGAGATCTTCATCCTTTGATGTTGCCGCTCCTCTATATAAGCATGTGCAACTCGCCCGATAGTTTAGTTTGTTCTGAGCTGTCTTCAAGTGAACACAGTGCGTTCAGTATTCTTAGGCTTCTAAAAAAATCTGAGGCTTGTGTGTGTTTAATTTTGAAATCCAAAAGAACTCTTATAAACAACGTTCATTACTGGTTTTGTAATAAAAATGTAACAGTATTTAAAATAAATTCGTAGTAAATTACTGAGTAAATGCATGGACAGAAGGCTGAATGTAATAATAAAGGATAAATAATCAATTTATCTGTTTTTAATGTATTAATATAATACTTTTGTTTAAATAATTCTTGTCAACTTTAAATTAGATATTCCCTCATTCCCCTTTAAATACCTAAGAAATCTTATTTTTATTTTTCATCCTGTTTGTTTTTTCTCTCCTCAAATCCTCCATTAAATCCTCATAGTGTACTTGAGCAATTCCAATGTTTCGCCCACTCACTTAGATTTTGACGAAGAGTTTTCTTTATCTAGCCAATTACAAAATAATACCAGATTTTGATTTCAAGCCTTATTAATAAAATTTTCCCTTAATAAGAACCCATTATAAACAGGACTTAACATCTCAGCTGGACATGAGATGTGTTGTAATATAGAATAGCATGAATAAGAGAGTGGGTGGATATTTTAAGCCTGAAAAATTCTGTCACCCAAGTTACGCATAAGCTATGCAGATTTACCACAAAATCCTATAATCTATTCTCTATTTCTTCTAAAATAAGAAGTTCATGTAAACAGTACTTCAAATTTAAGCTAGACTTGGGGTGTTCATTAATATGGTTGCTTTAAGGAAACTCGTGTGAGTAGAAGACTAAAAACTAAAAAAATACAAATAACTCTGTTAATATTTTAGTTAAAGAATAAATATTTAGTACATAAATTGTAGAACATTACACGTCCAACAAGATTGATCATATAATTTTTTTTTTATCTGTGTGATTGTTACAGAGCTCCCATTCTCTAAACCCTGACTCTTCTTGTCTGATCAAACCATACTTTGTATTTACATAGGTTTTAAATAAAATGTTTTGTGATTTATTGGCTTATTTCTAATATTAGAGGATTAGAAAGGGGTAGAGTGTTTACTGAATACTAAAACTAAAAGATGCAAATATGCCAATTAATATTGGAGCTAGAGAAAAAATCCAACAACGAAAATTTAGATTTAAATTTAAACACTAGTATTTATAGGATGAGTCTATGAACTGTTAGGAGGTAAGTAGATGAAATTTAGTTCTTCACAGACTCTTAGTCAGATGAGCACTAAGAATGGTATAGATAACTACTTTTCTGGCTTGAAGACAGCTTGCCAAAAAACTGAAAGAACCCTGAACCAAGACGTTTTCAGCCTGCCAAAGTGGTATTTTGTGTAGAATATTAAATATTCAGAAGGCAAGCCACTGAGACTTGTACATTACATAGAGATAAAAGTTCTCTTGCTGCAAAAAACATTATGAAATTGTTAAACTATTTCATAGTAAAACTAAATATAAGGCTCCTCAAACAAGGTATAATGTTACTTTTATCAAGCTTTTCAACTCACAACCATTAAAGATGAAAATAAAACATGGAAAAAATTTTCTTATATTTATTTTTCCACCCTTCATGTTTCTCATCCATTAAGACACCTCTTAATGTTTTGTACATACAAATAGAGATTAGAGAATATATATATATATATATATATATATATATATATATATTCCCTTTCAGCAAACTGGATGTTAATAAATAAATAACAATAGTAGTGTATCCATATTACAGCTGGCTGGTTCCAATTGCTACTGGAGGTAATGACATTTATTTTAATTCTCATCATTAATTATTATACATAGTAGTTTTTTACTTAGCTACCAGAGATGTGTTAAATCTTGAAACCATTTAATTAAATTAATTGTTTTATTTAATAATTGTACCTAAGATGTCTAGTATTTGAAGTTTTCTCTGTCATTATAGGATAAAAAAAATAAGTTATGTCATGGTTCATATGCTCCATTGTGTTATATGCAAAAATCGACAATTATAAAACAGCAGATCTTTGGAAATAAAAGAAGGAATCCAACACTTGTTAATTAAACTTGAATGTTTTTTCATTTTTAAAATAAATAAAAAGGCATAGTACATCTCCCATCCTAGGCAACAAAATCTTTAAATGGTATAAACAAATAAAATAAGCAATGATAAAATATTAGCAGTAAAAACTAATGTAATAAATAAATTTATGTGAATGTAAAGTTCTTTGGCTGGACTATTTTTTTTTATTTATTTCTTAACGTCTACTTTTTGCTGTTATAACTCATTGGGATGTGTTATCTACAGGTTTCCACCCTTTTCTAGCAAGAGTGGGACTAAGGAGTTTGTTTAATGAGTTCTATACTAAATAAATTCCTAAATACCAGGCGGGAATCTAACTCGCGGCTCTAGGTTTACCATATGAGGAGCCTCTCTAGGCTGGATTAGGAGGATGAGAATTCTCAACAAGAAGGGTAGCTTGATTTATTACTGTGTAATATGTTTTTCAAGAAAATTGTAGTTGTATTTTTCATTACTTTAAATATTGACAAACTTTATATATGTCAAAAAGCAAAGCTTTTTTATTTCCTAACTGCATATACTTGCTGCATCATATATGGGGTTTGCCTAAAAATCAGTAAAACTTTTTTCTGACAGCTGAAGAACACAAATCTTTCTAATAATTAAACTCATTTATAAAAATTATGTATGAGAGGGTCTTCTACAATTATTGCAGATCTTAATATTCTTTAAAAGAAACAATGTAATATTTCTTTAAAAATTAATAAATCTCAATAAAAATTAAATCAGAATTAGGCTTAAATGTTTTACCTTCAATTTCTATTAAAAAAATTTAGTCAATAAAATTGTTTAAATATAGCTTTCAGAATTAAGAAGAATACATTTATTATTTGAGTTCGTTATATATTTCGATTAAGAATTAAAATTATAGATAACATAAATTCAAATCCCTTAGAATAATTTGGACGCTAATCATTTGCCTCCTTTTGAGGGGATGAAATATGATTGGCCACTAAGTACAAGATAGCACCTCTAATGGCGGAATCAGGTTTAGGGCTATAATTTGAATGTTTTAAACCAATTTAACTGTTGTTTAAAAAAGTACGGTCTTTCAGTTTGCGCGGTCTCCTTTTTTTTTAAATTCAGACTGAAAATAGTAAAAGAGCTTTTGCTTTATCTTGAATGTGATAAGAGGAATCGAAAAGGCAGGGATAATAGTGGAATGTGAGGGGTGGGGGGGTTTGCCGAGCGAGTTAGGAGATGGACTGTGATAGTTGCACATACTTATCAAGTACTTTTTAAATTTGTTAGTTAACAATTAGTGATACTACATGTAGCTGGCGTAATTGGCCTCCTCCCCAAACTTTTACTTCAGTACTTAGTAAAGTCAAACTTAAATAAAATGTCAAATGTACCTACTAAATTTTATGAGCTCTGTCGCCTTTGTTTATCACGCGACGGTGTGAAGTTGCCCATTTTTGATGAGGAAGGATTAAGACGAAATCTTCAACATAAAATATCATCTTGTCTACCAGTGTCGGTAAGAGTTATTGTTTGCATTGCCATTTAAGATTTTTTAATTTATATTGAAATTTATCAATGCCTTGGCCTACATATTAGATTGCCAGATAAGATGAATTGATAAGAGTTTACCTGATGTACCTTATATCAAGGACGTTAACAGCATGTGTTTTTGTTATTTTGTCGAATATATACGTATTTTTAAGTTAAATAAAAACAATATGCTTTAATTTAGAGCGATTCATGAAATAATCACAAGCCAAGCCACATGTGCCGTTATCTTCTGTTATGCTTTTGTCTCAATTATCATTGATAAGTTTCATTTGTTTACGTTTTTGCTGTCATACCATAATATGTCTTTGGATTTAGCTAAACTTAATTGTGTTTGTTGAATAATTTGTAATAATTGCAATATTATTTACAATCATTCCATTTTTAAAAAAAAAAACATAATAATGGCTTGGGTGTTTACATCTTAGTACTGAAAAAAAAGTTACTGAAGTGTTGATCAATTTTATACCAGTCATTCAATTTTATAATTTACTTATTTTGTTTATCCATTATATAAATATTGTGCATTTAGTGCAATACATATAACATTTTTTATTTTCCTGTTAAAACATTTCCTATATGGTTTTAATTTATTTATTTTAAATCAGTGTTATGTAGTACATACTTTATTCCATTTTTTTAAATACTAACGACATATAAACAAGTTGCATTAATAACTTTTGTATTTGGAGTTTTTGTGCGAATGATGGGAAATTGTTTCTCTTCTATTTACCTGTATTTGCAAATGAGGCTCTTGACCTCTTATCAAAGGAGTTATTGAAGTAGGAAGGATGGAGGAGAGATTTGGACAAAGGGTGGGCTCCCAGGTAGGGAAGGCATCTCTTTACCTGGTCTACTGCTCTACCTCTGGCCCTAATTGTCTTCCCACCTTAGGCCCATGACCTTTTACAGTGACCCTGCTTAACTTGATATCAGAACCTGCTTGCTTTCCTATACTCTCACAGTCAGTCCAGAATTTTACTTATTTTATACCTAGAAAAAAAGATATGTTTAATTTGTTCATATAATATTTTAATAGTATATTTAACATTATTAAACATTTGATGTCTACCAATGTTTGTCATGTTTAAACAAGAATATTCTCATTTTAACTTTCTTAGAACATTAATTTTTTTCTATTTAGACTGAAATGTTGAGGTATTGTTATCACTTTAGAAATTGTTTACATCAGTGATAAAGACTAAAGAACTGATTATCTCCTGCATTGGCTGATAACAGCCTCTGTTGTTATTACCACTTGCAACTAGAGTCACTTTTTAGCCTATTCTAATTTTACTGTTTTGCTTTATTTTATGGAGCTTAGCTAATGCTTTAAATTGAGTTGAAAAGTCAAAGCAATTGAAAACTAATGATTTAACATATATGGGTATTAGAGAGAATAAACCCATAAGACCAGAATTTTCAGCAGAAAGAAAAACGTGTTTATATTGTATTTACATTCCTTTTATGTTTTAATACATTATTTTATCATACTAAATAATAAATTGAAACCTATGTCATATTCTGTCTGGCACCCTTGATGTATTTCCCTTCATTCATTTTTGTCTTTAGAGCAATTTAATTTAATGTAACATACACACATACTGTACATATACCTTTATATTTATATATATATATATATATATATATATATATATATATATACATGTATATAATTGTTTTATACTCTGATTACTAGATAATTACACTGGTGATTCTTGCTGTGTCTAAAAGATCTGATTATCTGAAGAATATCCTAATTTCTTTAGGCAAATTTAAATATTTTGTGGAGTTAACTGAGTTTTTTGGAATTAAGCCATTTGTAGCTATTGTCTTGTGGTACATTCTAATTATACTATTGTGCCTCTGCAAATTATAATTTTTATTTTTGAAACTCTTGGTTGTAAAGGGAATGTATCAGTATATTAGGCCTTTTTATTTGAAATCAAAATAATTAAAACTTTTTTTTTTTGGCTCAGTGGAAAAATCTAATATTCATTAAACTTGTAAAAGGGTTTTGTCTACAGGCAGACTTTTAGATTCATGGAGTCTAAAAAAATTAATAAAAATTTTAGAGCTCCCAAGAAAAGCCTAAAATATTTATTATATATTTATAAAAGACAATTATAGTCAATTTCTTTACAGTCAATGAATATCAATATTTTTGAATATTGCCTATAAATGTTGTTATATACATATTTTCTCTGTCATGAATAATAACTCATGTATCATGAGTTGCTTCGTGAAACGTTATAGAACCAATCTTTTTAACTAGATCTAAGCCATACTTTTTATATTTTTTTAGCCAATACTAAATATCATATTAGTTATTACATGGAGTCGGACATGGAATAGTCAGTGTTTAGGGGAGAGGTTCGAAAATTCAACATATTTTTGTTATTATGAGTCGGATTCTAAAATGTTATAGGTTCAATCTTGTTAAACTTTTAATGGTCTGCATTGTTCTATGCATTTTTTTTGTAACTCAAGTATTCAGTGAGTTATTCTTACTTTCCTGTTTTCAGCCTTCAATAACCCCTCCCCTTTCTACTTACTGTTTTTTTTTTTAAATAGGAATAGAGAATATGTGGTGAGATGAGATCACTAGTGCTATACCAGCATGCTGGAAATCTGATTAGTTTACACAGCTCTGTGTGACAAACTTGTCTCTATGTTATTGATCAATCAAATCTGGTGCTTCATGTTTTGTCTCTATCCTTTGTTCTCCATGTTGTGCTGGACTTCTGTTTTATTATTATTATTTATTAACATCCACTTTTTGCAACTCAGCTAATAACCTCTTTTTTATTGCCTTGTACTCAATGTAAAGTTTAATCATCTTGGTCCAAACAGTTTTAAGTCTGCTGGGTTTTCAACCTTTATAAAACTTACAACTCAGCCTAGCTTCGAAATACACCTGCACTTTGAGATTATTAAAAAAATTTAAAAGTCAGAATTATATTGACTATGTATTTTAATAATTAGAAACTAAAATTCATTTCAGTAGAGCTGTTGATTAAAGAAACTAAAAATACAAAGTTTATGGATTTTGGAGAGAAGCAAGATGTTTAGAAATGTCTGCTCAATGAAGATTTCAATGTCACATTGTCTATATACTTATTTTTTTTTTGATTATTTTTAATTTGATTTAATAAGCAGCAGATATGTATAGAGGTCTCCTCTTCTGAAATCCTTAGAGAGAGGCTTCTCTTTTTTTCATACTCCTTGGAATTAAATTTACATTTGTCCTCTGAATGATAAATACTTTGACTGAAAATCCTTTTCTTTATTTGTATGCAGCATTTCTTTGGGTCAATTCCTAATTCTGAGAGGACCTTGAATTTTGTTATTTGATCCAATTTGAAATTTCTCTTAGGGTTCTATGCACCAAACTATTGGGTTGATGCAAAATTAATGCAGGTTTCCTCTATTACGATATCTAAATTCCAATTGTGTAAACAAAGCAAATCCTAACATTGATCATTATTATACCTAAACAAACCTTATCTAATACCCTCTCTTTCACCATGAATTTGATCAGTAAAATCGTTTTGTTCAGTGTGTTCAAAGATCTTAAATCGAAAATGTCGAAGTGCGATTTTCATCAAATTTATTTTTACGAATTTAAATTAGGGCGCAGCACTGCGCAAACGGCTCGTAATATTAACGAAGTGTGGGGTCCGGGGGCTATTAACGAGTGCACGGTGCAGCGTTGGTTCCAGAAGTTTCGCAGTGGAGATTTCGACCTCGAAGACAAGGAAGGTCGGGGCCATCATTTTGCTCTTGACCACGACCAGCTGAGGTCAATAGTGGAAGAAGACCCAACCAAAACCACCCGAGAAATAGCGGTAGAACTCGGCGTGAACCAATCCACAGTTGTATGCCACTTGGAAGCAATTGGTAAGGTAAAAAAGTTGTCCAAGTGGGTGCCACGCCAATTAAAGGACCACCAAAAAAATCGCCGCTTTCAAATCTGTTCCATGCTTGTGACACGCAATAAAAATGATCCATTTCTCGATCGCATTTTGACGTGCGATGAAAAATGGATCTTATACGACAACAGAAGGCGTTGTAGCCAATGGCTGGGCAAAGATGAACAACCAAAACCTTTCCCGAAGCCCAACCTGCAACCAAAAAAAGTTATGGTCACAGTTTGGTGGTATACTGCTGGTGTTATCCACTACAGCTTTCTCAATCGAGGTGAGACTATAACTGCTGACAAGTACTGTCAAGAAATTGACAACATGAATCAAAACTTACAATGTCTTTGCCCAGCATTGATGAATTGGAAGGGACCTATCCTTCTCCATGATAACCCCAGACCACATGTCGCACAACCAACGCTACGACGACTGCACGAGTTGGGCTACGAAGTTCTCCCATACCCACCTTATTCACCTGACCTCTCTCCTACAGACTTCCACTTTTTCAGGCATCTGGATAACTTTTTGAGGGAGAAAAATTTTCAAAACCACGATGAAATTGAAAATTCGTTTCGTAACTTCATTGAGTCCAGGGATTCAGATTTTTTTTCTGGTGGAATAAGAAAACTTGTTGAACGTTGGCAAAAGTGCATTGATTCAGATGGAAATTATTTTGATTAAATATATATAGTTAAAGTAAATATATGGCCTATTTTCAATAAATATTAAAAACCTGCATTAATTTTGCATCAACCCAATACATTGTTGAAAACATATTTTAGATTTTGAATCAAACCATGGGGACACTTTTTAAAAAGTCTGGGTTTCTCAAATCTTAGAAAATTGACTTGATTATTTTATTACTACATTGGGTAAAATGAAATGATTACTGTACTTATATGTATATATTTTTTCAATTAGGTACTGGTGGTTACACTAACCCACGGGGTAATAGAACCAGGAGGGATTTAAGAATGTATTTAATGGCAAACTCACTACATAAAATCCTTATCCCACCCTGTGAAGAAAACATAATAAATAAATGTTTTGAGGTCACAACTTTATATATCAGTTTTCCAAATTAAAAAAATCAGACTTTATTGGAACCTTTACCTTCTAGGGAGATATGATGTAACTGAATCATGGTGTGAAGTTGCATATTCTCAGCTATATCCAGCAAGCATTCAAGAAGAATGCTAAACTTCATTGACCTCTCCTTTTGTCTGTTTCATTACATGAACTCGATTGGCCGTTCGAAAAATGTTGCTGTATTTTTTGTAGTAGCCTGGAATTCAAGACATATCGTTTGATTGATTCAAGAGTCTTGAATAATAAAACTGAATCAAAGTTATGGTTCCCATAAGCTTAAAATAAAAAATTAATATTAAATTTTCTATATTATGTCAAGATAATAATTATGGGGTAAAAAAAAAAAAAAAAAAAAAAAAAAAAGCAGGAAAAATTCATAATTCTCCACAACCTTCAATCGAAATTTAGATAAATGAATTACAACTTACGGAAAAAGAACAGGCTAGTGATTAGCTCTGATTCTAAATACGTGTACCTAAAAGTAGAATGTTGACTGAATTTATACAACATATTGTATAAACTGTTTATAAATAGTCAATTCTAAAAATGAAACAGTCAGAAAGCATTCATAACTGTCTTTTCTGAGGAAAATAAACTAAATAATTAATTAATTAAACTGTAATTAACGACAGTTAATCGAGGACATTGAGGGCTCTGTAACTCTACCAACTGTCTGATTCATGATTTACAGAGTTTAATGTTTTGAAGAAACTATTAAACTATAGAAAATTCTTTATAGAATTTATCGGGGTCACACTGCTAATTACCAGTTGTGTTTTAAAGGGGGGGGGAGGGAGTTAATATTTTTATTCTTGAGAATAGATATTGAAAATTGAACAGAACTACTCATGCCCACCAGTTAGGTAATTCCACAATATATATTGGCCCAGATTTTCATGACAATGATATTAATATTCAGTAAAATTTGTTTTTATTAAAGGCTTTTCACTGTCCAAATGTGTCCATATCATTTAACCTAAGTGATATTGAATTTGTTTTACAGTATTCGTAAATTGTATGCATTTAATATTTTTTAAGGTCCATGAAGATGATGAACTTCCCAGTGTCTTATGTGAAACTTGTTTGGATAAATTAGAAACCTTCTTGGAGTTCCGAATCGCTGCTTCAAATTCTGAACGTGCTCTTAAACAGTTCCTACTTTCTCCTCAGGTTATACCTCAGGATGCAGATGTAAGTGAAATCTTTTTACATATGAAATTGTAATCTTTTTCTATATATTGGTATTTTTTTCAAAGTTACTTTTTGGTGTTACATAAAATAAAAATGATTTCAACAATTTTTGGTTTTGAAGTCTTATCTGATTGTTTTCATTTCATTTCTAAATGACAGAACTAAATTTTATATTTATATTTCCACCAACCTAACATACATTGTATTAATAGACAAAGAGAGCAATTGATAATAAACCTATGATTTGGGTATTTACCTTCTTAGTGCTGAGATTAGAAATTTTTTTTTTAATAATGCACGAAGAAAGAGTTCGCAGAAGCACTGAAAATAAACACAAAATTGTTCTCGATGCCAACCATGGCCCAACATCACCTAACAAAGGATATTACTGTAATTCTGTAAGGTAAAATAGGTAAAGCAATAGATGAAAAGAAATAATTTAAACATTTTAGATTTATACAAAACTGTGGGGGCTCAGGTTAGCCATGCGAGTTAAAGCGTTGACCTTTATCTCACATGGCAAATCTAGAGTGGCGAGTTCGATTCTTGCCTGGGCAAAGGAAATTATTTAGTGACGAAATTCATTAAATAACGTCCTAAAATCCCACCCTGGCTAGAAAAGGGTGGTAACCTGTAGATAACTCGTCCCGATTAGCCTAGTTGCAAAAAGTGGACGTTAATAAATAAATAAATAAATACAAAACTGTGGAAAGGAAGAACTTTTTCAAATGACTTCACAGTCTGGTTTCATAATTTTATTCTATAGTTAGACAAAATAGAGTGTTTACAATACTCTTATTATTTGAATTAATATTTTAAATTCAATAATACAGTGAAAATGGGTACAAATTAAAATCCTTTCAGTAACTAGCGAAATGGTACAGGTTGTTTGTTTAAATATATATATATATATATATATATATATATATATATATATATAGTATTAAAATAGAAAAATTATTAAATAACTTAATTAATTATGGTATATATACATATGTGTGTGTGTGCGTGTGTGTATCTGAGCGATAATTAGTAAATATTTTTTACTATATGGTTTAAAGGAATTTACTAGCCCTAAGGCACAATAAAGAGCTAGTAAATGTCATTATTGACAAAATAAGGTTCACTTAACATGACCAAAAAGTACTTGGCTTATGCTCATTGTACAAAAAATTAATAATTAAATATTTATTAAGAAGTTCTAACTCTAGGCACTTAAGAAGTGGATTTCACATTTATTAAGAAGTTCTAACTCTAGGCACTTAAGAAGTGGATTTCACATTTATTAAGAAGTTCTAACTCTAGGCACTTAAGAAGTGGATTTCAAAGACCATTTAAAATATTATTATCATTAATTAATTAACCAAGTAATTCATGACTACTCAATTCTATGCTTGGATAACTTTAATTATTTTTAGATTATTTAATTAATAAAGATCTATTTAAAGAATATTGAGAACTCTTAATACAAATAAATTGGAATTTAGTTATAATCAAAAAAATATCTATATAATGTAGTAACATTCAAAATATCGCTGGTAAACAAGTGGGGAGCAGATGGTGATTAAACAAATTAGCATTTAAATTATCAATAATTAAATAAAATAAAAAATTCATAGCATTCGGTTACTAAGTTCACCAGAACTGGACTTATATCGATGGTTTTGATGGTAAATGACAAACAGGACCTTCAATTGTGATATAGGCTTCATATGTTATCCTTCCTGCTGCATATGAGGAATGAGAAGCTTTCCCTGATAAAAAAATATGAAGAAGAGAGATAGGGAGGTCCTGTGTACCCAGTTCAGGTCTATCACCGAGAGTGTTCCTTTGTACCATCGCTACCTAAAGGAGAACATATTTTGTAGATTTTTGATTTCATTGGAAACAGATGTGTTCATTACATGAACAATAAATTTTTGTAGTCGACATAGCATTTTTCCATTTCAAATTCTTCCATTTAATAAATATAAATATTTCGTGCTGTTAGTTAAGCACTCCTCATGGCGACTTCTTCAACTAGACATTTATCACAGCTTTTTAAAACATTTCGTATATTATGCCCAATTCACTTAATACTGTAGCTCTGGAAGTTGCACAAAATACAATATTGTATTAATGTTGTAGTGCAATTTTTGTTTCATTATTATTAAACTCTTTATTTAAATGTTTTATGTTAAATTAATGCTCAGGTTTGCTTATGGACAAAAATGTTATATAACTAATCTTGTTGATACAACAACCTTTGTAGTATACATTTTTCTCTGATGCAAATATAAACAGAGTTATTTATATTTATTTTTTTTTCCAGTATTTTGTAAATTTCAGATTATGTTACAAACCCTAAGATATAAAATCAATAAAGACATGCCTACCTAATAATATTTGTTTTGTTTTTTCAGGATCTCTTGAAACAAATTCATTATTCAACTCTTGATAAGGGAACTGTTGTTGAAGAGATGGTTGTTGGTAAAGAAGAAACAGTTATTGGTTCAGATTCAGAAGAGCCACTTGTTATTAAGACTGAGGATGAACCAAGCTCACCTAGTAGAGTACATCAAGAGTTTCTAAAAAATGTTGTAGAAATCAACAGCAACAGAGCGTAAGTTTCCAGAAGAGACAATTGTCTAAAATATCCATTATTAAAATTTATGTTTAATCAAAATTATTTATTTATATAGTTGAACAAAATTTGGGATTATAAAGCTTAAATAGGAATATAGACACCCCTGTGTGGAAATATAGAGAAAATATATTACAAATGTATTTAGGGAAAAGAAAGATGTAGCCTTCCTACATTAACTGTTTATATTTGATTCAACACATCAGTAGCATCTTCATTTCCTTAGTATAAGGAAAGGACTCCAAAACTACATGAATATCACTAGAGGAGGAGTAATTAAGTAGCTAACAAAGCCCTGTCAATTAATTGAATGGTATCTTAGCCCCAGGAGTCCTCCTCCCACTCCCAGCCATCCATCGCTTCCCAGAGTACAGTGAAGCTATATAGTTTTTTTCTATCTTCAGTATTCAGTAAACCTCCACTTTGACTCATAGCTTGTTAACAATAAGCTATTACATGGTACATCTTTTTCTAAGCTTATTGCCTTCATTGGGTCTTTACTATGTTGGATACATGAAAATGTTTCATGTAACATCAAGTAAGATTTTATTTTCTACACTGCATCATTAATAGACTATTGAGGTTGTACTCATGATGCGATTTTTGAAAAGTTTCCACAGATGTCCATCGATCCTACCTAGGAGATCATGAAAATGAAGTCCCTTCAAAATTTTATATATATTTGTCTGTTACCACTCTAGCAGCCGCAATTTTTGTTTAAACTCGATATATAAATGTTTTATGAAAAAGAAAGATCAAGTTTTTTAACGGCTGAAATCGGACTGGGGGGAGGGAGGGTTTAGAAGGGAGGAATTTTGAAAATTCTTAATATCTCCGTTATCATACATCGGATCATAAATTCGTATAGAACCAATCTTATTGTAAATGTAACGTTCTATAAATCTTGTTATGTACATTTTTTTCGCTGTCTTTAATATTAGCCAAGATATTTGCATTTTTTAGTTTTCGGCCTTCAGTAAACCCCCATTCCTACTCATGTCATATTAAGAATGACCCGTTATATTAGCACATTATTTGAAGCCTAAATAACAAATATTGTTCTCATTGAGCTTTTATGTCTTGAGATAAAAGCAAATATGTGTCGAATGTTGGAAATCGGCTTTATTTGATCAATTTTTAAAACCAAAGATCATATTTGTTAATGGCTGGAAATCGAACCAGGAAGAAATGTGAGGGGAGGTTTAGAGAAAGTGAAAATCAAACTATTTGTATTATTATGAGTAGGAGTGAAAACTAGTCTTGTGGTAAATTTAATTTTCTAGAACTACTGTTCTATACATTGTTTCTCTACCTCAATTTTTACCCGAGTTATTTGTATTTTTTGTTATCAGCCTTTTGTATACCTCCATTTCTGCTCATCCAACTTTTACTTCTGATAGCTTTGCCCACTAAACATTTGATGTCTATCATTAATCCATTTCCCATTTATATAAGTTACTATGGGCATAATAGGAACTACATGGCGATATAAGATCTCCAGCATGTAAGAAATCTGTTAAGTTTAAGTTTAAGAAGACCCTGCAGACAGACATTTTTTCCTTAGATGTTACTTAAAAATTGTAAGTTTTGGCAATGATTTTCACTTTTTCCAAATGATATTTAGGAGTGCTAATTCACATACTGAATTTCTTTTTTATGTGACAGTTGTTTCTATCTCATAAAATCATTGACATGTATTAACAAAAAAAAAGTGTCTCTAAATTGCAAAAAAAAATTAAAAATAAAATTATTATGTAGATACTTTGCTGAAATAACAATAGGCGTCACAACTAACAATATCAGGTGCACCTTATAACACCAATTCCTGTCGGTTTCTAAGAATATAAGTGTAGCCTAAAATCAAAGTTGGGTTATGTGATACAAAAAGTTTCATCATATTCACTTGAAAGAGACTAACAGATGCCAAAGCCAAAAATTGTTGAAATGTTTCAATTCTGTGTGAGAAAAGAAAAGGTATTGTCAGATTTTCAGGACATAACTAATAAACAGGCAGATCTTAAGAGGTTACACACTTTTATATATTTTAAATTAAATTGATGTAATTTGAAATTTTTACTTCTTAGGGGAGAAGCAAACAGCCTCTTGAGATCCCTCATGTCATCAAATCAAAGTTACAGTGTAAATGTAAACACAAGTACAGATTGTTCTACATCTCCATCATCACCAAGGCCTTTAGACTGTGGAAGATCAGTGATTCTCATGAGGGAGGAAGTTCTCTGGCCACCATCAGATGTTCTAACGAATAGGACTAATATTCAAGTCAACAGGTCATCTGTTGTAAGTTTACTTCTTTTACTTTTCATTTTTCTTAATTGTAGCTTGTTACTGTGTCAGGAATTTCTTAAGAACCGATCTGATAACTACAATTGAATAGTTGAGTTATTTATATATATATTATAAATCAAATGTATCTGGGCATCTATTATTTTCAGATTCACATTTTTTTCACTTTTTTTTTTTTTTGCCCTGAGCATGTATTTAAGTAGGTGTGAGCTTGGGAGTGTTCCACAGGCTGTGGATGTGGATAGTCATTTGCAACTCCACCCTTTCAGTGCTCAGTCGTGTTTTATCCTGTAGCTCTCACAGCTATCTGCTTACGACTAAGTTCCAGTTATTTTTTACTCTAACAAGTAGTATAGGCAAGCTGTTTTCTCAACATTTACTCTTAAAGCTAGACACCATTATTTCCCATATCCCTACAAAAAAGTGACTCAAGTGTAAGTTAAAATGGTGGACTTAATCTCACATGATAAACGTAAGAATGGTGAGCTCCTTTAATGAAGAATTCATTAAATAAAATCCTTAGCCCCATCCTGACTAGAAAAGGGCGGTAACCTTTAGATAACCCATTCCAAATAGCCAAAGTAGCAAAAAGTGGATTTTAATCTGTTAAACAAAAATATAATTTATTTAAATAATAGGTACAACAAATTAATAATAAACTTTTTTATTCTTTTATTAATATAGTTTAAATAAAACAACTGGTTATCAATATTATGTAATAAAGGATGACAAGTGACAGCCAGATGGAGGTCACTTGAAGTAGTAAAAATCTTCGGTAAAGGGTTATTGTCTGTTTGATGATTGGATTACTCTTGGGGACAAGGTGTTTTTTTTTAAATAATCTTGCAGTGCCTTAAATTGTTTACTTGATTCTGTCTTCCAATATCAATGCTATGCCTAATAATAATAATTATTAAATCACAACAAAAACAAATTGTACTACCAGAAATGTAATGATGTTGCTCAACAGTGAAAAGATTTTTTGCTATCTTTACAAAAGAAGGACAATTTCTTTTTGTAACACTATGAAGAAGATTTGTTAATGAAACTGGGTACAAGAGCATCCATAGCCTTAAAAGTTATTTCTAGTTAGTCCTAAATTATTTAAAATGTGTACATGTATTTTTTGTTCAGAATTGTATTGTGTGTTATCAATCCGCAAATATAATTCTGTTAATCTAATGTTTACAAATAAAAAATTGTAAGATTTAAAATACATTTTTAAAATAATAAAAACAAAATAGTGTGGGCACAACATAATTCCCTTGTACCATTATTAAATCAAATGTTTTGATGCACTTAATTTATAATTATTTCACTTGTATATATCTCAGTTCAAAGCATCGGTTAAAAAATGCCACAGGAGATATTTTATGTCTTTTAAAGTTCCTATATGGAGAGAGTTTTTTTATTTTCGCCTTTCTCAACCCCCCCCCCCCTAGTTAAAAAGTCTGTCACGCAGGGGCTGCGTAAACTAAGCAGATATCCCACGTGAAGTTGTACAATAGAGGAATTTCAGAATAGAGAGTCTAACAGTTACGGGAACGGCCCAAACTAACTCTTGACGGAAACTCACGACTAGACATTTGAAGAAATTTTTCGAAACTCGCGTCATGAGTACGACCTCAATAGCGTATAATAGGGAAATCTGCTAAAAATGTGTAATTCCATTGTTTGCTGATTGCCATAAAATTGAGGCAGTCACTTAGTAAAAAAATGAATAATAAATAATTCCATTGGAATATAAAACCAAATTTTTCTATGATTACAATACTTCCTAAAAGGAAGTAAAAAGTGGTGATTGAGTTGTAGGATACGTATGAAAGTGAGTTATTACGCAGTTGCCTAATTAACAAGGGTTGGCAGATTAACAAAGTGAGTAAAGGACAACTTTGGGTAAAGCCAGCACAACTGTTTAGCTTGAGCGGCAGCCATTCAAGTAATTTTTGCATTTGCCTTTTCGAGTATGATTATTTTTTTGCCTACTTAGAGTTTGCTGCCTCTGAATCTTAAGCAGTGACACTTTTTTCTTTTAGGGAAAAGAAAGATTTAGTCTTTCTACATTAATTTTTCTTCTCTTCCTGCATCCTTGTTCCCCCCCCCCCTCACATCTTCATATTTAGAAGTATCCATTTTTTTGTATTTTCTGTGCAGTGGTAAAATGTCTACTGAAACATTCATGGTGTGACAAACAGAAATATATGAGTTTATTATTTTTTGCCAATACTTAAAGGTAATGTATTTTATGTTTCTTTAATTTAAGAATCATCATAAGTTATTTTTATTAACAGAAGCAAATTGTTATTAATAATTCATGCTCTCCTTTTTTGTCTAGAATGGTGACAGTGGAGATGAAAATCGAGGAAGGAGAAAACAAAGTTGTCCTTTGAGGAGTGGCTCAGAAGCACCACCTGTTGGATACAGGTCTGCTGAAGCAATTTCTCGATTGCTTGAGGCAGCAAATTATACTGGTGAGAGTGGAGGGGAAAGTGGTGGAGAAGATGGTGGTAATTCATGGGGAAATGATTCTATCATAAAGACAGGAAATAGAGTTGTGAGTATTTTTTAATTGCTTTTATCTTTTCAGAATTTTTAATTTTTTGTATTTCCAAAAAATTAATTTGTAATGCATAAATTTATATATATATATATATATATATAGAGTTCCCCTATAATATGTTGGAAAGGATAAAAAGTTAATATTTTATAATTGATATTTACGAAGAATGGTCTAGGCCTTGTATATTATACAATTTCATGACAGACAACATCAACTAACAGTTAACTCATAATAATTGGACGATTGTTCTAATATTATTAAATTTTATCAAAGGATATCTCATAATACCAATAACTAACTACACAGGCCAGGTGCTTCAGTCCTTTCAAGACCTGGGCTTCTACCATAATACTAAACTATTCCTTGTGGTCTGCAGTATTGATCTCCCCCAATTTCAGACCCCTACCTCATCAACTTCTTCCTTGGCTTATTTAGCCACCTTTGCTTGGACCTGCCCCTCCTTACTCCATCTGCTATACCATTCTACATTTTCTTTGGTAGCCTTCTTAGAACATGTTTCTCAGGATTCTTCTCTCTCTGGCCAGTAGGGCCTTCATTCATTCCTTGGTGGGAATCCACTTTTTACTATTGTATATAAAACAAATAAATCAACAATAATTGATGCCAGATTAAGGATCAAATTTTGAGGTGTTACAAAATATAGCTGGTGTATCAATGAGCTTAATATCAAAAAATAAATTCATGGTTATTTAGTAATTCTCAAAAGACTTAACCCATGATTTAATATTACACAGGTAAAGAAAAGAGCATTGCTTTTTTTTGTTAATTTAATTTTGTTATACATGTATATAATTTTTTTTCTAGGTAACAAAACGAGTAGATTTGTCTTGTTCTAATTGTGGGACCCGGACAACTACAATATGGAGAAGGAACCCTACGGGGGAAATGGTTTGCAACGCTTGCGGCTTATATTACAAACTTCACAATGTCAATCGACCTGCAAATATGCGCCGTGATACAATCCACACTAGGCGGCGGCGACCTAAATCAGCTTCCTCATCTCCAAGACCTATGCTTAAAGCAAACAGTGAGTACTATATTGTTTCTTAATAAAATAAAATAAATAACAAAATTAAAAGAAAAGTAGTGTGAAGCACTCTGAAACCTCATTCTCCAAAATCAAGATCTTTTGTATGTTTGCTTTCTTCTAGTTCACTTTTTTATTTTCACATATATTGAACCTAATAATTTCAATTTTTTTTTTGTTTTGTTTTGCTTAGTATAAATCCACATTCATTTTATTTTGCTTATGGGTCCTTCCTTGTCAGTTCAACCCAACCGTGACACCCATGATAATATGCTAGTAAACAAGTATATCAACTATTTTTGCTCTATTTCAAATCGTTTATTTTTTACACCCTGCTAAAGTTTTTCAAATTTTGTGTTTTTTATCGATCGTGTGGATGAAATGGAATTTGTTTTTCCATAAAAAATAAATTACACCTTCCTTATTTGATGAACTTTACCTATGAATGTTGATGAACTTTCTTATGAGAATACTTCAATTATTTCCTTAAATTAAGTATCTACAAATGGTCTGGGCAAAACATGAAATATTTTTAAATGAAATTTGGAGTTCCATGCTTAGTGAAATATCTACGAAAGGGAAAAGGATAATTGCAAACCTTTTTTATTATTTTTATTCTAAAATATATACTCACATGAAAAAGTTAAATTAATGGCTTTTTCTCTCCTTCCTTTTTTATTTTTTTACTTCAAAAATATAAATTACTTGACACTCTTATTGTTGAAACTATTAAATAACAATTATAAATGAAATGAAATCTGAAATATTTTGACCAAAAATAACACATGCCAAACAATTTCAAACTAGACAGATCTTTAAAATAAAATTTTAATTTTAAAAAAAAACATAGCACATAATTCAAATGAAAAGTTAATTTATTAAAATGTTAAATTGTCTGTACCAAAAAAAAAAAAAATACTAAAATGTCATCAATTAGTAATTTCAAGAATTATATGTGCATTGTAGTTTAGAAATAAGGTTACTGATTTTCTCCGTTGCAGGAATTAGACTTAATTTAATTAATAAAAAAATGCAATGGAATTTAATTTTAAAATTAGTTCAAAGCTCTAGTTTTCTCATTAATGGCAGTTATTTTATGAAATCATATCTTATGCAATCAAAACAGAATCAGAAATATTCACAAATATTTATTACTTTAGTGGCGGTTGTGATGGGCAATATCAAAATAAATAGAACTCCATGAATCTGTGTGTCAAACCCTGGTGGTCATTTATTGCAATCTGGCATAGTAAATCAGAATGTGATGGAAGAGGAGGTACTGTAAAACGATTAGCTAGGAAAGAAAGTCTTCAACATCTGGTCAGACAAGTAATAACAACAAATGATCTTTTCCAGGCATTACAAATATTAACTTCTAATAAAATATTCGATAAAAACCATGAAATTTCAAAAACTTTAGCAAGGGTAATATTTAAACTATTTGAGATAGAGGAAAAATATTTCATATCCTTGCTTATATATTTGTAAGGAACGAATATGCCGAGTTTCATTAAAATCTGAGATCATAGGTGTCAAATTGTTTTTTTTTTTTTGGTTGATATGACACTTATGGTTGGAGATGTTACCAATTATTAAAGTCATCAAGTTCATAACATTTTATTTTTTTACCTGAGTTTCCTTAAGAGAAATCAGCTAGTGAGATTTAATTATAATACTCTTTTTGCAAAAAAAAAAATTCAAATGTCTATCGGTCCTTCCCATTAGATGACAAGAATGAAGTCTGTTCAAATTCTTGTGGGTGGGTGAGTCATGTGTGTGTTTGTTTCAGAGCTCAGGTTCATATACACATACACAGATTTCTCCATCATTTGGATCTGGCACTCATGGCTCCCTAGGACCAGATTAAACATGTAAAAATACATTTTATGGGACAGCAAATAATAACAGAGAAATTTCTATTTCAGCTTTTACTCCTCATTTATCTTTGCCTAAAATTTAGCTAGAACAGAAATGCATGCTATTCTGAGATTACTTTGAAAAAAGATACAAGAAACTCATTGGACCCATAAAACCTGTGAATTAAAAGGGAGAGGTCTGTCTTTCCACACTGTGCACACTTGGTTTAAAAAATTCACTGAGAGGGGGCTTTTTCTCTTGAAACCATTCCGAAAATCATAAGAGGGAATATCTAGAAAAGGATCTACTCACAAGCAAACAGAAACATTTTCCAGAACTAAGAAAATTCCAACGTCCTGGAAAAGTGCTCCTTGCTATTTGATGCCTCACCAAGCAGAACAAAGTATAAAAATTTGCAAAAGATTCTGAAAACATAAATGTATTTTCGAACAAATTGTGATTTGTGATGAAAAATGGGTACATTTCATAATCCTAATAACCAAAAGCAGTGACATAGACCATAGACCAGCACAACAAGTTTTCCCCACCCCAAATAATTGAAAAATAAGTTTAAAGAAAACAAATAGTCTGTATATGGTATCTGGTTTGAGTGTATAGTCTACTTTGTGTTAGTCCTGGTAAGTCTAGAAATTACCTACCTGAGAAATTTATTGTGTTCGTCTTGAAAGAGTAGCACATAGCTCTAGCCCAATGGTATTCAGCATTGATTGGTGAACAAGATGCAAGTTCTTTTGCAACGGAACAATACAAGACCCCACATATCCAAGATTTCCTGAGCCAAAATGAAAATGAAGGAGTTGGGATTCAGGCTTCTTCCACACACAGCCTATAATCTAGGTCTTACATCTTTCATTTATAAGTCACTCTGGTCTATGGCATACTTCAATATGTGGTAAATGTTTCAACATATTTGAAGAAGTGGAAAATGTATGTAAAGATTTCATCAAGGTACCAAAATGGCATCAAACATTTGGCTCAAATTTAACTTCATTATAGAAGTAATACTTACCCATGTGCAGGTCAATACCGTGGGCTATCATGAAGTCTACACCGATGATCACTTCATCCATTATGTCAGCAACAACTAAGACATGTTCAGTGCTGATGTTGGCGATAGCCACTCTCATCTTGGCTCTTCTGTAGACTGTGGCTGACTCCCCTGTAGCAGTTCGCAGTCATACGTTCTCCAACGGTTCCACTGCCCCTTTTACCAAATGGGGCCGAATGATGGAGTGTGTCGCTCCCGTGTCCATGGTGAGGACCTGCTTCCTCCCGTTGATCAGTCCATGAGCAGTCAGGTTGCTGTTCTTCTGTCGTATAATGGAAATGGAGATGGCGGAGCCATCGGTTTTAGGAGCTAGTTCTTGCCCCTCAGTGCGAGCTCGTTCTACTTTAACATTGTCTCTTGAGATTTCGACGTCAGTCGCCCGTTTGTTGTCCCTCCATGGGGTAATAGATCTCGACCTTTTCCTTGGCGCTTTACAATTACGCTGAAAGTGGCCGACCTCGCCGCAGTTGAAGCACTTTGAGCGTGATCTGTTCCTTTGCTCCTCCATTATTCGCTTGAGTAATTCTTCTATGTCACTCCTTGACATTTGGGTGTCATTTTGCATATCAGCCTCAAGACGTCGCACCTTGAAGACTTGTGGTTTTGAAATTGCTTTAGCGGTCTCCTGGGCTAGCGCATATGAGATGGTTTCAGCAAAAGATGATTTCTGCATGGTGCATGCCGCAAATTTAACATCTGGATCTCGAATACCATTCACAAATGCTTCAATCGAACTGATCTAGAAACGGATGATTTTCACCTGGGTAAGTCAGTTGTACCAGACATTCGATTTCCATGGCAAAATCTTGGAGCGTCTCATTCGGTTTTTGCACTCTGCCCCGTAACTCCATCCTGTACAGCTCTCGCTTATGCTCACCGCCAAACTTGCGCTGTAAGGTCACCAGGATTCTGCAGCGGTTCCCTTCAGTGCCAAAATCAATTCTACCGCTTTCTCTTCATTATTCCATCCATTTCTACTGGCCACCGTCTCAAATTGGAATTTAAAAACGTTAAATGGTACATTACCGTCAAAAGTTGGGGTCTGTATCTTGCTGGAATGTTCTGAAATGAGCCTCACCGGACCCTCTCGAACATGTAGATTATCCATTTGGAATTGTAGCTCACGTATTTCATCGTCTATCTTTCTTCCTAGGTTGGACACGTCCTCTTAAACCTTCTTCTGTGCCGTAGAAATGCCACAGAGTTTTTCATCAAACTCGCTGACTCTCTGCTCTATGGCTTCCACTCGTTTGCCCAATACCTCTGACATTTCATGGAGTTTTTGGTTAGTTGATCTAGAAGCTTCCTGAAATTTCTCTTCTCGCCTCTCGCAATTAGTTCTAGAAACTTTTTCTAGTCTTTAATAATTACCTCTAGAAGCTTCCTGGAATTTTTCTTGGAGTCTCTCACAATTAGTTCTGGAAACTTCTTCTAGTCTTTCATAATTAGCTCTAGAAGCTTCTTGAAATTCTTGTCTGACTTCCCTCACTGTTACTTTTAGAAGCTTCCTGGAATTTTTCTTCTAGCTTCTCGCAATTAGTTCTAGAAACTTCTTCTAGTCTTTCATAATTAGCTCTAGAAGCTTCTAAGAGTTTCTGGTTGTTATCTGTGATTTTTTCCAACATGGCGGCCAAAATTGAATTTAAATCTAAATTGCTGATTGACATAGGAGTACTTACAGCAATGTCTTCTTTATCGGCAAACTCGTGTGTACTTATATGGATCCCTCGTCTTTGGAATTCGTCTGTCAACCGCCTTTGTAATTCAGCCTTATCTCCTGTTGTTGGCAGATCCAGTTTAGCCAGCTCCTTCTTCAGCTGTTCCACTTTTAGTTCTTCAAACTTCATTTTTGTTGATTTTAATTTTGCAATCCCACTTCTGACTGCAGTTGTTATGTTTTTTTATTACCAAAACCAGTAATAAACGTTTTTAATAAGAGTTCTTTTGGATTGCAAAATTAAATACTCGCAAGTTTCACAGTTTTTGTCACTGCACAATTTATTTCACAATGCACAATAAACTTGGTAATTATTCTTAATTACTACTCACAGTATACTCTGATAGCGTCACTGTTCTTCAGATTACACAGTCCAACAATTCACTCACTGTCCTTTACTTCGCGGCACTGCACTGTCTTAAACACGGCACTAAACTGTTACTTACAGTCACGGCACAACACTGTTCTTCTTCTAAAAACACTTTACCGCACTGCACTAAGTCGCACTGTAGCACTGATGTGACCATCAAGATCGCTGAGCATAAAACTGACTCAATCGCGGCTAGCCCTTCTTTATATAGGGCGGCGGCATACATCAAATGGGAATTGTCTGGACTCTTCGACGTCTGGCTGGAAGGTACTGGTAGGACCTAGAACATTCTGTCGGTTTCTTTGATCTACGTCACACTTTCCAAATACGCGACTCTCTCTCTCTCTGAAAGATTATTCATGTATTTAATTTTCGCAACAATTTATACAGTTTTGAACGGTCCTCATTTTCGTCATCTGGGTAGGATTGATGGACATTTGAAGAAAAATTTTGAATATCTCGTCATGAGTACGACCTCAATAGCTGATTTCCCTTAAGGAAAATCTGCTAAAATAATTGGTTGGTGTCAATCAAAAATAGTTTTAAAAAATGCAGACTTTGAATCACTCTGGTTAATACTTGTTATGTATTATGAACATCCACTTGTATACTACTATGGCTAATTGGAATGGGTTATCTACAATTTACCACCCTTTTCTAGTTAGGGTGGGCCTAAGGATTTTATTTAATGCGTTTGTCACTATTGCCCCCACGTGGGAATCAAGCCCACAACTCAAGGTTTACCAAGTTTATTAAGACCAACACTCACATGGCTAACCTGAGCCCCCCCTTGTTAATAGAAATGTAGACAACCTAAATAACTGATTTGTCTTAAGGAAATTTTCTAAAAGGATCATGCCAAGATATTATGAACTTTTGTAATTATATTATATGATGATGAGAGTTTAACGGTTTGAGAGTGTTGTACTCTACAATGAAATTGTAAAGGAAGTTATCTTTCTTCAAAGTTATTTAAACTAGATTCTGTCACATTAAATACTTAACATTGCCAAACCTATATTTACATACTGTTTTATTTTTTAATTTTAAACAAAGATCCTTATTTTGTCATGAAATATATGAGCAAAAAATGAATTTAATATTCTAAGCACTGGTATTCTATATTCTATGGTATTTAAGGTACATGGATTATATTTAATAAAATGAGGCACAGCTGCTAGTTAGTGTTTATTAGTCAATCTATTCTATATATATTGAATGGGCAAATAAGTCCTTTTGGGTTTTCCGTTTACTTTTATGTCTTTATGATACATTTATTACCTGATGAATTAATCCCTTAGGTGGATTGTTTATCCTGTCTGTAATATATCGACAACTATATCTGTTAACTCTTGTCGAAACTAGTTTAGTATTGTGTTTGCTATTGCACTGTGAATGTGAAAGAAAATATAATCTATTCTCGGCATATTTTGTTGTATTATTTTAACCCTTTCCTTGTACAAAGCCCCTATAGTGGCTTTGCGCAAGGAAACGTTTAAAAAAGGTAAGCGTGCTGCAGAAGCTCATAGAAAAATTTGCAGTGTTTATGGGCATGATGCCTTAACCAAACGCACCTGTCAATGAAATTGACATTAATGATGCTCTAGGGTCTGGTCGCCAACATGAAATAGAAACAAGCAATGTTAAGAACATTGTTGATCAAAATCCCACCCAATAGTGTTAGAAAATGCTGTGGCCCTAAATGTGCTGCACCCAAGCGTAGAAAACCATTTGCACAAGCTTGTCTATGTTTCTAGGCTTAATGTTTGGGTCCTTCACTCTCTAACCGAAGTCAACTTGGCAACGCGCATTTCTGTTTGTGATTCACTGGAAATGAAAAAAAAAACGACCCATTTTTGCAATGGTTGGTAAGAGGAGATGAAAAATGGATATTTTACGATAATGTACTCCATAGAAAATCTTGGGAACCTATTAGTGAGGCTCCTAGAAGAATGTCAATACCCAGATTGCATCCAGATGGAAAGGTGTTGTGTTCCGCAAAGACAACACTAGGCCTCATTCTCCCTAAGTGACTATAACTTATTTCGGTCTCTGCTGAACTCTATGAATAGAATTAAATTCCAAATGGAAGAGGACATTAAAAACCACTTGGATAAGTTTTTAACAATAAGCCCCATACATTCTATAAACATGGTATTATATTTAGTGGAAAGATGGGTAAAAGTTGCATTAATAATTAAATAATGGTCAATATATTGTAGATTAAAATGCATTTTGTCTATATCGTGAGTTTTATCATCCTGAATAATCGAGAGGACTTATTTGCCAACCCAATACTTTATTTTTATGAGTAAAATTTTAGATTGACCAAATCTTTATGTACTAATACCTAGTTTATCTTTAACTTATTAAGCACATAATAGTTTTGAGTTTATGAGAATCTTGTTACTCTTTCAGACTAATAAAGGAGAAATTTGAAGCCATGTTGCTTGATAAATAAGCTAATTTATTTTAAATATCAGCTATGCGAACAATTTTAGAAACATCTAACCTTAAATGGACAGTTTGTTCTGTCGTACAGGAAGCAGTGTTGGAAGTGGCGAAGGAGGAGGTAGTAGTGGAGGAGGGAGTGGTGGAGAGGACTGCTGCGATGACATGTTGGCAGCCCTTCGCCAGCAAATCCAACCACCTTTCGTTATACCAGGCGGCAACCAAGACAAACCACTAAATTTGGTCTCACATTAGCCTCCATCGAATCAGGAGACTCTCAGACCACAGGCTGTGTCTTGCACCTTCTATATAGTTATCTAATTATTGGGCATACTGAAAATAAGAATATTAACATTGAAACAGATAAGTTCCGTGAATGGCTTTTGTAGAATTAATTTCCTAATGAAGATTCTCACCATGCTCGGACAAATCTGTCTCAAATTTGTACTTACATATCCCTTGGCTTCCGTCATTAGTCAGCATTAAATAGTGAGGAGTCCATCACCCATATTTTAATTTTTGTTGACTGCCTTGATTTTATTGTCATTTATACAATTTAAGCTGTTTTTTTTTTTTCTATTAATGTATTAGTATTACATTAAATAGTGGATTTCAGTATAAGCCTTATAATATTTATGCATTTAAGTTGTCATAAAATGAAAAGAAAAGGATCTGTGGAAAACTTACGTCCATTTTGCTGGTTGTGTTATTTATTTAGTTATTTTTTTAGCCTTAGGTAAAATGCTCTCTTCATACCAAGGGCGGATGAAATATAAGCAATTATTGTATGAAAAAATGATATTTTTTCACTGAAGAGATATTTGTAAGAAAATGAAAACAGTTGAAAATTTTGTCCAATGTAAATTTAATGTTGAAATTTGCTTATGTATGATATTTGTACTAGTGGATTAAGAATGTTCTAAAAATGAAATTTTCATTTTTTTATACGGATAGTCTACTATTATATTCTTGTTATTATTACATGTTGTTAAACATTGTAATGAATGAAAACTGATAACTGTAACATTTAGTTCCAGTAAATTTTCTTTTTTCATTTTTTTTTTTTTTTTTTTTTTTGTGAAAATAATAACATTTTGTGTTCTTTTCAGGGTATAGTTTTAACTTTCTGTTCTCATTTGTATGATTAAATAGGCTAAATTATATACATAAATAAATAGTTTATTTCAACAGCATTTAAATACAATTAAAGAAGATTAATTCTTATTGTAAATTAATTATTTCTTATCATATATATTTTTTTTTCTCTGGATGAAATAAATAAAGTATAGAGGAACAATAGGATCTTGATTTATTTTATTTTTTAACTTTAAGTACTAGGATATCAATATTACATCCCACATGTGCCTCAAAATAGTATGCAAAAGTTACGTGTAAATATAAGATATTAATGTGAATATTTCATATATTTATGCTATAATGTATTCTAGTAGCATCTAGAATCAGAGGTGACTCGCTCATGTTCCACCAGTTAAACTCATTGGCAATAATGAACATATTAGCTCATTAGGCAAATAAATTTTACATATATTTTTATTATGAATGGTTGAAAATGAAAAAAGTATATATTATATTATTAAGTAAAAATAGATGATGATAATCATTTTTGGATAATGGAGAGTTTAAAATTTGTGAAAGGTTGTCTTATTTTGTTCTGTTCAAATTATAATTTTTTTGTTTATTAATCGGATTGTCTTTTGTGTTTAAATTTTTTAATTAAAATTCTTATTTCTAGTTTAAAATTCAAGCTAGCTTTATACTAACACAAGAAAACGCCAATTAATTGAATTATAATTTTCGTTTTTTTTTTTATGTATTGATTCATGTACGTGATAATTAAATAGTTAGCAATTATAAGTTTATATGTTTTAAAGTCTTTGGTGACCTCTGGTATTTACTTGTATAGTTAAATTCTGAATCTTCTGAATTGTCCTCCTAATTTGTTGTTAATTTTTTATAATACTTTTTTATTAATAAAATAATAGTACCTAGCACCTAATTGAATACTGTGGAATGACAGTTTTTTACCTATGATCTTTATATCAGTAGGGAGGAACTGGTTTAAAAAGGGGGGGGGGAGGAATCAAATAAATCTACTGTTCTAATCTGTCAGTATTCATTTGTGATTTTTTTTTCTTTTTTTTATCATTTTGTCACCTGCTCTCTTTCATTTATCTTCCTATGTAAATAATTAATATCTAATTTCTTCTAATTTATGATTATTTTTACTTTACTACAGATCACCTAATGTTTAATTGTATTTCCATGACAATTGTTTTTCAGTATTAATGATATTGTTATTATTTTTTATATTATAAACATACATATTTATTATATTTCCATAATGTTGAATCTTATTTATGAAATATAAACGCACAATGATTGTGCAATCTAATATAGTTCAGGTAAAGTGTTTAACTGTTTTATCTGAAAATTAAAATAACAGAAATAATTATTAATTTGAGAAAATTGATTAAGGAAATCAGAAGTTTAAATTACTGCCCAATTTCCTAATAGAATTAATTAACTTATAGTTTGTTTTGTATTAATTATTTTAGAGTATTTGTTTGGATTCACTTGTATACTTGAAGATGAAATACTGCAATAATCAGCGTTAATGCATGAATTTAAACATAAGTTAAAACATTTAATTTTTTATATTGACGTGAGGTCATTTTGATAAATATTTATACAAAAAAATATTCCTTAGAAATTCAGAAAAAGACAATACTCTATAGGAGCTATGAAGTCACTTTTTCTTATTTATAGGCCTATTAAGTTAGAGCTCTAGGAATAAATAGTTTAACTTTATAACTGCCTTAAAAATGAAATAGAAGGCAATTTTAGTTGACTATGTCAAAAGATAGAAAAATCAAGCAAAATTGTTTTATTCTGGAAAATCCATCAGTAATTTGTCTGTGATATAGATTGAGGATTTTTAATTTCTGTTATTTGACTCAGAATAAAGATGAAACCAGAGGTTACTAGCTATTATTGTAACATATGGTTTGTTCTCTTTTTTAAATGATCTGTCTTTTTTCCTGCCAGTTTGCCAGATAAAAGCTTCATGATGAAAACGTTTTGTGCCCCTGAACAAGTTGGAGAAACTAAAATGAAACCTTCTATTTTTAATATGTAAGGAAAATGCTTCAATAAGGTTATTTTTATTTTTATTTTAATTCAACTTTTTATTTTATTTTTCTTTAACTTGCCCAGAATTCCAAAAAACGTATCATCATTGAGCTTCACTGGAAGTCAGTCTTTATGGTGGCATTTGATATTTTATTCTATGGCTGTGGGATCCAGATTTATCAATAATTTTGAGTGTGATTATTAAAGTTTAGCCACAATAGTAAAACTTAATTAATGATCTATACTTCCCATTATAATTTTGATCTGGCGATAAATGTTTTAGATTTGACTTAGCAGTATCTTTCCCTTTTTTTCTTGTGCCATTTTCTCTTATTTCCAGTTCAACTTTCTATTAATAAATGAATTAAAATACTCCTACATTTTTAAACCTTGTTTTATTTTTAAGACATTATTAGTGTTAAGATCTGTGTTTGTACTCACCTGGTATTGTCTCTAAGTTTATACATATTTTTAGTAAAATATTAGTTTTTCTTTTTATTATTTTTTTAATACTTTGTATTTTTAAGTATTAATAACTAATACTCATTTTAGTTTAGGGTTTTATAATAAAAAATAATTCACTTTGCCTTCTTCTCAACAGTATTTATTTGCTTTTATTTGTTAATCAACTTTTAGTTGATGCTCTCCTTTGTATGAAAATTAAGTGATATATTGAATAAAACATGTCAAAACATATGAAATCCTTTTCTGTTCCTTCTGTTTCATATTAAAATAAAAAATACCTTATTGCAGATGAACTCGTATTTACCATTAGGAACTTTTAAAAATCTAATGTGGGCACCAAATGGCGACTTGTACTCCTATTAAACAAAATGCTTAGTTGGACTTCATTTAAAATTATTTCGTATGAAAGTTAGATATGATAGTTCCATTTCAATGCATCTGAGCAATAATTGTCATAGAATATAATTTATAGATCTCTTTATGATAAAAAAATGTTGTTTACAAATTTGTTTTATCTTTAATATGGACAGAGAAATGTTCTGTCCCCAATTCCCACCCTCTCCCTTAGTCATTTTCAACCAAAAGGGGAGGGGGGGGGGTGCACCAGTAGGCAGTAAAACAGTCCTAAATATGAAATGTCAATATTCTAAGGGAAGCCATTTTTAGTAGATTTCCCTTAAGGGAAATCAGCTATTGAGGTCGTACTCATGATGTGGTTTCGGAAAACATTTCCTCAAGTATTCATCGAACCTACTTATAAAAAAGTATTCATCGAACCTACTTATACATTTTTCTCTATCATGAATACTAAGTCATCAATCATGAGTCACTTTGTGAAATGTTATGGAACCAATGTTGTTAAACTATTAATATTCTACAATTGTTTTTCTATGCATTTTTTCGTATCTCAAGTATTAAGGGAGTTATTTGTACTTTCTTGTTTGTAGCTAGAGATGGGATTTTGCCCGGTAAATACCCAAATTCGGGAAAATACCCGATTGGGTAAATATTCGGGTATTTTTAAATTAGCTTCCTGAACTATTTTTGTAGTTATAGATTCTAAAACTTTTGTGTTGAAACGATTTAATGTTTGACTTATCAACGTGTACTGAGACTTTACATCACTTGCCGAGTCTTTGAAGCTGTCGATAGCTCCTTATGCGGGCTCCGGCACTTCTTTTGTCGGCTTCCTGCGTTGCCTTGCCAACAACAAAGCACACAAACGATTTTAAAAAGTCCGTCACGCAGGGGCTGCATAAATTAAGCAGATTTCCCATGTGAAGTTTTACAATAGAGAAATTTCACGAGAGCCGAACAGTTAACAAAACGGCCGACCTATCTTTTGGCCCCCAATAAATGTATATAACAATATTTATAGTAAATTTAATTTGCAATAAGATTGATTCTATACAATTTTTCGATCCGACGTATAGTAACGGAAATATTTCGAATTTTAGAAAATCCTCCCCTCTAAACCCCCCCCCTCCCACTGGTCCGATTTCAGCCATTAACGAACTTGATCTTTCTTTTTACATAAAACGACTAAATATCGAGTTTGGTAACGATCAAACAAAAATTGTGACCGCTAGAGCGGTAACAGACAAATATATATATATATATATATATATATATATATATATATATATATATATATATATATACCGTTTTGAACGGACCTCATTTTCGTCATCTACTAGGTGGGATCTATGGAATTCCGACATGAGTACAACCTCAATAGCTGATTTCTCTTAAGGGAAATCTGCTAAAATAGAGACTAGTTGCCTCCAAACATTTCTTTTGTTGAATAATTATAAATAAATAAATAATAATTATTAATTATTATAGTTAATAATTATTATTATTATATTATGTAAATTTGCTTTATTTGTTTTATGGCTTTGTTTTATTTCCTCGCTTGTATCTCATTATTTACAGATTTTATAATCAAACCTCAGTTTATTCATACCTCGCAAAATATTGAAGGTATAGTTTATATTGCATTTGTTCATAAGAATGTAAAAATTAATAAAAGGTGTGGCATTTACTGTAAAAAACTAAAATACCCATAACTTGGGTTTTTTCCCACATAAATACCGGGTATTTACCCATTTGGGAAAATACCCGGGTTTTTACCTTTTGGGTATTTACCCTTCGCCCATCTCTATTTGTAGCCCTCCCTCTTCTACTCATTGGTTTTTTTAAATAGAAATTGAGAATATGTGGTGAGATAAGATCACAAGTGTGCCACTGCTTGATAGACTTATGAGTTTACAAGGTAAGAATTTTTTGCAATTACTTCGTTCTAGGCAATAAAAAATACTAGTTATCAAAATTTATTTCATCTTCCTTTTCAAGGTAAATGAAGTGTTTATTTTTTCTCATAATATGCTATCAATAAAAATTAAATTAAAGAGTATTAGTCAAAATATGGTTTCTAATACTACTCTTGCCTTATTCAAGTTGTATGGGGTTGGGGAGCGTAGGACATGCCTATAGAGCAGCTACTGGGCTGAACTTTGCCGATGCACTTAGTGATGTTTAGAAAATATGTATAATCTTTATTCAGACTTCACAGTGGAACATATTTGCATGTATCACATAGTAAAGATTTATTGAAAACTATATTTAACCTAGGAATAATATGTTTAATGAGATATCAGCTCATTTTTAATATGAGATGAGTAGGAGTGGGGGTTTACTGATGGCTGAAAACTAAAAATTGTAAATACCTTGGTTATTTATTATCCATGATAGAGAAAATATGCTTATAACATTTATTAACAATTAAATTTTCAAAATATAATCGCCTACTAATTGGCTGCATAAACTAACCAGATTTCCCACATGCTGGTATGACACACTAAGTATTGATCTCATCTCACCATATATTCCTTATTTCTAAATAAAAATCTGATGAGTAGAAGAGTTGGTTTACTGAGAACTGAAAACAAGAAAGTAGGAGCTTATTATTTGAATGAATACACAATAATTGTAGAGAATCAATAGTTGTACAATATTGGTTCTGTACATTTTTAACATTTTTCAATCCAACTCAAAATAACGATAAAATATTTTGAATTTGACAAGACGCAGCGACATAAGTATGCGATACTCGGGAGGAAATGGAGAAAAGGAGGACATTTGATTTGGAAGAGGAAGGGGGCTGCGAGAAGTTTACTTGGAGGACTTTATTTTGAAAGGATTGCGAGTTTCTGCTGTAGAGTGGAATATCGTAGAAGAGGTTCCATAAAGGAGGGGTGGGTGCAGAACCCATTTGTAAGAGGCGTTTCAGGGTTGGTGAGTTTTGCTCATGGGAAAGAATTTGGGTTAACTGTCACCTGGCCGCCACCCAGTCTGAGGTGCAGGCAGTCAAAGGAAAGAAATCAGTTTCAGAGTGATGGGTGAAGGTCTAGAGCTGTACGGGTACTGGGGGGAAGGCATGTGTCATTGTCTGAGAGATTCAGCCGATAACAATTCCTCCCCCCCCCCAAGAACTGCACATCATCCGTTATTATTATAAATTATAAGCCTTAGTTGCAAAAATTGGACGTTAATAAATAGTTTAATTTTAGTTTAAACTTATAAAATATTTACAATTTTATTTTCAATAATGGTACCGACACTGTAAGAAGTATGGCGGGAGGTCGTTGTCCTCTGGTCTGGCGATGCTCGTACCGGGAAAGTCCGCCGGTTCCGTGACACTGTCCTCACAGTCGGTGACGTCATCTCTCTGTTCGGCGGCGGTGCCCTTATCCTCTTCTCTTGGGCCATAAACAAGCCACAGTAGACTACCTACTGTGGGCGGTGTCTTGCTGCTCGGTGGTGGTTCTCCACTACCCTCGTAGTTAGTAGCGTACTCTCCAGCGCATGTGCTTGTGTGTAGGGTCTGAGATCAACCTCGTAAATTTCCACATGTGTAGGACGCCTAGCAAGTCGCATACTGGGCTGTTGAAGGCCCTCTCCTGCGCATGTGCTGGTGGTTAGGGCCTGAGATCCTCCTCGTAAATCTCCATATGTGTAGGAGGCTTCTGCACTGCTGTGGACCGGCGCTCGTTCTGGTCGGTAGTGTATGAGATCCACCTCATACCTTCCCACATGTGTCAATCGTCTGGGCGGCCGCTTTCAGCGCTCCTGTGGGTCCTGTGGGCAGGAGTGGCACTCCTTCTTCACCGTTGGTTCGAAATAGTGTTCTCATCGGTTTTCGCCTGTCATTGTCGTAGTACTCTCGCCTGGTGTCTTCGTAGCAGGTCCTCTGCGATGAACGCTGGGATTAGTCCTGTGGCCGCCAGGAATCGTCGTTGAAGTAGAGGTGGCATTTGCTCGGCTTTGAAGGTACCGCCCTCAGCGGTGAGCTCGGCGATCCATATCGTGGCAGCTCGTCGTCGTAGCGGCTGTTCTCCTCTGGTCTGCGCTGCCGCTGGTAGTCCCCAGTAGTAGCTGCGTGTCTCTCATCGTCCCCCCTGTGTAACCCTTGGGTAGGGGAACCGTAGGAACAGTAGGTCCTTAGTCGGCTTTGATGTTCCGGGCCGGCGACCATTCCGGCCTCAATGAGGTAAGTCGCTTGCGGCTTACTCAATAATGGACTACGGGCTGGGTGGTGTCCGGAGTGGAGGCTTGCCTTCATCTGCCGGTCATAGACGTAGTGGTCGTGCTGTTCGACGCACGGAGGCGGCGCACACTGGAGCGAGTGATAGTGTAAGCCGGACATTGATTAATATCTCCGTTTCTACTGGTCCTAGAATATTGATTCTGGTGTCATTTTAAAGCACATCGAATACTCCATTGAACTACCTGATCAGCAATTTTGCCAGATGCGATATAACAGTAGGATGAATTTTAAATGTGTACATACAGATTATGTATCGCTTACTAAGTAGGGAATGGTGATTTGTAGACAAAAAATATCAACATATGTTTTATAAATTTTTATTTTTTTAATAAATTGAAGTTCGCAAATGCAATACTAAAATTGTAAACAAGAATATATCTAGAATAAAAATTAAAAAAAAAATCGATGTATTTAATTTAATAATGAGAATTTGTAAGCTGGAAGAACATCTAACATTTCTAAAATGTTGATGAAATTGTGAAAAAAAAAAAAATTATTTCATTTTTTTCCAGAAATAAACACTAAATAAATGTAAAACTTACAAAATGATCTGTTTAATTTAATAGTTTAAAATTATTACCAGCAAGCAACTAGGGAACAGGTTTGCTTGAATACCAAATTTTTCTACTGTAATTGAATCTTCTAGTACTCTTAGAAAAAAAAAATCAGTTGGTCATTTAAAAAGTTTCTTCCTAAAATCTTGCAAGGAAATAACAACAAAAACAAATACTAATTACTTCTACTTTGAAGAATACGATAAATAAATTTGCTTCCTTTAATTACATTTATTCTTTTAATCAATAATGCTAACTTTAAGCGGAGTTCACTTTATAACAACTTGGACCTTTTTAAAAGGACAGTAAAAATATTTAGACAAGAAAAACACGTATTTAACTATTTCTTCGAACGTGAATGGCGGCGTCAATTGCGTAGAGGAGGAGGCGTTTTACACCGTACGTAGTTGGGAAAGGTCCGCGGTAGGTATAATACGTCTTCCGCACCGAAAGTGTTAAGACTAAAAGTAAAATATTTAATGAATAGGCAAGTTTAGGCAAGATCTGACGACGTTGTAAATAAGACAATATACTCCTAAAAGAATGCCAAGTGGTATTTTTTCAAGCAAATATAAGCGATTTGCGAATTCAATTAAATAAAATTATTTTCAGCTCCATGTAAAAAAAAAAAAAAAAAAAAAAAAATAGAGGAATTTTAAAAACCTTTTGCGCCAGTTTTTGATTTGTTATAATGCCCTTAATGTGTACTGGAAGCAACAATAATTTATAAATTGAAATAAGAGTTCACTTTAATAAGCCAAGACTTTTTTTAACATAGCAATTATAACCAGGCATTATGTAAAAACCATTGCAGTAATATGGCTAAAAATCAATCTGCTCAATTGAAAAGGGTTTATGTGGTACTAACAATACAATCAAAATCCCAAATTAAAACTTTTATATTTTCCCCCAATGTCCAACATTACTGAAGGATCGCTCCAGTGTGCGGCGGGCCAGGTAAACTGGTACATGTCGTCTGTGTGCTGGAGCTAGGTAGTGGGCACTGCCCTCCCCTGGGATCGCGTTCGCATGCTCAGTGACATACGAGGAGGACGTATGTAAGCGGGCATGCGTGGGCGATTCCTATCTGTGTTCCCAAATAGGAAGTGCGATAGGTGCGGGGGATTAAGGCTTCGCGGCTAGGAGCCCCCGTTCTGTTTCCACTCCTTTCTGGCCTACACAATGTCTCTCTCTCATCGTGGTAGCTGGCCGAAGTGTGACAGTGGTTTCGACAGTGATAGGCGTCGTAGACGGGAGAGCGGTGGTTTCCCACTAGCTGCTTTGCAACGCTTCTTTCAGCGAAGTGGTATCTTCATGGCAGAAATGGTTTCGCTGAATAGAAGCCACTCCTCAAGTGCATGCCGCTAGCCCTACGTCGGACGCCAATATGACACCGAGCCATCCTTGACTAGAAATGACGATAAATGAAGGGCCGGGTAGTCCGAGGTACAGGGTGTCAAAGGAAAGAAAGTAGTTCCAGGTTAAGCAATGCGAATGACAGAAAATGAGGAGGGTGCCGGCCTTAGTCGGATTTATTAGTGGAAATGGGCTAAAGTGCAGTTTAGTCCCCCCCCTACGCCGCCATCTTGTTTTCTTATAATCTCCGAACCGATGACGTATTTTGAAAATTTTAAAGTGTTAAAAATATAAAGTTAGAACAACAAAACCCCCACCCTCGGTTTTAACCACCGATGGCGTATTTTGGAAATTTTAAAGTGTTTTTTAACACTTTAAAAAATATAGTTAGGAAAACAAAATTGCCGCCGCCGTCGTCATCGTGCGCCACCAAGGGGGGGGGGACTAAAATACACTTTCACCGTGGAAATGGATTAGTAACTCATTTTCATTTATTCTTCAAAACTAAAATTTCTATTTTATAAGTTCTCTTCAGTTACCTGGCCCTTACGGAAAAACAACACGCCCAGACCGGGTTGTCATTGTACATATTGAATCCTTCCTATAAAAATACCTTCATTATTCAATCAATAATGTATACCTTAGTTAGAGAGAGAGAGAGAGAGAGAGAGAGAGAGAGAGTTTTCGAACTGACCTTCTTCATTTTCTGGTTAAAATTAGTGGACATTTGAAGAATTCTTACGAACATTTTGAATATAAAATATTCCAAACAGTCAAGGGAAGAAGTTTATCAATGGTCTTTATAAATACAAAATAAATAAAAACCGAAACATTAGGTAAGGTTTTCATCTTCAAAATTTTAGTTATTAAACAGTATTTAATAAAACTAAATAGAAATTCGTTTGTAAAATTCTATAAAAACCCCCTTATGCATGTCGTGTGGTGCTCAAAGAGCGCTTCAAGAAATTTAAAATTTCAAGCAAGGAGCAAAATTTCAATTAGCACCTATACGTAAACCTGCCAAATAGCGAATACAACTTTCTGCTTCTGTTTACAGAAGTTTGCATACACAACCTTGTTGTTAGCTTAAGTTTAGTGTTGGTATATAAACTAGAGTACTCCTGAGGAGCTATTGAAAGGACGACACGAGTCGAACAAATAAAAGTACTTTATAATTAATTTCTTGGAATGTTAATCAGCCTTCTACCTCAATTAATAATAGCGAAAGTTTTATGACATCAGTCTTATGTGATAAATTAAAAAATATCCAGAAATTATTCTTAGCAGATTGCGGAAACATCACTTTAATTTATTTCCAACTATGAAAGAAATATGTACGAAAGAGCAAGAGTTAAGAAGCCTCACATATATTGCTCACTTGAATAAATATATTTCACTCCATTATGTTATTCTATGGCCAACTCCTAGATTCATATTATGTACTTCTCAATTCGATCGTTGGAACAGTTCCCAATAGGCCAGCTGATCTCTAAAACGACTAAAGCGCTGTTGTTGGCCAAAGCAAAACTAAGCAGTGGTGATAAGAATATAACGGGAATACTTATTTGGCCTAAAAATATTCCTCTGTAGCTGTAATTGCACAGCATATTTTCTACGGAATTCAGAAGTTGAATCATATTTTTAAATATATTCTTACCATTTTTGTGTTAAAAAATACAAACTGGTCCGGATAGTATAAAAAGACTCGTCAGCATTTGTCCTTATCAGCGCGTTCAAGTTTTGCGGGCGTCCACTAGATAACGCTAGCATCTTTTCAGCATTGACCCAGGTCTATACTTATTATGGCGGAATTCATCGCCTCCCTGCTGTCAGTCTATTGCACTGATTTCTAGTCACACTATGGGGATATAACACTTATTTTATAAACGGAAGGCCAGTCACCTTCCTTAAAAAACTTAGTATTAAAGGAAATTATTAATTGTTGGCAAAATGGTTGTAGACATGAAACTAGTAAAGCCGCATATCGGTATTTCCACCGACACTACTATAGGAAATGCTCCTCATTACTTTGATGAATTACCATCAGAAGACGAAGAGAGGTTGGGTAACATATTTAAATCTCTGGACGTTGATGGCAACGGTAAAATTGACATTCATGACCTGAGTGTAGCTTTACAAGAGTTCGGTCTGCACCATAAATATGCCCAGGTATGTTAAAGTTCATTAATATATGCAACTGGTACATTTTTGGGCTGTTCTATTCACTTAAATACCATTTAGCAGAACTTCCATAAGTTTGTGAATTCATATAACTCATTAGGGTGTCAAAATAATTCACCATAAATTTATCTTTTTCTTCTTCAAAACTTATAATTTTTCTTATTCATCACAGTCATTCATTGAAAGAGCGGACGCAAACCAAAGTAAAGATGTATCCTTAGCTGAATTCATTCAGTACGTGAGGGAGCATGAAAAAAATCTACGACTTGGATTTTCACATATTGACAAAAATCAGGATGGTAAGTTACTCTTTAATTCATATTTTTGCATACTGTTTTTAAAAGCAAGTTACCTTTAGCATTTCTGTGATTCATTAGTAAGTTTATGTTGTAATTGGTGTTGTATGTTACTAATAATATTTGACAACTATTTTGAAATTAATAGCAATAACTCACAATTCAAGCATTTGGAAATTTACTCTGGACTTAACCCCATAAATTCCATCTAAAAGTCTAACTGTCACATTTGTGTTAATATTTCTAAAAAAATGTTCTTTATAAATACCCCCACTATTTCCATCCACCTAAGGACAACTATAAAATAAATATCCTTAGAATTATTCCAAATAATTTTCTGTAAACAATTCTAAAAATTCTGATTCTCATTTTTAATCCAATGACATTGTGTGTTATAAATAATATTTTATTTGTCCTGGTTTTGGAAGTAGGACATCTCGAATGTTAAATTTATCTACATTCCTAACAGTAGGAAATTTCCTTTTCACATGAATAAGTATCACATGATAAGGTGTTCAATTTGGTTGTCAGAAATACACTGTTTCTGGGGGGTTTTGATATAGTTTGTATTGAGTAATTATTGGCATTATTAACTTGATCAGATCATTGAATAATTACTCAATTTTTACATGATTTCTTCACGTTTAGAAAGCAAAAGTTGAAGCTCTATATCCTATGTTTATTAAGAAAGAAAGAAGAAACATATTTTTTTTAATTTCTCCATTTTTGCTTCTTTTTTTTTCTTTTTTTAATTCAACCTCATTATTAATTGTTATTATACCGAATGTCTACTAAAGAGGTTTATTTTATTTTGTATTTGGCAGAAGAATCATTATATCTATTAGAATCTAAGTCTATGCTTATTAACATCCTTTGCTTTCCATGAATTTAATTTTATTTCTTTATGTTTAGGGATTAACAAAAAAAAATATTGTAAAAAAAGAGTCAAAAAACAAAACAACTTTCTTAGGATTAGAAATTATTGATTATGAAATCAAATCTGGATCAATAACATATAGGTTTGGAAATATTTTTCAGGTCCCCAAAACTGTCACCTCTAATGTTTATCTCTAAACATATATTCAGACTTCTAACAGTATGTTTGATTTTCTCAGACATTGTACTATAACCATCAGCAAGTCTTCCTCTGGTTTGTAGATAATGTCTGGTTTTAATAAGATATACTTCTTAGTTGTACCCTATATTGAATCCTTTGTGGAAGAATGAGTGGAGAGGGTAGATCCAAATAATGACTTAATAAGCAGTCACCGAATTTCTAAATAACATTTCAAACACAACTACACTATTGCAACCACACTGTCATTCCAAGTTTTATTATATATATATATATATATATATATATATATATATATATATATATATATATATATATATATATATATATACGCCAATACACAAAAACACACACACAACGTGTACCCAAAATTTTTGAACTCAACCTATTTAATTCTCATTTTTTGAGATGTTAAATACTTCTATAAAGTAATCTGAGACCACAAGTATAAAAGTATGTTATATGTATATGAGCTTTACAACCAGAAAAACAAATCTAGGATCACTTTTTCCTTAAGAAAGTAAATTAAGATAGTTTTTTTTGAGGTCATAGAACTTCAGGGCTACCTCACACTAAAGAGAGCTTTTTATTTAATACTCAGAGAGGAGATATTTGAAGAACCTGGCAAATTATTTTATTCCATGCCACATAGACCTGAGCAGATGAAGTCATATGCACCTTGTGGTGTGATATCAAATTTGATATGAGACACCCTCCTCATTTGAGAACTAGAATAGTTGAAATTTTGTGTAAACAAATTTTAAAATGTTTGTATATTTAAAAAACAGGTTCTCAGGATGTAAGTGGGTTGGGACGTTCAGAAATCTGAAGTGAAAATTGTGAATTAATAAATTTAAACAATGATTTAGTACTGAAAAGTACATTCTAAACAGAAGTCGGTGGCCAGTGCAGGTTAAAATGGGCACATCTATCAATACTTCCAGTAAGCTGGTGGTAAAAATAGGTACAGGTTCGATCCCCGCCAAGGGAGAACGTTAACATTGCAGCGCTTGTGCATTAGCGGGAGGCTATCGAGTATATACATCTGGCACCCCCTCGGGATGACTAATAATTATGACTCTCATAGATCCCGTCTACAGGCAAGCTAACACTGATTGATTTTTGAAATTGGTACCACGTGACTTCCTTGTTCTTCTAAACAAAACAAAATGTTTTGCTGCATTTGATTTTAAAGTTTTTGACTTATGCCAGAAATGTATATACGCAGGCATCATTCTGCAACTAGTCAAAATGGATAATTTCTATGAAATCTGAAAAGCAATTTTTTTTGCAGTTAAAATACTTTGTTTTTATCGTTGAAGGATTTAAAAAGATCCTATGAGTTATGTATTAGTTGGCTTACATTGTAGGAATCTCTTAAATTAAAGTGCCACATGGTAAACCTAGAGTGGTGAGTTCGATTCCCGCCCTGGTCAATAGGAGTTTAGTGACGGAATTCACTAAATAAAATCCTGGCTAGAAAAGGGCGATAACCTGTTACAATTAGCCTTAGTTGCAAAAAGTGGACTTAAATAAATAATTTAATTTTCTTCTCAGAAGCCTACTAGAAGAGAATTAGATTGCATTAGACATTCTGTTCATTCATAAATAAATTTCTCCTTTTTTTTCTTTCTTTTTTAAAGCAAACCATGTTTCCTTTTCTCTTCCCTGAGTCCATCTTTACATTTGCACTAATAAACTAAAAATTCAAGTAAATACAATATGAGATAACTCATAATTGATGTCCTTGGCAAGAAGGCAAGCTATGAGGCCCCTTGTAGCCTGAGTTGACCTTGTAGTCATTTTCAATGCTTTAAACAAGCCTACAATGTTTCTCTAGAGGTGCTTGGGGGGATAGATTATTCTTTTGTTGATGTATTATTGGTTGTACAACTAATTTTTCGTCTTTTCACCTCTATGGAGAGAGGGGAGTACTGAAATAGAACCTGCCCAGGTTTTTTTTAGTACTCTCACCTTTTCTCTAATGATAATTCATAATGTTTTTTAAATTTATAAACGATCTTCATGCATGATTTACAAGAAGCAGAACAACTATTTCAATTTTTAATAAATCCTTACTTGTAAAAGTATATCAATTTAATGAGAAGTAATGGCTTTTGAAAATAGCAATGAGTTGTAAGAATACCCTTATTGTTTTCATAACTAAAAGCTGTGGATGCTTACAACTGATGCAGAGAGATTGAGTGACATCTATTTGAACATTAACTTTTCATTGCCTACATTTTGGCATTCTAGAGCTGAGACTGTATTAGAGAACTGGAAATCATTAGCAGGCATCTTTATTGGCAATGAAACTGTATCATCAGTGGAATTCTTACCCATTTAAACCAAGTTAAAATTTTCTATCCTATGCTCGAGTTTTTATTTAACAGAAAATTTGTATTATTATAAAACATTTGATTTATTCTGCATTACCATTACTTTTATTTTTGTTTGAGGGTTTAAAATACTTTGTCACACCACAAAAAAAATAAAAAAAATCTTTTTAGTAATTTATTCCTTGAGTGGTGGGTAGCCAATATTTTCTAAACTATATAGAGTTGCCCATAAATGCTTCAAATTTCAATGCATAAAACTGTTTAGGAATCCAACCCAAATAGGTATGGCAGAATCCTTTGGACATAGCCCATTCAATTTAATTTTGTATCTTGTGTCTGATTTGATTCAAACAGATTCGATGCATTATTAATAACTTCTTGTCCTCAAAATGTTGAGAATAATTAGAAGTTAAATGAATGTATCTTGTATACGTCGTTACCCATGCCACCGAATGAGTTGCACATATTTATTTAGAGACAGATCTATGCCAGATGTGATACATAAAGAGCAAATATAAATGTTCTAAGAAGAACATGATGTTTTTATTTGTTGACCTTTGACAAAACAAATATAAAACATAATATAAAATTGCAAGAAAATTTGTTTTTCCCATTTTTTACCTCGAAAATCCCATTGCTTTAGGAACAAAGCTATTGTCCTCAAGACACGATGAAAATCATTGAGAGTGGTCATTGAACCATTTATAACTCCTTATATTTATTCATACTTCACTTTTAATTATAATTTATATCTCTACTTGTCCTAATAGCTATTGGCTAATTCTAACATGGATTTACTAAACTTAATTTTATAACTTATGAAATATGTTGGTTTTGACATTGCAAAATAGCATTTTCATGGTCTTTCTTGCCTATGTGAGATGCATGTTGTATATGCTTGTTGGATGTCAAAAAAGAAATAATGCATTTCCATTTTACTCTAATATCCTTTCTGCAGAATTTTACCCCCTCTCAGTGTAATATGCATTATCCAGTATTCTCCTAAATCTGAGGATAATCTGTAATTTAATGGCTTGGACATATTTCTTCCTGGAATTACATATATACTCATTTTGGAGAAACACATGAACTCCTTTTGTGCAAAGCACTATCTGATTTTTCTGTTTACTTTAAAATTTGTAGATTGTTGTTATGGCCATTGCACCACTTAATTAAGTTTCATATGCATAGGATATGATTTTTTATTTAAATAACAGCAAGCAGTGCATGCATTCTCTATTACTTTTTTAAGACAGTCATGAGGGTATTTTGAAGTATGTCAATGAAAAAATGAACAATTAATTCTATTTTAATGTATCTATGTTCTTATATTATGCATTTTTAGAATGAAGATGTCATTATAAATAGCTGACCCAGTCTCACTAAAATGAATTAAGTGAATCATCTCTCTCTCTGCTCAGTAAATGTTTTGAGTATTGAAATCCAGGTGAAACTGAAGAGGATCATTTATTTTACCTCGTTCAGTGGGAAATACAGTGTAATTTTATTTCATCTATTCAATGATTTGTTGTGATGTTCATGCCCTCAATTTATTTATTTTTTTATTTCTGATATAGTTTTCCAAACTTAACTTTTTTCCCCTCATTTGCAGGAAAAGTTGATTTAGAGGAGCTTATAATGGCCTTCAAAGAATTGGGGGTTGATGTAGAAGTAGGGGAAGCCAAAAAGCTTCTTCAAAGGTAATGTTCAATCAAATTTATTATGTTAAGGTTTTTATTTCTGAAAGAAATAATCATTATCATGAGGTCAGTGAGAAAAAAGATTAGCTAAATATTTTTATACTTTTTACAAAAACTACAATACGAAATATTAGATTTCCTTGATTATCTTCTGTGTAATAAAATAAATGTCTTCAATAATCTGATAATAACAGGTGATTGGTATAATTGGTCACTGAAAATCTCACGTAGCAGTAACTGTGAAAGTGTAACCACTTTTCCTCTACCTGCAAGATATTAATGTTTTAGCAGATTTCCCCTAAGGGAAATCAGCTATTGGGGTTGTACTCATAACACGATTTTCAAAAAATTTCTTCAACTGTCTATTGATTTAGTAGATGACAAAAATGAGGTCCGTTCAACATTTTATATATATAATCATCTACTAGGTAGGATTTATATATATATATATATATATATATATATATATATATATATATATATATATATATATATACTAGCTCAGATACCCTGCTTCGCCCGGGAATTGATTTGAGGCTGAATGGTGATGGTATTTTTTTGGCAAGGCTTTACTTTGCACACTATTTTGACATCTACCCGTCCCAGTGCTTAGGATTTATACCCGTTGTTGGCATTTGTAATAATAAAATTAATTTTTTACGTAAGTCTTCACTGTCCTCCATATTGTCATATTTCCCGTTTCCTGTGCATTATGCATAGATTTAAATTATTAAGGTCAAAATATTAACATAGATTTGAATTAATTTTTCCAGGTGAGGTACCTGGTATATTGGAAAGAATTGATGAGCATATCAATATTATACACAAATTATTTGCTTCATACATTGTTCCCGAAAAAGTGTATAAAACAAAAGTTACTCTAAATAACAAAGTTAACAACTCTTGTTACGTGCACGTTTAACGAAAAACATAAACAACGAAATATTGAGAATTTTTATTACAGGCCTCCCTTATAACCCCCACTCCCGTTCGAACCTAAAAATTTGAATATAGCTTATAATCATGGAAGAATTAATGCTAATTGACATACCAAGTTTTGTTAAGTTTGGTTTAATCGTTAGTGCCCAATGAAATTGTTGGCTCCCACTAAAGTTTTAGCGTAAATCTCTTTTCTACCTTGTTAAAAGACAAAAGTGAATATCACAAAAGTTACTTCAAATAAAAAAATAAACTACTTTTGTCATGTGCATATTTGCAGAAAAACGAATAGAAAACAAAATATTGCTATTTTTAAATACTTGCCTCCCTTACAACCCCCACTCCTACCCATCCCTAGAAAAGTTGATATGGCTTACGATAATTAAGACGTCAGTGCTAATACACATACCGAGTTTTATTTAGTTCGGTTCAGTCTTTTGTATCAAATAATATTGTTGACTCCCGCTATCATTTTTAACGTTTAACGCATTTACACTTCGGTATACGACGAAAGTGTATATAGCAAAAGTTACTTTAAATAACAAAATAAACAACTTTTGTTATGTTTATATTTGCCAAAAAAACAATAGGAAACGAAATACTGCTATATTTAATTTCAGGCCTCCCTTATAACCCCCACTCCTGTTCGTCTCAGAGAAAATTAATATAACCTAAAGTCTAAGTTGGGTTAGTAGTAATATACATACCAAGTTTCATAGAATTCAGTTCAGCCGTATATGCGTGAAAAGGTAACAAACAAATAAACAAACAAACACACACCAAAGAAACAAAATGCAGTTATTGTGTCTATGACATGTGTAACGAAAAGTATCGTGAAATTTCAAGAAAAAAATCAATGTACAGACAGGTTTCAATTTTATATATATACTAGCTCAGATACCCGGTTTCGCCCGGGAATTCATTTGAGGCTGGATGGTGATGGTATTTTTTTGGCAAGGCTTTACTTTACACAATATTTTGACATTTACCCGTCTCAGTGTTTAGGGTTAATACCCGTCGTTTCTGTGGATTTGTTAATAATAAAATTAATTTTTTATGTAAGTCTTCACTGTCCTCCATATTGTCATATTTCCCGTTTCCTGTGCATTATGCATAGATTTAAATTATTAAGCACAAAATATTAACATACATTTGAATTAATTTTTCCAGGTGAGGTACCTGATAGTTCACATTTAAAAGATTTGTTGAGCAAATTTCTCAAAATAAACAACTTTTGTTATGTGCATATTTGCCGAAACCCCAACAGGAAACAAAATATCACTATTTTTAATTTCAGGTCTCCCTTATAACCCCCCCCCCTCCTGCCCGTCCCTAGAAATGTTAGTATGGCTTATTATAAGGAAGGCATTAGTGCTAATACACATACCGAGTGTTTTATTTAGTTCAATTGAGTCTTTTGTGCCAAATAAAATTGTTGACTTCCGCAGTAGTTTTACCTCCATCGTGCCAAAAAGCGTGGAGCGGCCGCCTCAGTCCACATTGCCCAGCTGGGTCTGCCCGCCGCTAGTCTCCTCATCTCTGGCGCGGTCTTGCCCCTTTCTGCTCCTAATCGAGCTACGTAGACCTGGTAGGTTAGTCTAGGTCTACCACGGGGTAGTTTGCCTTCTGGCCATGCTTCATATATCCATTTGGCCTTTCTTGTGTCCCCCATTCAGTTGACATGGCCAAACCACTTTAGTTGGCGCTCCTCAACTATCTCTCCAATCGGTCTCACCCCAAGGTCCTCTCTTAGCCACTCATTCCTGATGCGGTCTCGCCTTGTTTTTCCCGCAATGCACCTTAGGTATCTCATTTCTGCTGCCTTGAATTTGCTTGCATGGTTGTCCAATAGGGTCCAGCTCTCTGTACCATACAAAAGCACTGGTAGAAAGACCGCTTTGTAAATTCTGAGTTTGGTTGGTCTACTCAATTCTTCCTTGACAATTAGGGTGTTACGTATTTGGTAGAAAATTCCATTGGCCTGACTCACCCTATTCAAGACCTCCTGATCTATCCTACCATCCCTGCATATGAGTGTGCCAAGATACTTATAGGTGTCAACCATCTCAAGTGGTACCCCATTGCAGGTGACATTAAACGTCTTTCTCTTCTCTTCCTACACACATAACCTTACTTTTCTTGACATTTATGTCCATTCCTTTTCTCTTTAGGTCCTCATACCACTCCGTAACACTAGTTTGCAGCCTTTCCTGCGAGTCCGCCAGAATCACTACATCGTCGGCATATAACATTGCTTGGGCTAGAACGGGCATCATATTCCAGTAGCCCACCAGTGCTCGGGGTGTCCTTCTTTTGCAGATTTTCCATATTTCGTCCATCACTATAATGACAACAATGGGCTAAGGCTGTCCCCTTGTTTGACTCCCTTGTAGAAGCTAAATGGAGAAGACTCCTTTCCATTGAGACTCACAACTCCTTTTGGGTCTTGATACGCCGACTTAATGGCACTAAGAAATGTTAGTATGGTTTATTATAAGGAAGGCGTTAGTGCTAATACACATACCGAGTGTTTTATTTAGTTCAATTAAGTCTTTTGTGCCAAATAAAATTGTTGACTTCCGCAGTAGTTTTTAACGTATAACTCATTTATACTTATGTATATGACAAAAGTGTATATAACAAAAGTTACTCCAAATAACAAAATAAACAACTTTTGTTATGTTCGTAATTGCCGAAAATGCAATAAGAAACAAAATATTGCTATTTTTAATTTCAGCCCTCCCTTATAACCCCCATTCCTGTTCGTCTCAGAGAGTATTAACATAGCCTAAAGTCTAAGTTGCGTTAGTAGTAATATACATACCTAGTTTCATAAAATTCGGTTCAGTCGTTTATGTGTGAAAAGTAACAAACAAACAAACATGAAAGAAACAAAATGCAGTTATGGTGTCTACGACATGTGAAACGAAAAGTTATCGAGAAATTTTGAAAAAAATCAATGTACAGACAGAGGTTACAATTTTATATATATATATATATATATATATATATATATATATATATATATATTTGATTTGCAATTGAACTTTTTATTTAGAGATTGAAAAAAAGTTTACGTGGGGAGAAAATTGGACAATCAAGATTGTTTTAGAAACCGAGGACAAATATGATTACTTTCATGAAACTGGAAAAAGCAAACAATAGAATAGAAAAAAATACGAGAAACTAAAAATTAATTACTTTTTTAAATGGCTAATATAAAAAAAGATGCGTCCCACAGTAAAAAAATGAATATGAATAAACATATTCTTGATCAACAACTGCTAGAAAATTACAAGACTGTTAGAGAAAATTCATTTCTTAACTTTTAGATTGTAGCCATTTACCGATTTATGGTCCATATAGTATGACGGGACTTCTTATAATTATAAATGAAGCCGTTCTGGGGAAAGAATGTCTCTCCAGACCATGGGTTGAGTCCATTTTAGCAGATTTCCTTAAGGGAAGTCAGCTATTGAGGTTGTACTCGTGGCGCGATTTTCGAAAAACTTCCACATATGTCCATCGATCCTTCCCACGAAATGACGAAAATGAGGTCCGTTCAAAATGATATAAATATTGAATATTTGTCTGTTAACGCTTAAGCGGTCGCAATTTTTGTTTGCTCGTTACCAAACTAGACATTTAAACATTTTATGTAAAAGTAAAGATCAAGTTCGTTAATGGCTGAAATCCGACCAGTGGGAGATGGGGGTTTAGATGGGAGAATTAAAAAAATTCTTATTATCTCCGTTATTATGCGTCGGATCGAAAACTTGTACTAATCTTATTGGAAATTCTATTGTCTATAAATGTTGTCATGTACATATTTTCTCAATCATGAATAATAACCGATATATTTGCATGTTTTAGTTTTCGGTCTTCAGTAGACTCATGTCATATTATAATAAACTGTTATATTATGAAGCAATTTATTTGAGGCCTAAATACCAAATATTGTTCTCATTGAACTTTTGCGTTTTGAGATAAATGCAAATACGTGACGCACGTGGGAAATCTGCTTAGTTTATGGAGCCTCTGCCTGACAGACTTAATTTATTATTATGGTTTATGTACTCCTGATATCCTAATAAAGTGAATGAAGGAAAATTGGTGTTGACGTTTTTATAAAATATTGCCTCTCAGATGCCCATGAGATGATGAAAATGAGGTCCGTTCAAAATTATATATATATTAAATATTTGTCTCCTACCACTAAAGCGGTCGAAATATTTGTCTTTTCGTTACTAAACTCAATATATAATCGTTTTATGTAAAAAGAAAGATCAAGTTCGTTAAGTCTGAAATCGGACCTGTAAGGGGGGGGGGGTTATAGGGGGAGAATTTCGAAAATTCGAAATATCTCCATTATTATAAGTTGGATCAAAAAAGTTTATATAACTAATCCTATTGCAAATTTAATGGTCTATAAATGTTCATCTATACATACTTTCAGTATCATGAATATTAACTGAGATATTTAGATTTTTAGTTTTCATCCTTAAGCAAACCCTTATGTCATATTAATAATAAGGAGTGTTATATCATGAACCACCTTATTCCAAGATTAAATATCAAATATATTTCTCATTGAGCTTTTACGTTTAGAGGTAAATGCAAATACTTGACACACGTGGAAAATCTGCTTAGTTAACGCAGCCCCTGCATGACAGACTTTTTTTTTCCAGTTGTCAGACGCATGAGATATAACTGTCATATTTCAGATTTTCAGTGACCCATTATCCCAATGACCTGAGCTTAGTTTTTTTTATAGATAGTGGATTTTTTTATTTAGATCGTGGATGTGAAACTAGTAGAGAAAGAAAAATGATTTTAATAATTCGTTTTTGTTGACCTTCTGACATTGATTGGTTAAGCATATCACCAAGTGTAAGTTATTTTATATGTTTAGATAAAACCAGTAATATCGTAGACAATCCTCAAAAAAATTAGAGCTTTTAAGTTATAATTTGATAGTCAAAATGAGTTCAATATTCCTATTGATACTCAAATTAATTTCTAAGCAGTTATTAGTGGCAACAGATTACATCTGAATCTTATATGGTGAATTTCTCATAACTGTGAAGCAGTGTTATAGACAAGTGCATGTAGTATTTTTAAATAATTAAATTAGATAAAAAAATTGAATTAATTTTAATTTTTCCCCTCTCTTTTGCCTTGCTCTCCTATCTTTTACTTTTGTTTTTGTGTAGATCCCTTAGTAATTTTCTACTAACATGCTCAATGCTTAAAGCACTGCATTTTTATTCATATTGATTAAACTATTCATTCTAAATTAATCGTTGATGCTTTAATGTTTTTGAGGAGAGGATATTGAAGTTCTTGTTTAGTTTTGCATTCATTCATTGGGAGATTAGTATTCTCATATGAGTCTCCTGGTCCACATATCACATTGTAGTTTAAATAGTATTACAGTAATGCTAACTGCAGGGCAGTTGCAAAACTAATAGTTCAGAATTTAGCATACAGATGCCTGTTTTAGTTTTGTTATTCTTCTTGAGTCCTATGTCACATTTGGCGTTTCTTTGTGTTCTATCAAGAATTCCTGAAGAGTTACAATGAATTGATTTTTCAATGAAAACCATAAAACAGAAATTTAGGCCCCCTGTAAGGTATGGCTTTTCTTTGTACTTGGAAGGGATGTAAATGTAAACGCTTAGTGAAAATTTGTTTATACAAATATATTAATAGAGATTAGAAACTATTTATTCTTCTTAATTTTTCTAATAAATTTTGTAATTTTTAATCAATAATTTTAGAATGGACCAAGACGGAAGCCTTGAAATTAGTTTTAATGAATGGCGAGATTTTCTTCTATATGCTCCAAGCACAGACATCCATGATCTCATCAAGTTCTGGAGACATTCAACAGTAAGTCAATTTCAATAAAACTTGATATATGTTTTTTTTTCTAGCCTTATGATGCTAGACAATACTTTCGTATTTTATTATTTAGTGACGAAATTCATTAAGTAACGTCCTAAAATCACACCCTGGCTAGAAAATGGTGGTAACTTGTAGATAACCCGTCCCGATTAGCCTAAGTTGCAAAAAGTGGATGTTAATAAATAAATAATATTATTAGCACATTTTCTTTAACATATGCATGACATACCATATGTTTGAACTTAATTGAATTCTCTTAGCTCATAATATATATATATATATATATATATATATATATAAAATTGTAACCTCTGTCTGTACATTGATTTTTTTGGCGAATTTTCACGATAACTTTTCGTTTCACATGTCATAGATACCATAACTGCATTTTGTTTCTTTCGTGTATGTTTGTTTGTTTGTTTGTTACCTTTTCACGCATAAACGGCTGAACCGAATTTTATGAAACTTGGTATGTATATTACTACTAGCCCAACTTAGACTTTAGGCTATGTTAATATTCTCGTAGACTTCCACGGTCCAGGTCATTAATACTATTAAGGTCTTGGGGTCTTGACCGTGTCTTCATATTGGTTGCCATCGTTTCGCTAGACATGCTTCTAGCTTCCTCAGGGCTATCTCTGAGACTGAAGAGTTGTTAGTTCATCTCTGGTATATATTTGAGTCTTATCCGGTTTTCTTGGGCGGAGTCTTCCCTTCCAGGTGTCTACGGATACTTGGTCCGGTGGTCGTTCATCGCCTATACCGTCGTTTTGGTTTATTATTCGAGGTCTCTGTGGAATTACCGGCTTCCAGAGTTTGCTGAGTCTGTATCCATCCTCTCTATTGAAGTTGTTAGGGCATTTCGCTATTTCTATAGCTTCTCGAACCAGTCTTTCTTGGTAACGGTCAACCTTTGCCAGTACCTTGACTTCATCGAATTTAATGTTATGGTTGGTTTCCCAGAAATGTTCCGCTATGGCTGATTCTTCTGTCCGAAACTTTTTTAAACTCTTGATGTGCTCGGCGACCCTGGTGTTTATCAATCTGCCGGTCTGGCCAATGTATTCTGAGCCACAGGAACATGGTATGCTGTATATCCCCGGGATTTTTGTGTGGAGTTTATCTTTGCAGCAGGGTAATATCTGAGCTATTTTCCTGTCAGTGCCAAATGCTGTTTCTATGCCTTGCTTCTTGAGTATCATAGAGATCTTTTCTGTTGTACCTTTAACAAAAGGTATTACGGCTGTTTTCCGGATTTCCTCTTCATTTGTTCTTGTCTTCTTTTCTTTTTTCTTTTTGAATTGATTTCTGATTTCCTCTTTTCCGTAGCCATTCTTTAGCAGAGCAGTCATCAAGTGTCGTTTTTCCTTTGGGAGGTTCTGTGGCTCTGAAATTCTCTCAGCTCTAGCGACCAATGTACGAATTATCCCATTCTTCTGTGCTGCATGGTGATGAGATCCAGCGTGTAGGTATCTGTTGGTATGTGTTGGTTTTCTGTAAACCGCATGCCCCAGCTGTCCGTTTGGTTTCCTTTCCACCAGAACATCCAGAAATGGAATCTTCCTCTCACGTTCGATCTCCATCGTGAACTCAATGTTGGGGTGTATTGAATTAAGATGCCGCAGAAATTCTTCTAAAGTCTTCTCTCCATGTGGCCATATGACGAACGTGTCATCCACATATCTAAACCATTTGAAAAGAAGGCACTTGAAACGGCAAGACTAAAACCGAAAAAATGGTTTAGATATGTGGATGACACGTTCGTCATATGGCCACATGGAGAGAAGACTTTAGAAGAATTTCTGCGGCATCTTAATTCAATACACCCCAACATTGAGTTCACGATGGAGATCGAACGTGAGAGGAAGATTCCATTTCTGGATGTTCTAGTGGAAAGGAAGCTCAAGAAGCAAGGCATAGACAACCATAACATAACATTAAATTCGATGAAGTCAAGGTACTGGCAAAGGTTGACCGTTACCAAGAAAGACTGGTTCGAGAAGCTATAGAAATAGCGAAATGCCCTAACAACTTCAATAGAGAGGATGGATACAGACTCAGCAAACTCTGGAAGCCGGTAATTCCACAGAGACCTCGAATAAGAAACGAAAACGACGGTATAGGCGATGAACGACCACCGGACCAAGTATCCGTAGACACCTGGAAGGGAAGACTCCGCCCAAGAAAACCGGATAAGACTCAAATATATACCAGAGATGAACTAACAACCTCGTAGCTCTGAATAGATAGATACACCAGAAAGATGAACAATTAATGAAATATATCTGAATATAACATATTAATTTTATTAAAAATAATTTACTAAAGCTAGTGCTGTAATTTGTAATGAATCAGAATCATTTAATCTCAATCAGTCAAATTTTAGTAATACATGAACAAAAAAAAGGGGGATCAACAGAACATTTATTTGTATCTCGTGTAATAAAGCTTTGTTGAAAACAATAGTTGGTATTTAACCTTGTAATGAAGTGGTTCATGATATATCAGATTATTATTAATACGACACAAGTAGGAGTGGAGTTGGGGTTTTCTCAAAGCGGAAAACTATAAAATCCATATATCTCAGTTAATACACATTATACGGACAATATGTATAGAACAATATTTATAGTAAATTTAATTTGCAGTAAGATTGTTTCTATACAATTTTTTGATCAGTCGAATAGTAACAGAGATATTTCTTGAGTTTTTTAAATTCCTCTCCTCTATACCCCCCCTATCCCCCTGGTCCTATTTTAGCCGTTAACAAACTTCTTGAAGATCTTTCTTTTTACATAAAACGACTAAATATCGAGTTTGGTAACGATTAAACAATAATTATTACCGCTAGAGAGGTAACAGATATATATATATATATATATATATATATATATATATAATGTATAACGGACCTCATTTTCTTCATCTGGGTAGGATCGATAGACATTTGAAGAAATTTTTCGAAAATCGTGTCATGAATATGACCTCCATGTTTTGTTTCTATGTTTACCTAATTGTTAAGTTGATATCGAACCATAATTTGTTCCACTCCTTTTATACTTTTTTCTCATACTTATCACAATATATATATATATATTTAATTCAGTAATTTTTTCATTTTATATATTGTAATTGAGCACTCCCTTAGCCCCACCCCAGCTAGGAAAGAGTGTTAACCTGTAGATACCCCATCCCAATTAGGAATAGTATCAAAAAATGGATGTTAATAAATAATAACATAATTAACTACTACGTTTCTGTGATTACAATTTTTTTTATGTGATTTAATTTTGCAATTAGACTCTGTGGTCGTGTAACAACATCTTTTTAATAAGAGTTTTATCTGTCTAATATAATGTCCTCCATATGACTATATTGGTTTGTCATGTTTATATTGAAATGACATCTAGTCGCCTTATTGCTCCAAAAGATAAGAAATACTCATAATTGATGTGTTCTGTGAGCCAAAGAGGTTGTGTGTTAAGATAACACTGGTCAACACAATTTTTGTTTCCTTAATTTTTTTAACTTTTATTGGGTATTTCAAAGGCCCTGGCGATGAAAACAATACTGGGATATTGCTGACAGCTTTATTTTCTGAAATATAAATTTTGACTTTAAACATTCAAGGTAAGTAATTAATAATGTTATAAAAATTTTATTGAACACAATCAAATGATCTTTTATAGGATATCCTTGAATAAACGACCTTAGGTAGATCTCGTTGCAAACTCCAACAATAGTCAGCCATCATATGCGTGTCCCACCTTCCCTGATAACACTCTTCTATAATTCGAATGTCCTGGTGAAATCTTTCACCCTGCTCCTCACTAAAATCGCCTAGATTTTTTGGGAATCGGTCTAAATGCGAGTGCAGGAAGTGGATTTTTATGCTCATGTTGCACCCTAGCTGTTGCATGCTCAATAGCATACACTCAACAAGTTGTTCATAGTCTTCAGATTTATTGTTTCCTACAAAATTATTCATAACTGAAACAAATGAGTTCCAGGCTTTGGATTCAACCTCAGTCATTGATTTGACAAACCCAGGATCCTTCACAAGTTGCCTAATTTGTGGTCCATCAAAAATACCGAATTTTAATTTTTCTGTGCTTAATCCGGGGAACTTCTGTAAAAGAAAATTGAAACATCCTCCACTTTTGTCAAGCGCTTTCACAAATTGTTTCATTTTGCCGAGTTTAATATGAAGTGGTGGAAGTATGATGCGGTCTCGGTTAACTAAAGGCACGTTTATAACATTTTTTATACCAATTTTCAGCTCTTCCCTCACCGGCCAAACCTTTTGTGACCAATGATGTTGCTTGTCACGACTGTCCCAGAGACACAAAAAACAAGGGAACTTTTTGTATCCCCCTTGTTGACCTAGAAGGAAGTTAACCATTTTTAAATCAACGCAAATAACCTAGTTGTGGTCTTGATATCTAATTTTTTTCATAACCTTTAAATATTTGCGTATTCTTCTTTCAAAGTCGTCGAATGTGCAATAGGTGTGGAACCGTACTTGTTACCGTTATGGAGCAAAACACACTTTAAACTTCTTTTGCTGCTGTCCATAAAAATACGCCAATCCCCAGGATTGTAGTTCTTCAAACCCATCTGTTGCAAAAGACCACCAACATCGTTACAAAACACCAAATCCTTCTCTTCAGAAAAATATGGTAACAGATTCTTTTCTCGGGAACGATAAAAAGTGATTTTGCATTCGGGAGTAAGCAAATTTTTTTTCTTTTAAACGAGATGCTAAAATTTCAGAAGATTCTTTCGGTAAGTTCAGATCCTTCACTTAGTCATTTAGTTCTTTCTGATTAAATGGTTGAAGTTCTGAAAGGCTATATTTTAGTCTGGATCAGAGTCATCTCTTGATATATTTTGTTCGCAGTGATTTGGATCATCTGAAAATTTAGATGTACTAGGTTGTACATCTCGTGATTTTAATTGAGGTAGTTGAGCAGAAGATAAGTTAGGATAAGACCACTTACTTCGATTTCCTGGGTTAATTCCATTTATTTTCACAACGCAGAAGTAGCAGTCGTCATGATGGTTTTGAGGTTCTCTCCAAATCATGGGAGTTTCGAACTTCACTGCATCTCTTTTCCCACTGGACCTGAACCGTAGAACACAACACATTTCTGGCAAACGATATGAGGAACCCATCGTTTGTCCTGATTATTCAAATCTATTTTAAAGTATTGATGATATGCAGTTTTTACAAAGTCTGATATTGGCTTCCGGTATTTTTCAAATATATATTCGCCACAAATATAGCAAAAACAATCTGGATTGAGCACACAACACCGTCTGGACAAAGGCATATATAAAACAACAAAAGAATATATTTTAGTGTCCAACAAAAAACAAAAATCTGAGTAAAAACACTAATTAAGGTTAATAAGCTGTATATCAAAAACAAAAGCTGTTAGACAAACATTGTTTTCATGTTCAAAACATATGTTTCAAATTGAGAAAGAAACATTAAAAAATTCTCAGGAAACAAATAATTTCTTTTAATTTGTTGACCAGTGTAATCAGTCATTCACAACTAGTAGTATAAATTAAGTGCAAGGTCAAAAACATACAAAATTAACATATAAATCAGTTTTATAAGGGCCAGGCATTTACTATCTACCTTCATCACCTATGGTCGCTCAGTTACTGAACGAGAGTTTAAATTGGAGTTCAGCGGTCATCAAACGTTGGTGTTCTCAGCAGCTTCGAGAGGAAGGTAGTAGGGAAGCCAAGATCGCATACCTTAACCCCCCCCCCCGATACCCCGATTACCTCCCTCCCGAAATATGACTAAAATATTTACTGAATAGGTGTATTAGTTCACTAATTAACTTTCAAGAGTGAGCTAGTGTTGTAGATCGTTTAGTAGTCTAGTCATTGAATGGCCTAGAAGGGTGGTTAAGGGCAATCTAAATACAAGCAAGAGGCTACTGGCACCAAAGTAGTCTGGGCACAGGACCAGATGTTTAACCCTTTCAGTTCTACCTTGGTTAACAGGTTCTTTGAGTTGATTGCTTCCTTCGTGAAAACTATTTCAAGGTTAAATACTATTGCAAAAGACCGTCATGCAGGGGCTGTGTAAACTAAGCAGATTTTCCACATGCTGGTATAACACATTTGTGATCTCATCTCACTATATATTCTCTATTTCTACGTTAAAAACCAATGAGTATAGGTGTTTTTTTTTTTTTTTGGTGCGGTGGGATTACTGAAGTCTAAAAACAAGAAATTATATACCTCGCTTAATACTTGAGTTATGAACAAAATGTATAAAACAACAATTATAGAGCATCAGTAGCTTGGTTCTATAACATTTTGAATCTAATTACAAATACGTGAGGTAAAGTAAACTGTTTTGTCTAATATTATCTGAACTCGAATAATCAAACTAAATGGCCAGCCTTAAATATGGGGAAATCCCCCACACCTGAACAGATGTTTAAACTTTTACTTACCAACAAGATTATTGGTGAACTGGTGAAATACACTTTGTGAAATGAGGGGAAAAGTCATTCACCGTGAATGAACAAATACAGGAATGCGGAGTGTGTAGAGATCAGAACATCGCTGGCGAATTTTCAAATCATCTAGACAATCTTAGCGTTCCTTTTTTTCAACTAGTGTAACAGGTCATCTATTTTCCTCACTATAAAAAATGAAAAGGCTCTCCATTTTGAAAACAAATCCACCAAAGAGGAAAGATAAAAGAATGATTGTGTAGCATTTATATCAAATATATTCAGTATATTTATTAAGTGAAGTCAAAAATGTTTTCTGATGCGGATCACTGTACTGAGGATAAAAGCTTCATTCATTTCCGACGAAGGATCCTATCTTCTTCTGTATACATGTCTAAAGTACAGGATAAAAGTAGTGTGCCTGACTGTTGCATGCAAATCCTATGTGTGTAAAGCTTTATGCTGAAACATTATGCTGATTCTACCACCTGAAAAAATGCTAAATCCGAAACTGAGCCATGTTATGGCTAGGAAATGATTTATGCCACAACCTCGAGTATCGTTTCTAATTTTGAATTAGGAGTAATAAGACAAATTTCACTCAGTTTCAAACATTACCACGCCGCTTCACACAGGTGTATATGGCATTATCAGAGATATCACATAGGTTGTAATACTTTTGCACACAATGAATGAACCTTATAATGTCCCAATGAAACACAAACTTTAAAGAATCTCTTTGTATAATGCTATAAAATATGGAGTTGATGCAATGGTCATGAAGTGCTGCAACAGAAAAACAGAACGTAGAAACATTCTCCAAACAGAAAAACACAACGGTAGCCATTTGCTGTCTTCTTCAATATTATTGCTTTAGACCCAGTAATACTTTTATACTTAATTTACTATTTAAAGGAACTCCCAAGTTATTCATATTTGAAGTTATTTGAAAACCATGTCCCTGATACAAGGTTTACCTGACTGATAAAGTGATAATGGTAGATTTGTAAATGAAGAAAATCATTTCCTAGGCAGCAGAAGTGGCTAAAGATAAACCTTCAGTATCATCTGCCCAGAGAGGTGACTGGTTGGAAGAGAAGAGAAATTTTCAATATTGCCCACAAAAAAAAAAAAAAAAAAAAAAAACAAAAAAAAACACATTTTGTACTCAATGTATAAATGATTGTTGACTCATTGTTGTTATTATATATATATATATATATATATATATATATATATATATATATATATATATACTAGCTCAGATACCCGGCTTCGCCCGGGAATTCATTTGAGGCTGAATGGTGATGGTATTTTTTAGCAGGCTTTACATTGCACAAGATTTTATAGTAGCCGAGCCATTCAAGGAAACGGCAGAACTAGCTTTTGGCGGGAAAGTAACGTCCGTGAGGCGTCCAGATTTAATAAAAATGCAAATACCTCGGTTAATATTCAAGATAGAGAAAAATTGTATATAGCAATATTTATAGTAAATGTATTTTTCAATTATATTGCTTCTGTAAATTTTTTCTATCCGACGTATAGTTTCGGTGTTATTTCGAAAATCCTCCCCTCTAAACCCCCCCCCCTCTCACTGGCCTGATTTCAGCCGTTAACGAACTTGATCTTTCTTTTTACATAAAACGACTAAATATCGAGTTTGGTAACAATTAAAAAAAAATTGCGACCGCTAGAGCGGTAACAGACAAATATATATATATATATATATATATATATATATATATATATATATATATATATATATATATATATATATATACTAGCTCAGATACCCGGCTTCACCCGGGAATTGATTTGAGGCTGAATGGTGATGGTATTTTTTAGCAGGCTTTACATTGCACAATATTTTGACATTTACCCGTCCCAGTGTTTAGGATTGATACCCGTCTTTCCCGTGGATTTGCTAATAATAGAATTATTTGTTCGATAAGGCTTCACAGTCTTCGATATTTTTATATTTCCCGTCTCTTATACATGTAAATATGGTGAATTTTTATTTCAGGCCTCCCTTTTAGCCCCCCTCCCGTTCGAACCTAAACATTTTAATATAACTTATAATTATGGAAGAATTAATGCTAATTGACATACCGAGTTTTGTTAAGTTCGGTTCAGCCGTTAGTGCCCGCTAAAGTTTTAACGTATAACTCATTTATACTTAGGTATACAACAAAAGTGTATATAACAAAAGTTACTCCAAATAACAAAATTAACAACTTTTGTTATGTTTATATTTGCGGAAAAACCAATGGAAACGAAATATCGCTATTTTTAATTTCAGGCTTCCCTTATAACCCCCACTCCTGGCCGTCCATAGAAATGTTGGTATGGCTTATTATAATGAAGGCCTTACTGCTAATACACATACCGAGTTTTATTTAGTTCGGTTGAGTCTTTTTTGGCAAATAATATTGTTGACTCCCGCTATAATTTTTAGCGTATAACGCATTTAAACTTCGGTATACGACAAAAGTGTATAGAACAAAAGTTACTCTAAATAACAAAATAAACAACTTTTGTTATGTGCATATTTACCGAAAAACCAATAGAAAATGAAATATCGCTATTTTTAATTTCAGGCTTCCCTTATAACCCCCACTCTTGTTCGTCTCAGAGAAAATTAATATAGCCTAAAGTCTAAGTTGGGTTAGTAGTAATATACATACCAAGTTTCATAAAATTCGGTTCAGCCGTTTATGCGTGAAAAGGTAACAAACAAACAAACATACACGAAAGAAAGAAAATGCAGATATGGTGTCTATGACATGTGAAACGAAAAGTTATCGTGAAATTTCGCGAAAAAAATCAATGTACAGACAGAGGTTACAATTTTATATATATATTGATAAATATATATATATATATATATATTTATCAATATATATATATATATATATATATATATATATATATATATATATATAAATATATGCTAATTGTGTTAAATTATTAGTTAATTTGGTTTGTTTCTTATTTCATTTTTAAAGTTGCATGTTGCCTCATTTAAAACTGTTACAAAGAATGCAAGTGTTCGTTGTGGGTCTTCTTTTTTTTTCTTTTAGTCACAATTGACATTTGTTGTTCATATTCTCTTATGCCCTCCTAATCGCAGCTTATTTTCCAAAAAAATTCTAGTGCTGCTGAAGATATTCTTCAAAAAGTTTAATTGCTAAGAATCTCAAAAATGTTCTTCTATTCTTTATAACATTTCCATTGCTCTTATAAAGAATTTGGGGGATCATCTTGGACTAGTGAAAAAACAAAATAACTGGCAGAAGTATCAATTTGCTAGAAACAAGTATCTCCAGAAAAAACAAAACACCGGTCAGAGTCAGGAACATCACTGGCATGTTGGCTGTTGAAAGTCAAGAAGGTAGGGAGCAGAAGAAGCCTGCTCACACATCACCTGCCTTCAAATACGAGGACAACTGTTTCACATACATCAAAATGATACCCATACCATTTGCTGGGTTAACTAATATAGCAACCCCAAGAGAGGGTTAAGACTAACCATTGATGAAAATATTTGATTCAACACATTTCCTTTTAGCAGATTTCCCTTAAGGGAAATCAGCTATTGAGGTCGTACTCATGACGCGATTTTCGAAAAATTTCTTCAAATGTCCATCGATCCTACCCAGGAGATGACGAAAATGAGGTCCGTTCAAAACTATATATATATATCTATATATATATATATATATATATATATATATATATATATATAGACATATATATATATTTGTCTGTTAACACTCTAGCGGTCGCCATTTTTGTTTAATAGTCACCAAACTCGGTATTTAATTGTTTTTTGTAATATGAGAGATCAAGTTAGTGAGCGGCTGAAATCGGACCAGTGGGAGGGGGGGTTGAGCGGGGGAGTTTCAAAAATTCGAAATATCTCCGTTATTATGCATCGGATCGAAAAATTGTATAGAACAAATCTTATTGCAAATTAAATTTACTATAAATATTGTTATATGCATTTATTCTCTATCTTGAATATTAACCGAGATATTTGCATTTGTAATCTGCGTGTGATCACGTAGGCTATGTTCGGACTTTCCGCCGAGAGCTCTGGTGGCCATTTCCATAACTATTCGTCCCTCGTGAATAGGTTTAGAGGTTAGGTTAACTGTTTTTTGGGGCTAGAAACTTCTGGGTTATTACGTCCTAAATAATGTTTTAGGGTTAGTGGTTTCTTACTACTACAGTTGTTATTAGGCAGATTTGTCTATTGTAAAACTTCACGTGGGAAATCTGCTTAGTTTGCGCAGCCCCTGCGTGACGGGCTTTTTATTGTTTATTAAATAATGTGCTAATATTCCAATAAGAAAGTTAGTAAGCCACACAGGACTACAATAAACAGATTTTTCCTCCTGCTGGAGCGGCAGAAAATTATGTCACAGTATCATCATTATCATCATACCAGTACAGATGAATCTACTCTTTGTAATATAGGCAAGAGTTGAAACTTAAACATGAAGGATTTAGTAATATAGGAGCCTAAAGTGAAAATTTTATTGGTAGAATAAGACTGGAAACACAAAAATATATATAGCTGTTAATTTTTTAAGTTCCAGAAAGCCCTAAAATATAATAATTGTAATTGTTGCCATCAATGAACGACTTTTTAGTTTTACATCAAACTGAAGAGATACCTGGTAATGAGTTAAGTACTTTAGCGATATGAATATTTATTTTGAATACATTTGCAAATCATACTTAACAGATTCTTTTTTAAACAATAACTGATTAGGGTTGAAAACCAATGAATCCCAAGTCGACCCCTGCTTTGGTAGATGTATACATTTATGTATGCAACGTGGTATAGTAAATCATTCTCTTAACTTACTAGATTTTCCTGTAAATCATACAAACATTGAATTAGTATGGCAAATGGTGAAACGAAGACTTAGGGAACAGTCTCATCATTTCTATCAGTCATTTTTTGTAGAGTTAAATAATAAATATAGATATTTATTTATAAATGTCTTCATGATAAACTATAAATCTATTGTTGGAACATTAAAATAAATATATAAGCACGGAACATGTTTCACTAACAATGTAGGCTTTTAACAGATTTCCTTTAAGGAATTTAGCTATTGAGGTTGAACTCAACTTGATTTTCAAAAAATTTCCTCAATCGATCTTCCATCAGTTCTAGCTAGGAGATGAAGAAAATGAGGCTCATCCAAAATTATTATATACTTGCCTATTATCGCTCTAGTAGTCGCAATTTTTGTTTGATCAATACCAAAATTGATATACAGGGTGTCCCAACTTCCCATGCCACCTCCCTTGAAATCTCCAAATATTTTATTACTAAGCTGAGACTTGGTGTGGCAGAATTGTGACCCCTGAAGAATCCTTTCAGTCCATATTCAACCTCCTAACCTTTTCCAGTACTTCTCCAGCGACCCTAACTTTGGAATTTCCAGTGGAATGCTATACTTTTTATGATGAATTCTTTTAGAAAATCAAATTCTAAATCGAGTATATATTGGTGAATTTTTCTATTTGATGCATCGTTTAGCCGTAAAATGCACAAATCTTTATTTCATTTTATAGACTAGTTTCAAAGATAATTTTCTTGTGTACAACTTTTATGTGGTCTCATTTTTCAATAAAACGTGCCATTTCTGAAATGAAGATTTGCGCATTTCTCGGCTAAAGGATGCGTCAAATCAACAAATTCATTGATACAAAACTCATTTTAGAATTTGATTTTCTACAAGAATCCATCATAAAAAGTATGGCTTCCATTGGAAATTCCAAAGTTAGGGTCGCTGGAGAAGGTTACGAGGTTAAATATGGATTGAAAGGATTCTTCAGGGGTCACAATTCTGCCACACCAAGTCTCAGTCATCTAATAACACAATTGGCGAATTTAAGGGGGTGGCACGGGAAATTGGAACACCCTGTATAAGTGTTCCACGTAAAACTAAAGATCAATGGCTGAAATTGAACCAGGGGGGAGGGGTAGTTTAGAAAGGAGAAAATTTAAAATATCAGTTACTATGAGTAGAATTGAAAAATTTAATATAAACAATATGGTTGGAATTTTAATTTTCTACAACTACTGTTTTATAACTATAAAAACTTTTAGCAATCACACTTTAATAATAAGTGAATATCTTATGAAACGTCTTTATTCGAAACTTAAATACCAAATATTGTTTAGAACAGATCTTTAATAAATGCCTACCTGCAAATACCTTGTGTCATGACATCATCAAATTAAGATTTTATTTCTTTAGTCAAAAATTGTTTTGATGTATAGCATTTCTTTCATTCAATACTAAAGATTACATTCCTTAAAGCCTGAAATTGGACCAGGAATATAAGGGGGGGGGGGCTGTAGATGGAGGGAAATTCGAAAATTCAAAATATCTGAACCAATCTTGTTAAAGGGCCTTTTCCTTATTCTTATTAGACGAATAGACAATTTTCGTAAATATTGTATATAGAAGTTCAACTATTTTAGTTTTCGAAAACATGTAACTTGAGTAGTCAGTCTAGATGGGGTAGAAATGAGGATAGTACTGAAGAATACAGTTCTTGTACAGTTTGCTAGGAAAGTTACACCTTTCTCTCTTAACACTTTCCCTCCTTGAACTTGACTCGAGCGCAGCGAAACGAATTGGTTGGAATTCTTGACGAGAGTGGGGGTGGCATTATGAATGAGGATATGCAACTATCAGCTGGTGAGTCACGTGGGTTAAGTAGGGAAGGAGGGTGGAGGGGAGGCCTGTCTGCCGTTCGCTGGCTCAGTGCCTGTGTCATGTTCCTAGAGGCTGAGTCTGTCGAAGCCGCTCGACCATGTTTCCCGATCGTCGACGCGATAATGCAGCTAATTGCCGTGAGTTTGGGTTTTTTCTATCGTTATTTAGATTTATTCGCTATAATTAAATCTCCAGTCATTTAATCTTTTGTTTAATTTTCAAAAATTATTTTGACTTTCTCTTTGTACATTACTTTCACCATACTAGGAAGTAAATTTCGGATTAAAAATATGCTTGAGTTTAAAAATTATTATACTTTAAACTCTAAAATAAATTTCGTTATTTTAGAATTTTGTTCCTTTAATAGTTTCAAAAACAAAGAAAAATATTTTCGTAGCTTAAGTGAAATCTCCAGTACAGCTTAATTTATTAATTTGCACGAAATTGTCGTCTCCTAATTCAAAATTACGCGATACTAGGTAAAAAGCTAAACTTTGACTTGAGTTAAGAATAAGTTTCAGATTATATATTCCGAGACCCCTAAAGGTGTAGAGGAAGTATTATAATAATGAACTATTATATCCAGGTTTTAAACATATTTATGACCGAAATACGTTATTCAGTATCACTTTTTAGAAAGACCATCTTTTAAGTTTCCGTGACAGTCTCAGGCTATAAGTCAAGGGGTCAAGGTACTTGTCTTCTTAATTTCAGAAGAAAGCTGAAATTAAAATTTAGTAAAATAATTCATATATATATATATATATATATATATATATATATATATATATATATATATATCAATTATATTGTTTTCCTTTTTAGTTGTGCATAATACTAAATTGGGGCTCAGGTTAGCCCTGTGAGTTAAAGCGTTGGCCTTAATCTCACAAAGTATAGCTAGAGTAGCGAGTTCGATTCACGCCTGGGCAGAGAAATTTATTTAGTGACGGAATTCATTAAATATAATCCTTAGTCCTACCCTGGCTAGAAAAGGGTAGTAACCTGTAGATAACCCGTCCCAATTAGCCTTAGTTGCAAAACGTGGGCGTTAATAAATAATAATAATAATACTGAATTACTTATTATATTATTTACCAGGGTCTGTCACACAAAGCTTTTAAATTTCTCGGTCGTTTTTGTGTGTGACGAGTATGGGCAGACATGGGGGGAGGGCGGAGGTTAAAGGTCCAATATCAAAGACACGCGATCATACTCTTCTCGACAGATAGAATCATCCATCACACCAAAATAGGAATTTGGGTCATTTTCCTACTAGTTTCGAGTGCATTTATATTGTGCACTCCTTGCTTCCGAGTATATTTGTTATTATTCAATCGATTTATAAATTCCATAGTTAATCATTTATTGATGGGAGATAGGAATAAATGAAACAAACTTTTAAAATAATGACATATAGAAAGAATTTTAATCACGAAGAATTTCTGTTATCATATTTCAACAGAATTGCAAAAAGATCTACAAAGTACATTCTAAAACATTTATTGAACCTACGCATTGTATCACTCTCAAATGAAATAATTTTAAATGAAGTGTAGCAAAACACTTTGCATAATTAATTTAAAAGTCCGTCACGCAGGGGCTGCGTAAACTAAGCAGATTTCCCAAGTGAAGGTTTACAATAGATAAATATACATACAGGTAACACTACCGTGAATGCTCAGTAAATGTACAATACAAGGCTGAATTGTAAACAAACAGGCAAGCCAACCTCGTAGTGCTGCATAGATAGACCGGAAAGACAAACAATTAATGGAATATATTTGAATATATCATATTAGTTTTATTGAAAACAATTTACTAAAGCTAGTGGTGTAATTTGTATTGAATCTGAATCAGTTTTATCTCAATCACTCAAATTTTAGTAATCCAAAAACAAAAGAATGGGGAGGGGTTGAACAGAACGTATTTGCATATATCTCACAAAGTAAAAGTTCAATGAAAACAATATTTGGTATTTAGGCTTCAATTAATATCTTTTATTATATAACAGAGAATTATTTATGTAACACAAGTAGAAGTGGGGGTTTACTGAAGGCTGAAAACTGAAAAATGTAAATATCTCGGTTAATATTCAAGATAGAGAATAAATGTATATAACATCATTTATAGTTTATTTAATTTTCAATAAGATTGATTCTATACACTTTTTCGATCCGACTTTTAGTAACGGGGTTATTTCGGATTTTCCAAATTATTCCTCTCTAAACCCCCCCTCCCCCTCGTCTGATTTCAGCCGTTAACGAACTTGATCTTTCTTTTTACATAAAACGACTAAATATCGAGTTTGGTAACGATTACACAAAAATTGCGACCGCTAGAGCGGTAACAGACAAATATATATATAGATAGATAGATAGATTGATATATATATATATATATATATATATATATATATATATATATATATATACAGTTTTGAACGGACCTCATTTTCGTCATCTCCTAGGTAGGATCGATGGACATTTGAAGAAAAAAATCGAAAATTCCGTCATGAGTACAACCTCAATAGCTGATTTCCCTTAAGGGAAATCTGCTAATAGGAGTCATGGGGTGTCCACATCAGATTTGTTTCCAATCCAATGACACCAAAAGAGAAATAGAAAAAAGAAGCTTTCAACTTTTCTTATTGAGGTAAAATTTAAGAATACGGACAAAATTGTTTTTACAAAAAAAAAAAAATTCTTAAAATAAAGTTCAGGTTCAATAAATTAAAATTATATTTTGTTTTTCCTCGAACTACCTCGGAGATAAGGGAAGGTCCGGAGCGCCCCATTGTCATGAAACCAATTGTCAAACTATTTACTATGCTAGGAGATAACGAAAATGAGGTCCATTGATAGACATGTAAACCCCCTAGTAGCCAAAATGTTTGCTTGATCGCCACGAAACTTATTACTCAATCGTTTTTATGTAAAATTAAAGATCAAGTTCTTTAATAGCCAAAATGGAGTAGTAGGAATTTAGAGAAATACTAAACCGTATAATGCAATTGTAAAGTTTTAAATATCTTTTTTATGGTGAGGTGGTTCAAAAAATGTTATATAACCTATTTTGTTGAAAATGCAATATCCTGTAATCTTCGTTTTATACCTTTTTTTCTAGCTCTAAAATTAACAGAGTAATTTGTATTCTTCTTCAGCCTTCAGTGAACCTCTCAGTCCTATTGATACGTCTTTAAAGTAACTCTGTCACTAATGTCTGAATCGCAGATATCGAGTAAAGTAGCTAGACAGTAAAAGTCTGTCACGCAGGTGCTGCGTAAAGTAAGCAGATCGCTCACCTCCTGGAATGGGTCACCAATTTCTTCACGCTCTAAACCCCCCCCCCCTCCCCTGGGCTGATTCAGGAATTAACGAAATTGATCTTTGGTCTTTCCCAATACTTTTAAATATCGAATTTCTCGTTGAACGTCTCGCTCGAATCATGGGCCCTGTTCTCAGCCTAGACAACTTGCTTGCCATTCAACTTGGTACTTCTCGGAACATCTCACACCCACATAGATTCAAGTCCCATTTACGTAGCTTTCTTGTTTCGGGAGATATCACCATCAGCATATCATTCTAGGCCGTGGGAAGTGCCTAGTATACTCCCCATGGCATTTAGTTTTGAAGATTTGTATTTTCTAAAGAAAATAATTTGCTATGAGCTTTAAAAATAAAGTCCGTCAAGCAGGGGCTGCTTAAACTAAGCAGATTTCCCACGTGAAGTTTTACAATAGAGAAATCTGCCTAATAACAGCTGTAGTAGTAAGAAACCTCTAAACCTATTCACGAGGGACGAATAGTTACGAAAACGGCCGCCAGAGCTCACGGCGGAAAGTCCGAACATAGCCACTACTGCCGTGCACATGCAGAATACAAATGCAAATATTTCAGTTAATATTCAAGATACAGAATAAATGTATAGAACAATATTTATAGTAAATTTAATTTGCAATAAGATTGATTCTGTAATATTTTTCGATCCGACGTATACTAACGGAGATATTTCGAATTTTCGAAAATCCTCCCCTCTAAACCCCCCCCCTCCCACTGGTCCGATTTCAGCCATTAACGAATTTTAGCTGAACCGAATTTTATGAAACTTGTTATGTATATTACTACTAGCCCAACTTAGACTTTAGGCTATATTAATATTCTCTAAGACAAATAGGAGTGGGGGTTATAAGGGAGGCCTGAAATTAAAAATAGCAATATTTCGTTTCCTATTGGTTTTTCGTCAAATGTAAACATAACAAAAGTTGTTCATTTTGTTATTTAGAATAACTTTTGTTATAAACACTTTTGTCGTATACCGAAGTTTAAATGCGTTATACGCTAAAAATTATAGCGGGAGTCAACAATATTATTTGCCAAAAAAGACTCAACCGAACTAAATAAAACTCGGTATGTATATTATCAGTGAGGCCTTCATTATAATAAGCCATACCAACATTTCTATGGACGGGCAGGAGTGGGGGTTATAAGGGAAGCCTGAAATTAAAAATAGCGATATTTCGTTTCCTATTGGTTTTTCCGCAAATATAAACATAAGAAAAGTTGTTTATTTTGTTATTTGGAGTAACTTTTGTTATATACACTTTTGTCGTATACCTAATTATAAATGAGTTATACGTTAAAACTTTAGCGGGCACTAACGGCTGAACCGAACTTAACAAAACTTGGTATGTCAATTAGCATTAATTCTTCCATGATTATAAGTTATATTAAAATTTTTAACTTCGAACGGGAGAGGGGTTATAAGGGAGGCCTGAAATAAAAATTCACCATATTTACATGTATAAGAGACGGGAAATAAAAAAATATCGAAGACAGTGAAGCCTTATCGAACAAATAATTCTATTATTAGCAAATCCACGGCAACGACGGGTATCAATCCTAAACACTGGGACGGGTAAATGTCAAAATATTGTGCAATGTAAAGCCTGCTAAAAAATACCATCACCATTCAGCCTCAAATGCATTCCCGGGTGAAGCCGGGTATCTGAGCTTAGATACTAGCTATATATATATATATATATTTGTCTGTTACCGCTCTAGCGGTCGCAATTTTTTTTTAATTGTTACCAAACTCGATATTTAGTCGTTTTATGTAAAAAGAAAGATCAAGTTCGTTAACGGCTGAAAGCAGGCCAGTGAGAGGGGGGGGGTTTAGAGGGGAGGATTTTCGAAATATCTCCGTTACTATACGTCGGATCGAAAAATTTTACAGAAGCAATCTAATTGCAAATTACATTTACTATAAATATTGCTATATACATTTTTTCTCTATCTTGAATATTAACCGAGGTATTTGCATTTTTATTAAATCTGGACGCCTCACGGACGTTACTTTCCCGCCAAAAGCTAGTTCTGCCGTTTCCTTGAATGGCTCGGCTCTCGTGATATTTCTCTAATGTAAAACTTCACGTGGGAAATCTGCTTAGTTTACGCAGCCCCTGCGTGACGGACTTTGTTTCTATAATACTTTTTTATTTTGTTATACAACTGGTTATTATAATCCACTTAGTATTTATTATTCTTATTTAATTAACGTTTATTTTTGCTACTGTGGCTAATTGGGATGGGTTATCTACAGGTTACCACCCTTTTCTAGTCAGGGTGGGACTAAGGATTTTATTTAAGGCGTTCGTTACTTAAACCAATTCTCATTTTCCCATGCGGGAATTGAACTCGTCACTCTAGCTATACCATGTGAGATTAAGGCCAACGCTTTAACTCACATGGCTAACCCGAGCCCCAGAATTTAAAATGATCTCTATTCTTAATCACATTGTCGAAAACATGAATGATGTTGTTTTTTTTTCGTTCTCCTTGAATTTCTAAGGGTCACTTCTTTCTAAAAGTTCAAATTGCTTTCATTTTTTAGAAGATTTCTATTAAGGAAATCAGCCATAGAGGTACAGGTGACGCGATTTCTTAAACATTTCTTCATATATCCACCGATCCATTTAGAATGTAAATGTATACTAGGCGATACGAGATGAACGCATTTAGTAATAGGCCAAGTATTTATGTGTTTCTCGGGCACATTAACATGTAACTTTTAATCTTTTTTTGAAGTTTTATTATAAAAATGAGCCGTTGGTTTGATTCCAGCTTGAGTAGCATAATTTATTTAGTGGCTAACTTATTAAATAAAATTCTTCGGCCCACCCTACTTAGAAGAGGGTAGTGACCTTTGATAACCAACCAGATTAACTACAATTAGCCTTAGTAGCATAAATTGGAGGTTACTAAATAACATTTATTAGTCATTAACTAAACAAGATGAAATTCTGTGTGCTTTTGTTAAAATGAATTCCATTGTTATGCTAGTCTTCTATTTTGTGAGTGCTTTTCATACCTATTGACGTCTGACTGAACAAATATACACTTTTTACACAAACACTCTAATTTTCTCACATGCATACGATTTCTGGAGCTTACCAAACGGTTATATATAAATGTTTCACAACTTCTCGCTCCCTTTAAAAAGACAATAATACCCATATTTTCAGTTTTTAACAGAGTTTACTTGTGCTCATGGCGCGATTTTCCAACATTTTCTTCATAGGTACGTCGATCTAGAAGATGTCAAAAATGAGGTCTGTTCAAATCTGTGAATGTTTAGTTTTCATTGTACTTTTACTGTGTGAAATATAATACAAATATCTTCGTTGTGACGTTACCAATGAACATTCTATCCTTTATAACCCTTAATTTTTGCTTGACCGATACCATAGTTCAGTATTTAACCCATTCAATTAACCTAATGATACTATACGTTAATGGGGGGAATCGGACCAGGAGTGAGATATTAATGTTCAAATATTTTTTGCATATTATTCCGCGAAAGGATAATTTGGACCTGTTGCCAATACAATTTTTCCTAGGCTTGCTTTTATTACATGCTAGATGTCCACAACGTGTCATACCAGTTCTGAATACTAAGCAGCGTCTTGACTCAATCTGTAGTAGGCGTCGTCGCTTGACTCCTTCTGGATTAGGCTGGGTGATTCCAGCTTCTAACCCGGCGTTGTCTTACAATGTTTTAATCATTCGTTGTGCTGGGGTCTAATATTAGATCTCTTAGAGGCAATATTTTATAAAAACATCAACATCAATTTTCCTTCATTCACTTTATTAGCATATCAGGAGTACATAAACCATAATAATAAATTATTTCCGTCAGGCAGAGGCTGCGTAAACTAAGCAGATTTCCATTGAGAAAATATGAACATGACAACATTTATAGACAATAGAATTTGCAATAAGATTAGTACAAGTTTTCGATCCGACGCATAATAACGGAGATATTAAGCATTTTTTTAATTCTTCTATCTAAACCCTCATCTCCTACGGGTCGGATTTCAGCCATTAACGAACTTGATCTTTACTTTTACATAAAACGTTTAAATGTCTAGTTTGGTAACGTGCAAACAAAAATTGCGACCGCTTAAGCGTTAACAGACAAATATTTAATATTTATATCATTTTGAACGGACCTCATTTTCGTCATTTCGTGGGAAGGATCGATGGACATTTGAGGAAATTTTTCGAAACTCGCGCCATGAGTACTACCTCAATAGCTGATCTCCCTTAAGAAAATCTGCTAAAATAGAGGAAGCCATGGTCTGGAGAGACATCCTTTCTTTAGAACGGCTTCATTTGTACTTATAAGAATATACTTATTCATAGTCATTTTTTTACTGTGGGGTCATCCATTTTTTGCTTTCTTCACTTCCATGAAGTAATCATATTTGTCCTCGGTTTCTAAAACAATCTTGATTGTCCAATTTTCTCCTCGTAAACGTTTTTTCAATCTATTTCTGAAGTAATGAAGTTCAATGGCAAATGAAATATTCAAAATATCTCTGTTATTATGAATTATGTCAAAAAATGTATATGTCCAATCTTGTCCTACGTTTGATTTTGAAAAAATATTGTTCTATACATTCTGTATCTGTTTCAAATTTTAACTTAGATATTTGCATTTTTTAATTCTCTGTCTTCAGTAAATGACCGCTTTAGGCCATCGCGCGTTAACAATAATAGAACCAATCTTTTTAAATTATTATTTTTATTATTTATTAATGTCCACTTTTTGCTTTTAACACCCTTCTGTAAAACTCCACTTCTATTCATCGGATTTTTACTAAGAAATAGAGAATATCTTGGTGAGATGAGATCATGGTATGTGTCATACCAGCACGTGCGAAATCTGCTTAGTTTACACAGCCGGGCGTTTTAGTATTAAGATTTGACATTTTTAGTCACTTGATAGTTTTAAACTGAAAACCTTTTGAGAAATCGGCTGTTTGTGTTATATTCATGACGTGATTTTCGTAAAATATCATCAAATGCCGATCGATGGCATTGGCAAGAAGACGTTCGTTTCAAATTTCTATTTTAAGGAGTGAACTGTGCAGTGATAAAACATAATTCATGATTAAACAATTACCTGTAAATGGCTGATGAGTGGAACAGCTGATTCACTGTAAATACATTGAATTAAAGCTTCAAATTCGATGGTTCTATAATATAACAATAATCTTGCTGAGTAAACTCTAGATAACTGACGGAAAAACTATCCAACGAATTTTGATTGAGAACGCTTTATAAAATTCTTTAATAATAATAATAATTTTAACATCTAGACTATCTTTACCTCTTTATATGTCATAATCTTTTTTAAATCCTTACCAAACTTCATATTTAAGTCTTTCATTAAATAGAAGGATCATATTCGTTAATGGTTGAAAGCGGGCCAGAAGGGTTTTGAACATTCGGATATATTGTGTGTAGTTATGCAACTCTTCTCGATTCGTCTCATTATAAAGGAGACATCTTTATAATGAGACGAATCGAGAAGAGTTGCATAACTACACACAATATTTAATCTTATTACACATTTAATTCTACAATTGTTCTATGAATGTTTACCTCCAACTTTATGTTTGCTAGGGTATTGGAGGTTTTTAGTTTTTTGCCTGCAGCAAACCTCAAAACCTCATTTCAAACTAGCAAAATTTCAGGAACCATTTAAATACCATGATGTATTAGATTCATGGGGCAAAGAAGTGATAAAAGAAGTGATGATTAAAAAATTCCTCTTATGAAATTTAATGCGCTATAGTTGTACTTTTGAATATTTTTTCTCTAACCACCTATTAACCGCTGTGTTTATACATTTTTGTTTTTAGTATTCATTCAACTCATCCCTTCTAATCATGTGATTTAATGCGACTGCATCGATAACCAGATCGTTTCGACCTTATATTTCAAACCCTGTTTACGTAGGCTTTTTATAGTACGCTAGGCTAGAGAATAAAAGAATCGGTTATGGAATGGTGTCATAGCGTGGCACTGCAGTTGATTAGAAATCTGCTTATTTTACTCACAACATCCACGACAAACTTATAATATGCTTCAATTAAAAATTGCTTTTTCGCTGTTCTGGTGAGGTTATTATTATGACGATTATAGCTTATCCTGATTCCTTGTCAGGTCCATTCATTTCATTCCGACAAAATATCCACAATGTAAATCTTGTTTTTACTATTACTATTCATATGTGATGGCTCTCTTTTACTCCTCTACCCGTGCCACTCATTCTGCTCGTAGACCTTTGACATTAGTTGGGACTCCTGCAATAGTTCACTTTTTACTCCTCTCAACCCTCATACCTGGATCACTTTCGGGTTTTTTTGTTTGTTTAAAAAAAAAACAATTTATTTTTTCTTTATCGAGTATTTTAATGATCAAATAAAAATTGCACCCCCTAGGGAGTGTGCCTGTGTGTGTATGAACTTGTTAAAAGACGTAAGAATGCGTTGCTCATTACTTAAAGACGTCAGAGTCTGGCCTTGAAATATATTCAAACATATTATGACACCACAATTTCTGAAACAGGTGTCCATATAGTCTAACATGGTGTGTTTTATCTAATTTATGCATTATTTAAGTATTACAGCTACATTTTATTGATAAGATATTCATCAGATTACGAAATTCACAAATTATGTTTATCACACTTCATATATAAGTATGTGTACATATATAAAACTCAGGTTAACCATGTGAGTGTTGCCTTTAATCTCACATGGTAAACCTAGAGTGGTGAGTTCGATTCCCGCCGGGGCCATAGAAATTTATTTAGTAACAAACTTATTAAATTAAATGCCTAGTCCCACCCCTGGCTAGAAAAGAGTGGTAACATGTAGATTATCCGAACGATAATAAATAACAATAACTCGTAAATGTTTATTATAACTATACCATACTCAATATTTAACCGTTTTTTCACAGAAATAGAGAATATGTGTTGAGATGACATCGAAAGTCTGTTATACCATAACGTGGAAATCTGCTTAGTTTAGGCCGCCCCTGCGTGACGGACAATTTTGTATTAGATTAGCAATGTAGAAACTGTTCAAGATAACGGCCCTTTTCGTTATGATGACTGTTAGCGGATAGTCACTCATTTTTAGTTGCATGGTGAACGTTCTGCGATTGTTCGTTGTTATTATTCCATTTAATAAGATTTAAGAGGTAATGTAGGACGGAGATGTACAAGATGTGCAAGAATAAAATGTAGTAGTATGACCCAGAATTTTGTGATACTATATACTAATAGAATGAATACATTATGCTGTGGAATCCTTTTTGCGAAAACGTACTTCTGGTTTGTAACAGTGAATTAACGAATGTCGTTACATATTCGATTAAATGATAAGTGGAGGCGAGTCCTCAAGTCATTTGGGGTTTGGTAGAATAGTGTCCTTAAGATCGCAGTTTAAATCTTTCAACTATATACTTGTTCTTATTATTGCTACTTTCCTTCCAATTAGATCAAGCCTAATTGCAAGTTGCATAATCTTGTTAGGAAGTTGAAGAATAAATAAATATAGGAATGAGTAGCTGGTGTACATTTTCCTTCTCCTTCCCTTCTATTCCTTCTTTTTTTTTAAACTTTTTTATATCTTCATACAAAGTTGAGTAGGTACTTCAGTAGAAATATCAATAGAATTTACCATTTTCCTTTTACGATTTATTAAGAGAGGAAAATAGTGGAGAGAAAAATATATACATCACAAATATTACATACTTGACTTATTTATACTTTCCTGTTCAGATAATAAATATTATAGAAATATACTAAACAAAAACGAATATGTGTCTTCCTGCATATCACATTTAATATATTTCTGGTTTTTAATTTTACCCTATCTTTGTGTAATGGTGTGTTGAACCTGTAAGCTTGAGCTTTTCTTACATTCTCATTCGTTCCATTCTCCCTTATCTAGCGGCCAATTTACACCCGTTTCTACGTTTTAATTTTGTTTTGATTTCAACTTTGGTTTCCAACTGAATTGATAATAGATACTAAATTGGGTAGATTACGATCGCCGGCTGACAAGCGCTCGGCTGTCAATTAGATAATTGAGGAAGGGGAAAGCCGTCATAGATGAACATGCGCGACATAGAGTAATCTGTGATCATAGTTCACATTGATTCGCACTATATTTTTATTGTAGGGGGTTATGTTCAAAGTGGGATTTATAATTTCTTATCTATGCCCATTTCTTTATTTTCATCTCTGATAGAAGTGATACTCTTCCCGTTTCCAGAAATCATTGTTTTTTTTTTGTTTTTTTATTTGGTTTAGTTTTTTCCAGGGGAGCTGTGAGACGCATTGTTCCCTTTCCTTGAATGCGATAATGAAGTCAGCATTAACTCATGTATTGAAAGAATTCAAAACGATCCATTATTGAAGAACATAAAAGTTCGAATTTTAGCAGATTTGTCATAATGTTTTTCCGATAAATTATGTTCTTTCTTCACTACTTTTACACCTTTATAACCTTGTAGTCGATGAGAGTCTCTCCTAAAAAAATCATCTTACCCTTAGGAGAGGGCATGCTAAGAACAAATAAGTAAGAAAAAGGTAGATTAATGAATGAAACTGTGGTCCTGGGATACACCTTCCTGCCAGTCTGCTGCTTCTTCAAGGAGTGTTTAAGGAAAATCAGCAATTGGAGTTGTACTCATGATGCGAACAACTTTCTTCAAATTTCAATCTTTCCTACCTAGGAGATGAAAATTATCTACGTTCATTTATATATTCGCCTGTTACCGTTCTAGCGGCCGAAATCTTGTTTGACCATAACCAAACCCGATAAATAAACGTTTCATGTAAAACTAAAAATCAAGTAAAGTTAACTGCTGAAATCGGACCGGGGGGGGGGGGGGTAAAAAAAATCATAATATCTCTTATTTTATTAATAATATAGCATGTTATTTTATTTCTTCAATCCTTTTATTAGAATCCACTTCCTTCGACAGAGCCGTAATAGTTTCGCCTTTCTGCAACATCTGTCCCGTCTGTATTGACGTTAGATCTTTTTAACTTGTTGACGTAAATTCGCTAGATTCTGTATGTGTTTACACATTGTATAGCTTAGAGGATATGAAAATCTCAAATTGTAATAGATCATTAGGTATCTCTCGTTGATCACTCTGTAGTCTATACATGATTCTGAATTACTAACTCATCTACCAAAATTGGAATTTCCCGGTTCCTACTAATAAAAAAAATCTCACAATAATATAATATAATAAGTATATTGCCCAAAAAAAATTCGCTCCTTTATTTTATTTATTTTGTGAGACATTTTACCACTTTTTATTGCTAACAAATTACACCACATTTTGCAAGTATTATTTTTCATTTATGATAAACTGCTCATAAATTAATTATAAAATGAGATATTATCTTTTGTATCATTTCAGAATAGGGAAGTGGTTTTAACCGATTATGAAGTTTCAAGGTAATATTGGATACGGTCCTTAGGGTTGTGTGACGATCACTTCACATTCTTCCCCCTTCTCTAACATTTTTTTATTCCATTTTTTTTTTCCTATGCCTATTTTTATAATATAATACCACGGTTAAGATGTTATGGCTGTTTTCGATCTTACTCCGTTTTTCGGATGTTAGTAAAATGGGCTCTTTATCTCCAGGGTGTTTTCTCATTTATGACAATTTTCCGAAAAGATAGAAGACCAATCTCGAAGCCCCGTAACTGCACAGCTAAATAAAATTATTTGTCCAGTAGCTGGATCCTCTAGTATGCCGATATAGTGCTTTTATTTCATTGTCTTGCGTCTTCTGAAAATGCATTGACCCGCAAAATGATAAATGAAACCACTGAAGCATCACGTCCATTGTCAAAATATGACATCTGATATCTAGTGGCCTGAGGGCAAGTGTTAATAGATTACAAGGATTCGCATGAAATGATAATAAATAGTTTTGTGTCCACTTAATGAGTGAAGTTAAGATCAGGTAAATCGATGATATAAATTCTAGGGGTTTTCCCCTTCTCTACTTCTGAAGTAGTGGATAAATGCCTTGCGATCGTATGAATCGCATTGTAGGGGAAGTATTTTATTGTTGTAAGGGTTTAAATCCTTTAATTTAATTTAATTATTTGCAGAGTTGTTATTACTTATTGCATTTACCCCGATTATTACTTTTGTTCTCATACTGTTGTATTATAAATCTATTCATTACTGGTGAATTAACCACATTATTCTGGGAGGTAATCTTTGGAACTAGATATTTTTACTGTCTATGATGAGACAAGTACTTTCCGCCAATAATCCATTTTATGTTCACGTTAGATAAAGCTGCTTGTTAGGTTTCTTTTAAAAATAGAGCTTGGCAGACATTATTAAGGACCATTAGTGGGCTAGTTGAGGTCTGATTTGCTGTCGTAGTGCTTCGACATTGATAAGTTCTCATTCTTATGTAATCAAATCATTATCATGTACAATAGAAGATAAAATTAAATATTATGTTTGCCTTGAAGGATACAATTTTGATTGTGATGACATTTGCTCGATTTTATAAACCTAGATGATTCCGTTCCTAAACAAGTTATTGTTTTTTCATACCCCTCCTTTTAACGAGAAATATTAAAATAGCTTCAGCATAGGGATTATGCACCATTTTATTTCATTAAATAATTTAATTTTTTTTCCATTATCTACAAAGGTATTTAATCATTACGAAATGGTTATATTTATTTACTTAGTTGTGTATCATTGAGCATTCAAAACAAACATCATTAAAAGTCACTAATTTATCAAGAAACTTCCAGTAATCTTCAATAATCTGACTTTTTCTTATACCCTTACTTATTATAAAGTCCACCTTCACGCTGGGGCTACGCGAAACTAAGCGAATTCTCCACGTCCTGTTACAGCACACTATCGACCTTTTCTCGCCATTTATTTTCTATTTATAAGTAAAAATCAGTAGAGGAGAAGTGGGAGCTTTCTAAAAGCAGAATAGCACGCTAAATATTTGACCTACGAAAACTGTGTAAAATAACAATTGTAGAACACCATTAGTTTAACAAGATAGGTTCTGTTGCGATAAGACTCATAATAATGGAGAATTTTGAATTTTAGCAGATTTCCCTTAAGGGAAATCAGCTATTGAGGTCGTACTCATGACGCGAGTTTCGAAAAATTTCTTCAAATGTCCATCGATCCTACCCAGGAGATGACGAAAATGAGGTCCGTTCAAAATTATATATATATATATATATTTATTTATTTATTTGTCTCTTATCGCTCTAGCGGTCACAATTTTTGTTTGATCGTTACCAAAGTTCATATTTAATCGTTTTATGCACAAATAAAGATCAAGTTCGTTAATGGCTGAAATCGGACCAGTGGGAGGGGGGGGGTTTAGAGGGGAGGATTTTTGAAAATTCGAAATATCTCCGTTACTATACGTCGGATTGAAAAATTATATATAATCAATCTTATTGCAAATTAAATTTACTATAAATAATGTTATATACATTTATTCTCTATCTTGAATATTAACCGAGATATTTGCATTTTTCTGTTTTCAGCTTCTGAGATGAGATCGGCTAACTTCGGGTCTAGTCGTGAGTTTCCGTCAAGAGCTAGTTCGGGCCGTTCCCGTAACTGTTTGATTCTCTATTCTGAAATTTCTCTATTGTAAAACTTCACGTGGGAAATCTGCTTAGTTTACGCAGCCCCTGCGTGACGGACTTTTTTGATAGTACGTAGACATTTTTAGCAGATTTCCCCTAAGGGAAATGAGCTATTGAGGTCGTACTCATGACGCGAGCTTTGAAAAATTTCCTCAAATGTCCATCGATCCTACCCAGGAGATGACGAAAATGAGGTCCGTTCAAAATTATATATATATATATATATATATATATATATATATATATATATTTATTTATTTATTTATTTGTCTCTTATCGCTCTAGCGGTCACAATTTTTGTTTGATCGTTACCAAAGTTCATATTTAATCGTTTTATGTAAAAAGAAAGATCAAGTTCGTTAATGGCTGAAATCGGACCAGTGGGAGGGGGGATTTTTGAAAATTCGAAATATCTCCGTTACTATACGTCGGATTGAAAAATTATATATAATCAATCTTATTGCAAATTAAATTTACTATAAATAATGTTATATACATTTATTCTCTATCTTGAATATTAACCGAGATATTTGCATTTTTCTGTTTTCAGCTTCTGAGATGAGATCGGCTAACTTCGGGTCTAGTCGTGAGTTTCCGTCAAGAGCTAGTTCGGGCCGTTCCCGTAACTGTTTGATTCTCTATTCTGAAATTTCTCTCTTGTAAAACTTCACGTGGGAAATCTGCTTAGTTTACGCAGCCCCTGCGTGACGGACTTTTTTGATAGTACGTAGACATTTTTAGCAGATTTCCCCTAAGGGAAATGAGCTATTGAGGTCGTACTCATGACGCGAGCTTTGAAAAATTTCCTCAAATGTCCATCGATCCTACCCAGGAGATGACGAAAATGAGGTCCGTTCAAAATTATATATATATATATATATATATATATATATATATATATATATATATATATATATATTTATTTATTTATTTATTTGTCTCTTATCGCTCTAGCGGTCACAATTTTTGTTTGATCGTTACCAAAGTTCATATTTAATCGTTTTATGTAAAAAGAAAGATCAAGTTCGTTAATGGCTGAAATCGGACCAGTGGGAGGGGGGATTTTTGAAAATTCGAAATATCTCCGTTATTATGCGTCGGATCGAAAAATTGTAAAGAATCAATCTTTACATATCAATCTTTTTTCTGTACCTTGAATATTCACCGAGATATTTGCATTTGTATTGTGTATGTGGTCGGCAGGAGTCGGTTATGTTCGGGACTTTCCGCCGAGAGCTAGTAACTATTTGTCCCTCGTGAATAGGTTTAGAGAGCCCTTACTACTACTGTTATTATTAGGCAGATTTCTCTATTGTAAAACTTCACGTGGGAAATCTGCTTAGTTTACGCAGCCCCTGCGTGACGGACTTTTTTGTGATTTTCTCGAAAACGAAGCGAAAACGAGGCATATGCCACAGGACTTTTTGTTTTAGTTTTTCGATCCTCTATCGATCCCTAAAGTTTGGCCGTTTGGTTTAGGGACACCCTGTATATATATATATATATATATATATATATATATATACTAGCGGACCCGGCAGACGTTGTCCTGCATGATATATCAAGCGATTAGAATATTAAATTTAATAATATTATGTTTTAAAAAAATCTTCTTTTAATAACGCAAAAAATAACATTTGTTATGTGCACGTTTGCCAAAACACAAATAGTAAACAAAATATCGCGGAAACTTGGTACGCAAAAAGAAAAGGAAAATATGAGAGAAGGAAAAGAAGACGTTTTAGTTCTATCAGTATCTGGCAGAATGCGCACGACACGTCCTTAAAAACAATCAGTTGTAGACCAATAATTGAAATAAATCAAAACCCTCAACTATAATAATGCAAATACATAAATATAAATAAAGAAAATAAAATAATTGCAACATTCAAATCAAATTAAAATAAATTTGGCAATAAATAACAATGTGTGAAAATGAAAACCTCTCGCAGCTGAAATCATCTTTATTTAGATGACATACTTAAACTCTAAGGACATACATTAGACAGTTCAGCAGAAGGGGAACTACCATTCTCACCCCCGGTAGGTCACACTACCTTATCTCCAACCAAACAATTCTGCTGGGTCTCAGATAAAAAAAAAAAAAAAAAAAAACATACATTAGACAAACATATTAACATTTCATTACATTTCCAATAACCTCGCCCTTCGCCCTTCGACCGGAGACCTGCTCCATCTGCCGGGCCGATCTGCGGCGCTAAACCGATCTGATACGCTAGAATTATATATATAAGATAGAGGTGTATTAGCCTGGTAACGCTCTAGCGGTCGCAATTTTCGCTTGATCGTTACCAAACTCCGTATTTAAACGTTTTACGTTAAAAGACGGATCATGTTCTTCAACGGCTGGAATCGGATCATTGGGAGGGGGATTTAGAGGGGAGGATTTTCGAAAATTCGAAATATCTCCGTTAGTTTGAGTCGGATCGAAATTTTGTACGGAACCAATCTTTTTGCAAATTAAAAGATCTATAAACGTTGTCATATACCTATTTTCACTGTCTTTAATATTAACCGAAATATCGGAGTTTTTTAGTTTTCGGCCTTGAGTAAAACCCCACTCCCGTTCGAACCTAAAAAATTTAGTATAGCTTATAACCATGGAAGAACTAATACTAATTCACATACCGAGTTTTGTTCAGTTCGGTTCAATCGTTGGTGCCCAATAAAATTGTTGGGCCCACTTTACCTTTTTAGTGTATATCTCGTTTATACTTTATTATACGACAAAAGTGAATATGACAAAAGTTACTCCAAATAGCGATATAAACAACTCTTATCCTGTGCATATTTGCCGAAAAACCAATAGGAAACGAAATAAGGCTATTTTTAATTTCAGGCCTCCCTCACGACCCCCACTCCTGCTCCATCTGCCGGGCCGATCTGCGGCGCTAAACCATCCGGGGAGTCACCCGAACTCGTATTTATAAATTCAATCAAATCGGTCCAGCCGTCTAGGAGGAGTTCAGTGACATACACACGTACGCTAGAATTATATATATATATATATATATATATATATATATATATATATATATATATATATATATATATATATATATATATTTGTATGTTAACGTCTCTCTCTCTCTCTCTCTCTCTCTCTCTCTCTCTCTCTCTCTCTCTCTCTCTCTCTCTCTCTCTCTCCTCTCTCTCTCTCTCTCTCTCTCTCTCTCTCTCTCTCTCTCTCTCTCTCTCCCCCCCCCGTTTTATTCCTCACGGTGCCCATAAGTTAGGCACTTTACTCCTTATGGTAGGACTATCGAGGATATGCCAAAACACGTCCTATAGGAATTTTCAACGTTTTAGATGCATTCATTAAATTACTCATTGCTCATTACATGACGACAGGAATTCGTAGCTGATTGCTGGATTCTTAATTCTTGTCATTAAATGTTCTCCTTATATTAAACTTAAGTATTTGTGTCTGGGAATGTTACTATCGTAGCTACTTTAGGGGGGGGGGGGAGAAGAAAAAAAAAGAACTGTATACGTAGCGAATTTGATAAGATTAGTTCATCCTTGAATCGAGGGGTCAATCCTATGTTTGCTATATCATGTGCTTATTATCTGTACCGATGAGATAAGAAAGCTTATCATAATCAAACCTCTCCTCCTTTTGATCCACGTTTTTCTAATACATTCTTCAGTCACAATCATTAACAAGCAGTAACTCATGTTGTTTTCATTTAATAATTCATATTAATATATTATTATTATTTAATTATTAACGTCCACTTATTGCAACTTAGGCTAATCGGGACGGGTTATCTACAGGTTACCACCCTTTTCTAGCCAGGGTGGGATTTTAGGACGTTATTTAATGAATTTCGTCACTAAATAATTTCCTTTGCCCAGGCGAGAATCGAACTCGCCACTCTAGGTTTACCATGTGAGATAAAGGTCAACGCTTTAACTCGCATCGCCAACCTGAGCCCCTATTAATATAATAGGGATCATTTTAGCAGATTTCCCTTAAGGGAAATCAGCTATTGAGGTTGTACTCATGACGGAATTTTCGACATTTTTCTTCAAATGTCCATCGATCCTACCTAGTAGATGACGAAAATGAAGTCCGTTCAAAACTGTATATATATATATATATTTGTCTGTTACCGCTCTAGCGGTCGCAATTTTTGTTTGATCGTTACCAAACTCGGAATTTAATCGTTTTATGTAAAAAGGAAGATCAAGTTCGTTAATGGCTGAAATCGGACCAGTGGGAGGGGGGGTTTAGAGGGGAGGATTTTCAAAAAGTCGAAATATCTCCGTTATTATGCGTCGGATCGAAAAATTGTATAGAATGAATCTTTTTGCAAATTCAATTTACTATAAATATTGGTCTATACATTTATTCTGTATCTTGAATATTAACCGAGATATTTGCATTTGTATTCTGCGTGTGGTCGGCTATGTTCGGCCTTTCCGCCGAGAGCTCTGGTGGCCCTTTCTGTAACTATTAGTCCCTCGTGAATAGGTTTAGAGGTTACTTACTACTACAGCTGTTATTCGGCAGATTTCTCTATTGTAAAACTTCTCGTGGGAAATCTGCTTAGTTTACGCAGCCCCTGCGTGACGGACTTTTTAGATTAATAGCTAGTCTTTTATAAGGAGCAATATGAACTGAATTCATCAAATAATTTTATAGTCTTTATGGAAGGTAATAACAAATACTTCCACTTTTGCCCCACTAAAATAGTGACAGTTTAAATTAACATAAGGGGGGAAATCAATGTTAATTTACATTGCAGTATAATTTACTGAATACTAGATTATTTAGAGGCTTTAATATTTATTTGTTCGATTCGAGCATCTATACAGTGTTGTGTGCAACTTAAATTTTAATTTTTGTACTTACTGAAGGTGAACAATGTAGTGTCAAATATACCGTCGGTTTAGTTTGTGACTAGTCTGCTTAATTTATGCAATCTCTGCTTGATGGATTTCTATACACTAGCAATCGGTCATATGATGCTTTTTTCCTTCGCTTTTAGTATAGTCAAGGTTAGGAATAGAAAATTTATAAACTTAAATTTCGTTCGGTGCAAACAATGAAGTTGACTTGTGTCTTATATTTCACGGACAGGATATTACCTTCGCATATTACCCATGGTCTGCGTTTGCAGGTTTATAAGGCATGTAAGTCTCTTCAAATTATTTTTAATATTTATGAATAAATTGGAGCTCCTGTATAATTTTTTCTTTAATTGGCGGGATTCGATTGCGGTTATCTTTTTATACTACGCAATTTCGCTACTACCTGAACCACCGACTATCTATCTATACCGATTATTTAAAAATATCTCTCTTAATAACCTTTTTAAAGACAACGCTGAGGTGGTTTCAAGATTGTATTCCGTACGTTACAATCATCAAAATTGGGATCTGTTAACTAATGTCTATTCATCTATGGTTTTTGTCATGAGAAGAAAGTTATTTATGAATAACGTGGAAACGTAGGGAATACGGTCGGTGTTATTAGTAGATTTCCTTAAGGGAGCAGACTTCTTTAAGTCGTACTCATGAAGATATTTTTGAATCTCTTTCCAAATGTCCATGGACCCTACCTAGGAGATGACGAAAATGAGGCCCGTTCAGAATTATATGTATATCTAAAATTATCTGTTACCGCTCTAGTGGTCGCAGTTCTTGTTTGGAAATATATGATGATATATAAGCGTTTCATGCAAAACTAAAGATCAACTTCCTTAAAGGCTGAAATCGGATCGGAGGGGGGAGATTTAAAAAAGGAAATATCTTCGCTTAAATATAAAATATTGTTTTCACAGTACTTTAGCTATGCGAAGTATACTTCAATATGATCAGGGTGTCACCATTAATTAAAATTTTGTTTGGCTACATATTTTTATTTTTTTTTATTATTTTTTTTAATCACAGTCTATATTTAGCCATTTCATGTAATTTTAAAGATTATATCTGCTGAAACCTGACAGGGGGTGGGGTATAAAATAGATGGTGAGTTAAGATCATCAGCAAGTCATATACAATCTCATGGGAAATCTGCTCAGTTTACGCAACCCCTTCGTGTTGAACTTATTTTATTTACACCAATTTTGAGACATGTTCAACCTTTATTTAAACATGAAATATTAATGATTAGTTAGTTATGATGTAGTGGAAAATATACGGCAATGCTTGCATAAGAGCGTTAAAAAATAGAAGCGTTTATGTAATAAGTCATTATTTTGTTGTTATGATGGCCTGATATGCACTAAAAAATTTTAAAAATATTTTCTAGCTTCAAAATGAATGGTAGATTATCATTACATCCTTTCAATAGCTTATATAAATTTCCCCCAATTTATTTAATGTCTTTTATACGGTGTTTTAAATGAATGTTTAGAAATCTTTAGTTTTCTATGTTGTGGTTAAGCTTTGTTTGAAATAGCTCTTTTCCCTTGATAAGTGTGTAACTGATCTTATTCTGATTTTGAAAAATTTTGTTTATCTCCTAGACTCCACTGACATATGAGACAGTCAGCTAAGTACATCTTCTCTGGTTAAGTCCGGCCGAAGTTCAGTCTCCAAGAGAACTAAGCTTTCGTGTGGGTTCAAACGTTGTTGTGCTGAGTGAAGAGACGTTCTCTTAGTATCCCATTTGGTCTAACTAACATGTGCTACTCAACTCAACGGGAAGGGTTATCCAAAGGTTGCCATCCTTTTCCTGCCACTGTGAGCTAAGGACTTTATTTGTCGAACTCCTCACAAAAACAATTGCGACAGCTAGAGCATCAACAGACAAGAAAAAAATTATATATAAATTTACTTTTGAACGGACTTCATTTTCGTCATCTCTTGGTTAGGATTGATGGACATCTGAGGACATATTTAGAAAATCTCGTCATGAGTACTACCTCAATAGCTGATTTCCCTTAAAGGAAATGTGCTAATAAAAGCAGTACGAACCAATGACGTAACGCACTTGGCCAATCGTACTCCGGGAACGATCATCGTACACGCACAGTCTCATTCAAACACACACACTTATTTTCTTCCTATCAGTCCTATTGAAGGGATTGAGCTTATTTATTTCATATTTTATCCGACTAGATCTTGTTTCTGCACTAATTTAATTGGTAGTCTTGTGAAGTTTTAGAATGCCTCGTGAAAAAACAAATACATGATTCTCAAGTCTAAGCCGCAAGGTATATTTTTCCTGTTCATCACATTGAAGATATTTACATATACATGTGAACACACACACACATACCATTTAACTATATGAATACATACAATTTAGAACGACATATATGAAAAACATTAAATTTAATTGGGAAAAAGTTCAGACTAAATAGTCTTTCATTAAACAATTAGAGTCGTTAAGTTAAAAGAGAATAGAAACTCCATAAATAAAAGTAAAGAATAAGAGATTATATAACAAAAAAAATGAACTTAAAAGAAGGAGGTGACAAAATGGTTTACAATGGAAGTGTGATACAATTAGTTAGCAATAGATATGGACATTGATCATTGACTCAAACATTTCTTAACTGCTTAATTCATAAAGAAATATAATTGCTGTAGATAGGATGGGTGAAACCAAACCATTGCCTTAAATTAAGAGACGTTTAGAAGATTTGTCAACACTCTTAGGTAACAGAAATTATTTTATTATGTGGTCTCCTTTTTTTCTTTTTTTTTTTAAATGAGGATATTGATGATTCCGGTGCAACCAATGAAACGTTATCTGTATCTTTTATTGTTTAATAAACTCTAAAATGCTATTTTTCAACTAGAGGCACACCTACTATAGATTCCTTGTCTATGTACTTCCACGTGTTGATCGTATTCCTTTAATCTAATGCCAATCATGTTATCGAACCTTAACTTTGACACTTGCAGAAGATCTAATTGACATTTGTCCCTCATGGGCTGAGGAAAACTCTTTAGTCATTGACAAAGTACTCGTCACCGTTATCTAATTCATAATTAGCCAGCCAATTCAATCACTACAGTAGTAACCCAATTGAGTTAGTATCTGATACTTAAGAATACGACTTTGGTCTCACTCATTTTCAATGTGTACTAGACGCAGAAGCCGCTATCTGGCTGGTCTCCGATCGAGCCTATTGCTGAGGCAGCTGATACTCAGAAATTGACAAGGTCTAGAACAGTCTGTGACGTCAGTGCCAAGGACGGGGGCCGCCCCTTCCGAAACGTCATCATACTTGTGGATTGCAACCGGAAGCAATTCCTTCAATCCAAATCTCTCTCTTCAGAGCATTTTAGTACTTCAAAGGTGTAAATTTGAAAAGAAGAACTTGAAATTGCTACTATTGATTTGAATACTTAGTTGTTAGTGTTAACTATATTGTGCATTTAGTTCCGGTTTTAGCCCTTAAGAGAAATCAGCTATGGAGATTGTACTCATGACGTGGTTTCTGAAAAATTTCCTCAAATGTCCATCCTTCCTACCTGTGTGTGCGCGCGCGTGTCTATGTACACCACTTGTCTCTTATCGCTCTGCCGGTCCCAATTTTTAGCAGATTTCCCTTAAGGGAAATAGGCTATTTAGGTCGTACTCATGACGCGAGTTTCGAAAAATTTCTTCAAATGTCCATCGATCCTACCCAGGAGATGACGAAAATGAGGTCCGCTCAAAATTTTATATATATATATATATATATATATATATATATATATATATATATATATATATATGTCTGTTAACGCTCTAGCGGTCGCAATTTTTTTTTGACCGTTACCAAACTCGGAATTTAATCGCTTTATGTAAAAAGGAAGATCAAGTCGTTAATGGCTGAAATCGGACCAGTGGGGGAGGGGGTTAGAGGGGGGGGGGGATTTTTGAAAATTCCGTTGAAAATTGAATAGTTATTATGTATGCATCTATAAGTTATTATTTATGTATCTATTATCTATAAATATTGTTATATACATTTATTCTCTATCTTGAATATTAACCGAAATATTTGCATTTTTATGAAGTCTGTGGGACACGTGGTCTGGTATCGTTCGGATTAGTTCGGCCACTTTCGTAACTGTTCGGGTCTGGTGGAAGCCTCTTCTAACCTTACCTTACCTTCGTTACTTTGTGAGATTTATGCAAATACGTTCTGTTCGTCCGCCCCACCCCTTATTTAGTTCTTGAACTATTAAAATTTGAGTTATTAAAATATAAATTATTCTTACAATTCAGAAGACGTTCCAGTTGAGAATTTATTAAAATTAACAGAAAGATTTCTCATTACCGTTTGTATTTACTCATGGTGGTGTTGTGTTACCAGTATGCATATTTCTCTATTGCTAAACTTCACATGGGAAATCTGCTTAGTTTACGCAGCCCCTGCGTGACGGACTTTTATTTTTACAACTACATTTTGCATTTATTTCCGGGTTTTTCTCTAAGTTCAGTTATATTTACTTGGAGAAGAAGGTAAATTAATGTAGTTTGATCGGAATTGAAAAACAATGAAACTCCCTCTCTTGGAAGGGAGGGAACTTCTTATCGATTACCGCTATATTCTATCGAGTTGTTTATATGTTGTCGTTGAGTATATTTTGTTTCTGGATGGCTCATATAAGGACAACTGAAGCTCTCATAATTCAAGGATTTCTTATAGTTTCGCTATTTATCCGTCTGTCACAGTCTTCAAATCTCCGTACCGAATTGACGTATTTTTGCGAAATTGGTTTTGTATTTGAAAATTGTTATCCCATTATTAAATATGAAGGAATGTTAAGTTCTGAGATGTAAGTGAAGATAGCCTCTATTTTTTGATTCATTATTAAATACTCTCGTTGAGTAGTTAATCCACTGATGTTGGCGTTCTTGTCCATCCTCTCCTGCCTTCCACCCCATTAAAGATAAATAAGTTATTGGTTATGAAATAAAACTCAGCGATACATAATCGTAAACCAAGTTAGGCTTTGATCTCGAAAAGGAAGAAGGAAAGCCATTATTGTGTTAATAGTGTAGACAAGGAGCCAGTCATATTGATAAAGACGCGGTCGCTGCGTTTGTAGATTTAAAAATATTCTTGGATACCTTTAAATGGAAAATTAAAGTTTGATTGACAAATGCGAATGGACTAAAAAAGCAAAAAGTTAATTTGGAACTATTTAGAAAGTAACAGAGAACACAAGTCGTTATAAATGAATGATGACGGTAATTTAGAATTAAGAAAGAAGTAAAGTAAGTTTTTCACCTAGGCTGTTCAATATGTGCATTGAAGAGGCTATGTCTAAAAGGAGAAAGAAAGAAGGAACCTTTGGAATACAAGATTTACATAGGACACACCTTTGGCAGAGTCGGAAGTAGTAATGAATAGAATTTTGCAAGTCCAAAACGACTTTTTAGATTAGTACAAAATAAAGATGAATGTCACATTTAATTGAAGAAAAGAAACAAATTTTAACAGATATTAATATCAGCATTTTTATATAAAATTTAAAAATCTTGGGTTCGATTCCCATAACCTACATTCATACTAAAATATATGTAGAAACATTTTTCTTCTTATGGGCGATAGTTCAACAACTACATTCAACATATAGTTGCTACAGAATACGTAATACGTCATGCTTGTCGTCCTTCTATTGGCGAAATCTTCTGAGATAAGAGATGTATATTTCATTAGATAAAGAATTTTCGTAATAATTGTTGTTATCTCATATTTCTCAACCGAAAAGTGTGTAATTCATGACTCTTCAATGACATGTCATCGACCAATCAGCTTACTTAGAAGTTGACGAAAATGAGCTCCGTTCAAAATTGTATAAATGAATGTGTGGGAGTTTGTTTGTATGTATCTTTATTTATTTTTCGAATGTGTTGCCAAACAGGGTCATTTATTAAGATTTCTCTTAATCTCTCTCTACTCTAGTGGTCGTAAATATTGTTTGATCGTTAACAAATTCGACATTTAAGAGTTATATGGGAAAGAGAAGATCAAGTTTATTAAAGGCTGAAATCAGAACCGGTGGAGAGGAGAGGGAAACCGAAAATTCGTAATATTTCCCTTATGAGTGGGATTGAAAAATGATATATATCCAATGTTATTTCCAATTTATTATTATTAACCTATATATTCTCATTTATTAGGTTTTCGCCCTTTAGTGAATCCCCGATCCTACTGATTTGACATTTGAAATAGGCCAATATACGAAGAAACGTCGTATTTTATGTTTAAATATAACGTACTGTTTTCATTTTTTAAGGAACGGGGGGATAGAAAAAAAATAATATTAAAAATTCAAAATATCTCCGTTGTTATGAACCATATTGATATTGTAAATGTTACATAACAAATCTTGTTACGCATTTAATTTTATACAATTATTGTCCTATATCTTTATTTTCTATCTTGAATATTTACGTTTTAGTTTCTACGTCTTCTGCAAAATTTACATAAAATACGAATTTTACGTAGACAACCTGAGACACTAATCATTTCATGTCCAGCTTAAATTACAAGTCCTTTCTTATTAGGGGAGAAATAGAAATTCGAATGTGAGATGTCAAAATCTTCATAGTTTCCGTTTCCGCGAGTTTTAGTTTTCATGAATTATATTGTCTAAGGGAAATAATTTTATTTAAGCTTTTGAAGAGTAAGCGAATCAGTTAATTGTGAGCCCTGAGCCGATTTAAAAGATGTTCCTTAAGAATAATCATCTTCCGGAATAAGTCCGCCACGCGTGCGTGTTTGTGTGTGTGTGTGTATTTATGTATGTATATATATATATATTTTTTTTTTCTTTTTTCAACGTACCTCTTTTTCGGACACTACTAGGTTGGATTGTTGAAATTGAAACTATATAAAAATTAGATTAATTTAAGTACTAAATAATCCTTCCCTTTTCGTAATATGCTGATAACATTCTTTACAGTTATTTTCTTCTTCGATTCCTGAAGCATGGAACAGGCGAATACTGATGAATTATGTTTACAACAGCTGTTACTGGTCGTTGAAGTAAACGGCGCCTTATATGTAGCGATTACATTAGTTAAACATTTCTACAAAATGTTTGGTCGATTGTGACGATCTTTGTAGTGACTAAGAAGTATGAGAAAGGAAATGCTCTTTGACTTCAAACTTTTAAATTTCTTTTAATACTGAAAAATATATTTTATCCACAAAGCCAATATTAACGATGACTTTACAACTGTGTGTTTTTAATTCCTAGTAAGACCAATTCTATCTTTGCTAGTAAAATATAAAATAACCCACAAACAACTAGTATACCTTTTACGATTTTTAAATAAATTTATTGGAATTCTTTATTGCATTTAAGGTTTTCTGAGGCTGGTTAATTGTGGACCTTTAGAAAATCCAATTAACCTATGTTTGATGATTTGGTCGTAAATGTATGTAAATAAAAATGAATGAACAGGCTGTGGCATTACTTGCCGAATGTTTCCCCGAGTCGCACATATACATGCGAAATCAGGAATTTCTAAAAAAATTGGTACTGATTGTAGTTGCACGAGATCCCAGATATATTGGATTCCTATACGGTCGGAATGATGACGAAATTTGAATACTGGCACATTAAGGTGGTGTGGCACCAAAATAGTGAAGACCGCTGCCGGTACGGCGGCCGCAATCAAGGACTCTGCACTTGGCTCTCCCTTCATCCCTAGTCTATAAGTAGACTAAATCTGTCGTAGTCGGGCTTAACAGCGTCACGGATACATTTATTATTCACGCTCTAATCAGTCGTTTCATTTGGCAGCCAATAGGAGAACAGTAACATTTAAGAATGATCGTCATTTTACTATTTCTTTCTTATCCTATGATAAAGATGCTGTTATTTAACAGATGTCCCTTCAGGGAAATCAGCTATAAAGATCGTACTATGATCCTATTTTCGAAATATTTCCTCAAATGTCTATCCATCCCACCCAGTAGATGACGAAAATGAGGTTCTTTCAATGTGTGTGTGTGTGTGCGTGTATATGTGTGTGTGTGTGTGTGTGTGTGTGTGTGTGTGTGTGTGTGCAATACCGGTTGCAATTTTTGTTTGATCGTTACCAAAGTCGATATAAAAGCGTTTCATGCAATCCAAGAGTGAAATGAGGACCCTTCAAAACTATATATATATTGGAATCTCGTTCGCAATTTTTGATTGATCGTAACCAAACTCGATATTTAAATGTTTTATGTAAAACTAAAGATTAAATTCGTTAATGGTTGAAATCCTAATAGTAGTGGGTGGGGGAGGGAGTTAGATGAAGGAATTTTGAAAATCTTAATATCTCCGTTATTACGCGAAAAATATTATAGAACCAATCTCATTGCAAATGTAATATTTTATAAATGTTGTTATGTATGTTTTTCACTATCTTTATTATCACTGAGATATTTTCATTTTTTAGTTTTCAGCATTCAGTAAACCCACACTCCTACTCATGTCATATCAAAAATAAGCCGTTATATTATGAAGCGCATTTATTACGTTTTGAGGTAAATGCAAATACGTGACAGACGCAGGAAATCTGCTTAGTTAACTCAGCTCCTGCGAGACCGGTTTTTAAATTAGTAGGTGCGAAATGGGATTTTCTATCTAATATGATTATAGCACAAAAAGTCGATCTGATATTTTGTAAAAGTCTTGAGTTCTTTGTTACACAAATATTCTTGCATCAAGTATTTTAGCCAATAAGGACTGGAGATGTGAGAGGTGGAAGAGCAAGAAAATTCTAATCGAGATGGGTTGTCTACGAGTTACTATGATGATTTAGCGAGGGCGTGAGAAAGGAATATTTTTATATCTTCTTTCTTGTTCTTCTCAACAGGTAACGAAGTTCTACCGTATTCTCACCATCTCATGTCCTTCGAAAGAGCATAGATTCGCCATGCGAGTCCATTAGTAATGGGCAAACATCTCTCGAAAACTATTCTATTACTCTCCAGCAGGACTGTTCTATCTTCTATTCAAAAGGACTTAACTATTTCATGTGTTATTACAGTAGATTTACTGATTTGTAAGCCCGTACAAGTTTCCTCCAAAGCGTAATAATTAGAATTTATTATGACAATTTCCAGTAATATAGGGAAAACCCAGTAACACTCATTACCCTAATATCCAAAATATTCATTCTATAATTAATAACAAAATATATACTGCATAATTCTCATTGGTCTTAATACACTTCGAAAACCTAGAGTCGTGGATTCGTATCCCGCGTGAGGAAGTGTAATTGAATTTAGTGACGAACTCCCTAAAGAAAGTTTAGTGACGAACTCACTAAAGAAAGTCCTTAGTCCCTTCCTGGCTAGAAATGTGTGTTAACCTGTAGATAATCCGCCTCGATAACCACGGTAACATGTGGTGAGGTTAAATAAGTAGCAATACCATTTTGGATAATATTTTAATTTGAATGATTCTTGATTAGCTTATCATTGTTGCTTATTAGGATTTGTATCATAAACACACCTAACTATACGCATCCGAAATATATATTTTATTAGCAACTTTTCAAGACAGAGAAAAATTAGAAAATTTTTAGTCGGTGGTTTACATACTGAATCATCCAGCAAGGTCATTTACCTCATTTAACTTTAAAAAAAGAATAACCTTTTTTCTAAGTTATTCTATAGTATTTGGTCTATGAGATAATTCTGTGAATAAGAATGAATTTTTATTAATCTTTCATATTATATTCAGAATAAATATACTTATTAGGGGAAGGAATATATTTTTTTACATTCCACTTACACTCTCCCTGTGCCCACTTACATTAAACTGGCATGTAGCCAGTAAAGATAAAGGATATGGATAGTTATTTAAAGAATCTTACCTTTGAACACCTGATCTGAAAGTAGTAATAACCGTTTTTTATTAGTTGTAATACGCTTTTTTTTGTATTGTCTTCCTGCTGTTGTAGCCACTTTTCAGTTGCTATGTGTTATGGCTAACACTACAAGTAGCCCTTATGTCATGAAGAGCCTAATGGCTTAAGCTCTTTCGAAAACTGCACTTTTGTTGTTACTATATTACTATAAATCTAGAGATTTCTGAAGTCTTCGTAATAAGACTTTCTAGGCATCCTTTTTTCTCCATGCCCAATAATATTTAAATCGATTTGTAAAAATGTTCCTTAAAATTTACCCAAAACGTTTCTCCCTCTATTTCTTAGTGGGTTTGATAATGCTTTTATTTTTACTCACCTCTTTTAGAACTTCCAAGTTTTATTTCTTCTCGCGGTTCTGGGCTAAATCCTCACCTTCGTTGCCTCTAATCGATTATATTCTCTTTTATGAAAAGTCCAATATTTGCTTACCTGCTGATTTAGCTTATATTTCCAACACATTTCATAATATGACAATAGTTAATTTTTCAACCGGTTTTTAAATAGTGCAAAATGGGTAGAACCTTCTAGGATACGTCGTTTTTGCTTTTTACACTTAGAAGTAGTAAGCAAATCATGAATATAACGACCTACTACTAGAACAGATCTGGTGTAATTCATTGAAATAAACGTGGAAATTTATATTAATTTTCTTAACGAATGCCACTTATTAGACTTACAAGTAATTTGGTAACAACAAAACATGAAATTGAATATCATTTGATGTGAAGATGGTGATTTAGATACTATCTTTTCATTGGCATTTTGGTACATATTTTATTGATAAAGATTAGATAATGCCCCCCACTTCTACAACCGGCTAGGAAGGCAGTTCGCCGGCTGAAGCCAGTCAAGATGGCCTTCGCTTTCTATTACTGCCTTACAGACTTGGGATGTGATCCGCAATTCGACGAGGTTTAGTTATCATTTTCACATACACTTATGGATACATTGAAAAAGTTAAGAGGCGATTTCAAAATAGTTCTCCTCGAACATTCATGAAAACATTTTTGGGGCATTTAGCATATTTTCCTTAAAGTAAATATGTCATTGAGATTGTACTCATGACAAAAATTTTAATTTTTAATCCTTACTAAGGAAGAAGTTAAGAAAAGGATGTGAGACCATATATGAGTGCGAATAGTGAGAAATCTGCTCAATTTACTCCGTCCGTGTCTGACTGGCTGGTATTTCATTCAGTTATTCTTTGAACACTGTTTATATTCAACCTAGTAATTCTTTACCATTTAGTAGATTACTTAAGGGAGACCCAATATTCAGGCTGTACTCATGTAATTTTCGAGATATTCAAATGTCCATCATTCCTGACGAAAATGAGGTGCATCCAAATGTATATGTTTGTGCGTGTATAAGGTTGAAATCAGACCAAGAGGAGTTGATAAATACGATGTGATATCGTTGATAATGAATTAAAGTTCTACAATTCTTATTCTAAAGGTTTTTCTCTAGCTCAAATAATTGAGTATAATAAGGATGCTATTTGCATTATTGCATTTTCAACCTTCGACAACCACCTCACTCCTACTCATGCGATTTTTATTTAAAGCTGTATCACTATAGTACTTATAGTACCTATAGTAAGTTTTCAGGTAGTCGTTTATTCCAGCCTTTCCTCAACTCCCACTCCTAATAAGATTTTCACGTAGAGCACCTGAAGCATTAATTATCTCGTGCCCAGCTTAAATTCCAAGCCCTGTTCACATAGGCTTATATTGCATGAGAAATGGGGAATAGATTGTGTTATGACATGACCCTGCCCAAGAAGTTGGAAATTTGCTTATTTTATGCACTATCTGCTTGCCACACTTTTTAAAGTGTCAGTCAGTTGTCACTACACAAACAATAATCTCTTCGTGTCTTCTAAATGAATAAGCATTGAGTCAATTTCTCTCATTTTTCTTTTAATCTGTTTTTTTGTTTTTTATAGGTTATCAGTACTAGCAGACCTTGTTGTTTTGATAAGGTTTCTATTTATTTGACATGAAGGCGTAGGTTACGTACTCATAATTTCAAATTCTATTTGAGGTAATTACACCAATTCGTCGCGGCAAGATATAATTATGACTTCTGTTGGTACTTTATGGTCATTGAGAATCTATGGTTTATTATAGAAACCTGGAAGAGATTCGTCTTGACTATTCATTTAGTAAATACCGAATGGTCTAACATCCTGCACAACATGACAGTTACGTAGTTTGAAATGTAATCTTGTGAATATCCAAAAATATAAAGTTTTGTCCATTTTGGATACCTTCACTTGTCAAAAACTAGTTCGGTTATAATAACATAATGATGGCTTCCACGTTTTATTGAACATTTGTTTATTGTATCGATAGATTTAGAAAAATGTGTAAATTGTCCAAAGTAGGGGTATTTGTGTAACCAGTGCTAAAAGGTAAATGTATTATCTTGTTATGCGAATAAGTGTGTAAAACGTGAAGGAAGATTATGTTCTTTGAGATTGAAACAATAATCTGCCTTCGTAGAATTTAGCAAATGACACATCACCTTGTACACCTCAGGCTGTGTTAAGATCAAGCCTAGTAACGGATTTTATTAACGCAGAAGTATCACACGAGATCAGTACACTTAACACTAATAACATACTAGTCCACGTTGGATGAATTTTTTGTACATATGTCCTTCCTTAATTGCCGGACAAATCAATAATTCAACAGACAAAGAACAATGTGAACTATTTTAATCTCAGATTCAACTTATGACTCAACCTTTGAACAGACATTCTGAAAAACTGCACTGTACTCAGCCACTGAAAATTCTTCAGGCTACGATTTCATCATACCTGGAGAAATCAGATGGAAAGTTTATAATCTCGGGATCGATTAAGATACTGGGAAATATCTTATTCATAACATTATTCTAAAACCTCACTCATGGAAGAACATTGGGTACCTGAGAGCATATTCAAGGCCTATCTGCGCCAAGGATGGTGCAAGAAATATCGTCCCAAGAATTATAATGTGCAGTAGCTACTGTTTTTTTCGAAAAGTGGGCACTTATTATTCGACCAATCACAATTTTATGCACACTCGAGAAAGTGGGAAAATGTCTTTAAACCGAATTGGTTGGCATATTCGTATAACATGACACCATTCCACACCAAGAGTCTGTCAGCTGGGAGGGTGATATATCGGCATTGGGCACAGTTTTGCCATTAGACTAACTTTTTTCAATCAGACTTAGTAACGGGAATCCATCGATTTTTTTATTTTCCAGCTTAAACCCCTGCTCCTCCGATTTCATTTATTAAGAAGTGCAACCTTTAGTTGTTACATAAAATGGTTAAATATTGAATAGGGTGTCGCTCCATAAAAATTATAGGCTTTAGCGCCTAGAATGTTCATTAATATAATCACCTCGCGAAATTATTTCTGTTGTATCTTATATAGTAAAGGGCCGATGAACACAACACATCGTAATAAAGCCTAAAGTAAGACTTTCCATGGTATTTTGACTTATTGCTAATGTGATATGAATAGGAGAGGGGGCGGGGGGCTTGAAACTAAAAATACTCATTTCTCGGATTACAGAAAAAAATGTTGAAAATTAAATTAGCAACAAGATTTGTCGAGTTATAACTGAAATTTTTCGACTTTTTAATTTTATACCTCCTGCCCGAATTCAACCATTAGTTTTACATAAAATGTTTAAATATCGACTTTTATTATGATCAAACAAAAAGTGATGGTAACTTCATCACTAGAATATTCAATATTTTAAGCTTGGAAGGTATACCAACCGACTGTAATGCCTTCAGTAATTTTAGGCAGAGTGTATGTCATTGACCTACCAAATGCCAATCATACTCATGGCGTTTCCCATATACCTTTATAATGATGACGACTGAGAACAATTTCTTTAAATGCCCATTGATCTTGAAGATAATAAGGAGGTCAGTTCAAATTTGTGTGTTACGCACACACGCGAGAAGTTCGTTAAGCCGACGAGAGCCGAGCAGTTAAGGAAACCGCCGACCTAGCTTTTGGCGGGAAAGTCACTCGTTCGTTTTTCGATCCGACGTATAGTAACGGAGATATTTCGAATTTTCGAAAACCCTCCCCTCTAAACCACCCCCTCCCTCCCACTGGTCCGATTTCTTTTTTACATAAAACAACTAAATGTCGAGTTTGGTAACGATCAAACAAAAATTGTGCCCGCTTGAGCGGTAACAGACAAATATATAGTATAGATATATATACAGTTTTGAACAGGCCTCATTTTCGTCATCTACTAGGTAGGATCGATGGACATTTGAAGAAAAAGTTTGGAAACTCCGTCATGAGTACAACCTCAATAGCTGATTTCCCTCAAGGGATATCTGCTAAAAAACGAAATAACTCTAATAATCAAATCGAAAACTATCGTGTTCAACATTCATGTTCAAATATGCTCCAGCTTATCCTTCAATCATAAGCTCTCGTTTTTCAGTATTTTCACGCCATTTATCCGATTTTGCATTGTATGTTAATAGTGTTTTCCTTTGGAGCATTCTGAGTAATGCCTGGATTCCTTTCCTTATTGCCCCCCCCCCCCCTCTCATATCTGACCTTTAATGGATCACCCCCCCCCCCTGTACTTGCATTTAGGGGAAATCTCTTATTGATGCTGTACTCATGATGTGATTTTCGAAACATTACCTCAATGTCCATTAATGCTACCCAGGAGATGACGAAAAACTCCGTCACGCTGGGGCTGTGTTAACTAAGCAGATTTCCCATGTTCGTCACGTATTTTCATTTACTTCAAAACGTGAAAGTTCAATGAGAACAATATTTGGTATTTAGGCTTCAAGTAATGTGCTTCATAATATAACACCTTACTGTCAATATGACATGAGTAGGAGTGGGGTTTTACTAAAGAGCGAAAACTAAAAAAATGAAAATATCTTGGTTAATTATCAAGATAGAGCAAAAACATACATAATAACGTTTATAGAGCATTACATTTGCAATAAGATTGGTTCTATACAATTTTTCGATCCGACCCACAATAACGGAGATATTTCGAATTTTCGAAATTACCCCCTCTAAACCACCTCCCCCCCCCCTCCCACTGGTCCTGTTTCAGCTATTAACGAATTTGATCTTTCTTTTCACATAAATCGATTAAATAACGAAAAGACAAAATTTTCATCCGTTAGAGTGGTAACAGGCAAATGTTTAATATATATATATATATATATATATATATATATATATATATATATATATATATATATCTTTTTGAACGGACTTCATTTACTTGGGTAGGATCAATGGACATTTGAAGAAATTTTTCGAAAATTGTGTCATGAGTTCAACCTCAATAGCTGATTTCCGTCAAGGGAAATCTGCTAAAAATAAGATCCATTCTTTATTATTTATATATATATAATTGTAACCTCTGTCTGTACATTGATTTTTTAGTAGAAATTTCACGATACTTTTTCCTTTCATATGTCATAGGTACCATAACTGCATTTTGTTTCTTTCGTATATGTTTGTTTTGTTACCTTTTCATGCCTAAACGGCTGAACCGAATTTTATGAGACTTGGTATGTATATTACTACTAACCCAACTTAGACTTTAGGCTATATTAATATTCTCCGAGACAAACAGGAGTGGAGGTTATAAGGAAAGGCTGAAATTAAAAATAGCGATATTTCCTATTGGTTCTTCGGCGAATATGGACATAACCAAAGTTGTTCATTTTGTTATTTAGAGTAACTTTTGTTATATACACTTTTTCCGTATACCGAATTATAAACGAGATATACGCTAAAACCTAAATTGGAAGTGAACAATTTTATTTGGCACAAAAGACTCAACCGAATTAAATAAAAGTCCGTCATGCAGGGGCTGCGTAAACTAAGCAGATTTCCCACGTGAAGTTTTACAATAGAAAAATCTGTCTAATAACAACAGTAGTATTAATGAATCTCTAAACCTATTCACGAGGGACGAACAGTTACGGAAACGGCCCCCTAGCTCTTGGCGGAATGTACCGAACAGAAAACTCCTGCCGACCACACCCACAATACAAATGCAAATATCTCGGTTAATATTCAAGATACAGAATAAATGTAAAGAACATTATTTATAGTAGATTTATTTTGCAATAAGATTGATTCAATACAATTTTTCGGGCCAACGCAAAATAACGGAAATATTTTGAATTTTCAAAAATCCCACCCTCTAAATCCCTCCTCCCGCTAGTCCGATTCCAGTCATTAACGAACTCGATCTTTCTTTTTACATAAAACGATTAAATTCCGAGTTTGGTAACGATCAAACAAAAATTGCGACCGCTAGAGCGCTAACAGACAAATATATATATATATATATATATATATATATATATATATATATATATATATATATAACATTTTGAACGGACCTCATTTTCGTCATCTCCTGAGTAGGATCGATGGATATTTGAAGAAATTTTTCGAAACTCGCGTCATGAGTACGACCTCAATAGCTGATTTCCCTTAAGAGAAATCTGCTAAAACTGAGACTGAAGTTGCTGAAGAAATAATTGTAAAATTTAAAGATAGTTGCGCAGTATTGAGTTTTATATACTAAAATGTCAAGAATGAGAATAATGGCTGGAATTTGGAATAAAATAAAGTAGGCCTTGGATATCGAGGTCTTCTAATATGACTTCATGTTATCTACCACCGATGCGATCTACCAAAAGCCCGTCACGCAGGGGCAGCGTAAACTAAGCAGATTTCCCACGTGAAGTTTTACAATAGAGAAATCTGCCTAATAACAACAGTAGTTGTAATGAATCTCTAAACCTATTCACGAGGGACGATTAGTGACGAAACCGGCCGCCCTAGCTCTCGGCGGAATGTCCCGAACATAGCAGACTCCTCCAGACCACATACACAATACAAATGCAAATATCTCGGTTAATATTCAAGATAGAGAAAAAATGTATAGAACAATATTTATAGTAAATTTAATTTGCAATAAGATTGGTTCTACACAATTTTTTGATCCGACGTATGGTAACGGAAATATTTCGAATTTTCAAAAAACCTCCCCTCCCACCGGTCCGATTTCAGCCGTTAACGAACTTGATCTTTCTTTTTACATAAAACGACTAAATATCGAGTTTCGTAACGATTAAATAATAATTGCGACCGCTAGAGCTGTAACAGACAAATATATATATAGATATATATATATATACAGTTTTGAACGGACCTCATTTTCATCATCTCCTGGGTAGGATCAATGGACATTTGAAGAAAAATTTCAAAAATCGCGTCATGAGTACAACCTCAATAGCTGATTTCCCTGAAGGGAAATCTGCTAAAACTCGGTATGTGTATTAGTACTAACACCTTCATTATAATAAGCCTACCAACATATCTAGGGACGGGCAGGAGTGGGGGGTTGTAAGAGAGGCCTGAAATTAAAACTAGCGGTATTTCGTTTTTCTGCAAATATGATCATGACAAAAGTAGTTTTTTTTATTTGAAGTAACTTTTGTGGTATACACTTTTGTCTTATAACAAAGTATAAACGAGATATACACTAATACTATAGCGGGAGCCAACAATTTGATTGGGCACTAATGATTAAACCGAACTTAACAAAACTCGGTATGTCAATTAGCATTAATTCTTCCATGATTATAAGCTATATTAAAATTTTTAGGTTCGAACGGGAGTGGGGGTTATAAGGAAGACCTGAAATAAAAATTGGCAATATTTCATTGTCTATTTATTTTTCGACAAATGTGCACATAACAAAAGTTGTTTACTTTGTTATTTAGGGTAACTTTTGTTTTATTTATTTCTTCGGGAACAATGTATGAAGCAAGTAATTTGCGTAGAAATATTGATATGCTCAACAATTCTTTTCAATATGAATTACCAGGTACCTCACCTGGAAAAATTAATTCACATCTATGTTAATATTTTGTCCTTAATAATTTAAATCTATCCATAATGCACAGGAGACGGGAAATATGACAATATGGAGGACAATGAAGTCTTACATAAAAAATTAATTTTATTATTAACAAGTCCACAGCAACAACGGCTATAAACCCTAAACACTGTGACAGGGAAATGTCAAAATATCATTGAAAGTAAACCCTTGCCAGAAAAATACCATCACCATTCAGCCTCAAGTGAATTCCCGGGCGGAGGCGGGTATCTGAGCTAGTATATATATATATATTTGTCTTTTAACGTTCTAGCGGTCAAAATGTTTGTTTGATTGGTCCAAAAATTGATATTTAAATGTTCAATCTAAAACTAAAGATCAAGTTCAATAATGGTTTAAATCAGACAGATGGTTGGGGTGGGATTCCGAAAAATTGTATATAACCAATCTTGTTGCTAATTTAATGTCCTATAAATGTTATAATATACACTTTTTCTCTGTCGGTAATATTAGCCGAGATATTTGAATGTTTTTAATTTTCAACCTTCATTAAAGCCTACTCATGTCATATTAGCAATAAGCTGTTATATTATGAACCACTTTATTTGAAGCTTAATTCCAAATATTTTTTTCATTACTTCTCCTGTACGAGATACATGCGAATACGAAGTATGATGACATCATCAATTAAGATTTTGTTTTGTAATTTTGACTCGAAAATGTTTATTTGTTCTATCCCTTAGTCGATATTCAACAGTAAAGATAATTTAACAGTTTGATTCAACACTAATGATCATGTTAGTTAAAGCATGAAATCAGAACCGGAATAAGGGAGTGGGGGATAGAGCTGGGATTCGTAAATTATCAGAAATCCCATTATATATAATGAAATGAAATCACCATTGTGTCATCCATGGCTTGGGAAATTTTCTTAGTTTAGGCAGCCCCTGCATGACGGACTTTTTTAGCGATGAATTCCATTTTACAAATCAAGAAAATAAAGTTTAAAATCCAAACCCTTTCTGTTATTATTAATTGAAAATAATTCAAGTATATTTTAATTTCAGTACCTCGATATCGGGGAGGATATGAATGTACCTGATGATTTCACACAAAGTGAAATGCAATCTGGTATGTGGTGGCGTCACTTGGTGGCTGGTGGTGTCGCAGGTGCAGTCTCAAGAACTTGTACAGCTCCACTCGATAGGCTTAAGGTTTACTTACAGGTATGTCATTGCTTATTCTCCAGTATAAATATTGTGTTTGAATATTCCTTCATAGTAGAAATAGCCATTGATCAAAGAATTCACTCAGAAACATTTTAAAAAAAATATACTAGCTGCTTTGGAATATAATTTTAGTCATTATTGTTACTTTCTAATTTCATATTATTACCATTAAATTATTTTGAGGCTTGGGTAAAATAATAAAATTAAAGTAATAAAATTGTCATGTTGTTCTTCTAAAAGTTGTTTTGGAAATCCAAACTCTTAAGATCAAAGTACCTCCAAATGTTTTTACTTGGCATTCTGTTACAGCTTGTGACTATTTTCTTTCTTATAAATTAGATTAAGTAAACAATTAAGTATTAATTAAGAGTTAAGGTGTTAGTCTTAATCTGACATGGTGAACAGAGACAGTGTGAGTTTGATTCCCGTCTGGGCAGTAGGAAAGTGACAGTAACCTGTAGATATGTAGTATTTAATGGCTTCACGTGGTAATTGATCTCGTGAACAGGAAACCTGATTTTCATGAGACCGAACAAGGGAATAACAGGGTCACAAGGACATGCTTTGGTTTCCCATTGCCTTCTGCATCTCACCATCCTACAATAAAGACATCATCAGGAAAATTCCATTCACACCAGTAAAGGCACGAGTGCAAAAAAATGATCTTTGAATAATGATATTTATTTGTTAATCATATTAACTATTTATTGATTATTATTAGTTTATGCTTGTCTCTTTCCAGGTCCATGGTAATAAAACAACTGGTATTAAAACTTGTTTACAGCACATGCTAAAAGAAGGTGGAATTTTGTCCTTATGGAGAGGAAATGGAATAAATGTTTTAAAAATAGCTCCAGAATCTGCTTTGAAGTTCATGGCATATGAACAAGCCAAAAGGGTAAATTAATGATATCTTTTTCATGTTAGAAATGTATGTTATTATCAATTCCCTATTTTTTTAAACTTTTAATTTTGTAGAGATTAGGACTTATTCCAATACACTGACGTTACTGAAATTGTAGAATAATAAAAATATTACGAATTGGTTAAGGCTGTTAAATTTTTAAAAAATTGCAGTTCATATCATGTCATTATTTTTTTTCTTTTTCTAGTTAATTAGAAAACAATCTACAGCTCGAGATCTGACTATTTATGAAAGGTTTGTAGCAGGTTCCTTAGCTGGCGGATTCAGTCAAACTATAATTTATCCTCTTGAAGTAAGTTCTATGTTTGTTATCTTTTAAAAATAAATGCTCCATATAGCGGTCAATTTATCCATTTTCTCCCCCTGTAAAATACTAAATAAAATCCTTAGCCATCCTAGCTGGAAACGTTTCTGTAGATAAACTCTCCCAATTAGCTGTAAAATCCAAAAGTGGGCATTAATGAATTGTGTTTGTGCGTGTGTAGTGTACATGCATGCATGCATGTAACATAAAAAGTCTGTCACGCAGGGACTGAGTTAACTAAGCAGATTTCCCATGTGCGTAGATTTGCATTTATCTCAAAATGTAAAAGTTCAATGAGAACAATATTTGCTATTTAGGCCTCAAATAGATTGCTTCATAATAAAAAAGCTTATTGTTAATATGACATGAGTAGGAGTGGGGGTTTACTGAAGGCTGAAAAATGCAAATATCTCGGATCATAATCAAGATAGAGAAAACATACATAACAACATTTATAGAGCATTACATTTACAATAAGATTGGTTCTATACAATTTTTCGATCCAACTCATAATAACGGAGATATTTTGAATTTTCTCTTGATAGGCTCAAAACAAATACCTATTAGACATATTTAAGTTTCTATAAACAGCTGAGCATCTTACATTTCTTGAAAATATATTTATTAAAACATGATTAACGTTAATTATTGGTATTTTTATAGCAAATTCTGTTAAAATTTCATTTCTAGAAAAATTAAATTAATGTTGCTCAAGTTAGTGAGTTAAGGCTTTTGTCATAAATCATTTTTGTTAAACAACGAGTTGTAGGATTGATTCCACCTGGGCAATAGGAATAAAATTCTTGGTCCTGCCCTGTGCTTGAAAAGGGTAGTAACCTGTAGGTAATCACATTAACCCAATTATGAAGTAGCATTAAATGAATGTTAATAAATATCATTTAATTAAAAAATTTAAGTAATATCAATGATCATAATTCAATGTGAGTTTTTTCAGTAAGAAAGCTCATTAGATTTTGGATTTGTTGATCAATATCCACTTGAAATCAGTATTTTTTTTTCTATACATTTGGTTGCACATTTCATTAATAGATTTCAATATTGTAGGTCTTGAAGACTAGGTTGGCTTTGAGAAAGACTGGAGAATTTAAAAGTATCATGGATGCTGCAAAAAAAATCTACAAAAGGGAAGGCTGGAGAGCGTTTTATAAAGGTTACATTCCAAATCTCTTAGGAATCATCCCTTATGCTGGAATAGATCTCGCTGTTTATGAAGTAAGTTTCATTGATTTACTTTCCACATTTTTAATGAAGAAGAGAAGTAAATATTAATAATTGTGGGGCTTTGTTCAAGTTGGAGATTTAAATGATTTTTCCTAACTAAAATACTGTAATAAAAAAGTCCGTCACGCAGGGGCTGCGTAAACTAAGCAGATTTCCCACGTGAAGTTTTACAATAGAGAAATCTGCCTAGTAATAACCTATTCTCATGAGGACGAATAGTTAGTGAAGCGGCCACACTAGCGCTAGTGCGCTCGGCGGAAACTCCTAACATAGCCGACCACACTCACAATACAAATCCAAATATCTCGGTTAATATTAAAGATACAGAATAAATGTATAGAACAATATTTATAGTAAATTTAATTTGCAATAAGATTGGTTCTATACAATGTTTTGATCCGATGTATGGTAACGGAGATATTTCGAATTTTCGAAAATCCTCCCCTCTAAACCCCCCCTCCCACTGGTCCGATTTCAGCCATTAACGAACTTGTTCTTCCTTTTTACATAAAACGATTAAATTCCGAGTTTGGTAACGATCAAACAAAAATTGCGACCGCTAGAGCGTTAACAGACAAATATATATATCTATATCTATATATATATATATATATATATATATATATATATATATAGATATATATAATTTTGAACGGACCTCATTTTCGTCATCTCCTGGGTAGGATCGATGGACATTTGAAGAAATTTTTCGAAACTCGCGTCATGAGTACGACCTCAATAGCTGATTTCCCTTAAGGGAAATCTGCTAACACTATGACAAAAGAAGTTGTATGAAAATCCACTGTTTTCTATAAAAATCAATGTTGAAACTTGCAGTATTAAATTTAAAATAAAACTTATTAGTATATTTGACGTTCCTTATGTCTTTTTTATTAATGAGAATTCACAGTCCCTGTGCTAGTTTTGTAAAAACATTAATAAAAAATAAATATTTTTTTATACGAGAAATGTGTATGGAATCAACAGGGACTCAGCCCGGGTCTCCTGGCTCTAAAAGCTGTTAGTAAGAGCCAACAAAGATACAGATTTGAGTGACAACAATTCAATCAATTCTTTTCTCATAAACCAACTTTCCTGGCCTCTAGGCCTTGCTACAGTCATTTGAAGAGGAGACTATTGATTCTCTGAATTTATGGGTTTAAGTAGGATACTTGATCAAGTGTAAATACTTCATTTATACTGTTGGAATGAGCAGAATACACCATCAGTAAATATTATTATAATATATATATATTTCCTGTTCATTCCACATTCTATAAAACATTTTCTTCTTAAAACCCCAAACTATGCAGGAAGATTGTATTATATCTTGTATTAGAAAGCAAATGCTATTATATTTTGACTAAAAAATGGAACAGAAGAGTTAGAATGTATCTAAACATTTAAATACAATTTGGAAGTTGTGCACTTTTAGTGGTTTTTCTTTATTATTATTATAATACAGCCAGAAGTAAGTGGGGTGTGTCTATTCAGGTGTTTCCTTATGATTTTATGTTAAGGTTACAGAGAGAAATTTCAAGTTATTTGTTCACAAGTTAGTTTGACCTCCTCATGATGAAAAGAAGGTGAGTGGGGAGTATATGATATTGAAATTCTGGTTAAGAATTACAATACCGTATGATAATGATTATTTTGGCTCTAAAAAGAAATTCTTATCTATTTAAAAAGAAAAATCTGCTAAAAGTACATACATAATTATTGGGAGACTGGTGGATATCATCATCATCGTCATCATATATAGGTTATTCTGTGGATATCATTTCATGTGTTCAGTCATTTATTAAATAAATAATACACTGTGTTATATGAGTTAAATCATTAGTCTTAATAGACATGGTCAATTTGGTCCTGGATTTTATTCCCATATGGTCAATAGGAATTTATTTAGTGGCTAACATTCCCTTTTCCTGCCCTACCAAGAAAAGGGGGTAATCTATAGATAACTAATCCCAATTAGCTGTGTAGGAGCAAAAAATAAATGTTATTATCTAACAAAATTAGAAAAATAATCTATGACAATATTTGCCCTAATAATCTTTAATGTATTCTTTCTGTGTAGACCCTTAAAAACAATTACTTAAGTAGTCAGCATGATGAAGGCGAAACACCATCAGCTATGCTTTTGCTGGCTTGTGGAACAGCATCTTCCACTTGTGGTCAAGTTTGCAGCTATCCTCTAGCACTTGTCCGAACTAGGCTTCAAGCTCAAGGTATAAAATTTCAGTTTTAAAAATTTTATTTTTATTTTTCATTATTAAATACCATCCCTGTTCACAAGATCTGTTTTCTAAGGCTGAATTAGAGAAATGGTGAGAATCTCTCGCTTTTTCTGGGTTTAGGTATTGCCATTATTGCTGAGGTTGTCAAGAACTTGTTTAAATGTTCTGCTTTTATCTGCTTTTAATTTTTTATAACAGAAACGAATTTCTTCATAATGTAGCCATATATAAATTGAGACTTAATAAACATATAACTTCTATTTTCAACATCAAACTTTGCTTTGAATGAGCCAAGCCAATGTAACTAAGAAAATTCAATGCCAAGAAAAGTATCTAATAAAAACAATACATCAAACTGCTAGTATTATGAACTTCTAATACCATTTCTTTAATTTTGAATTTCTTAAAATAGCACAAGGCATTTTCAAAACATGCTATACTAAGTACATAAAAAAGTGACCCTGCTGGAATACCCAGAAAATGTAGGGCCTTGTAAATACCTGATTTTGTGTTTGGCTCATTATATGCTTGTTTCCTAAGTACTTCCAAACTTTGCAAAAAGCAATAAATTTACCATAATTATTGGCAATATTATTAACTTCTCTTTATTTATAACTCTTACTAATGACCAGTATCTTCATAAAAATAATATTTTGAAGAACAGTAACAAATATTTCCTAAGTAATTGCACACCACCATCAGTTTTTAATTTATTTGTTTTAGTAATTACGAATGTCGGAACTGGATCACATTATACCATGACCTCCCTATTGCGGGATATAATTCGGGAAGAAGGCTGGGTTGGACTGTACAGAGGAATCACGCCTAATTTTATGAAGGTAATGTTTCTATTTAGTACCTAACAATTAGAATATAATACAATAGCCGAGCTATTTGTTTTTTTTTTGGTTTCAGCCTTTAGTAAACCCCCACTTCTACGTATATGATTTTCACTTTAAGTACGTCAGTCACTAAATATCTTGTTTCCGGCTTATATTTCACTCATATCTTCTTAGGCTTGTTACATGAGAAATAGAGAAGAGACTATCGGCTTTTCATATTCCAGTCCTTCGGAAATCTGCTTAGTTTACGTATGACTCGCGTGATGCAATTTTTTTACTAAGAGCTTATATCTCTTAAAGAATTACAAAAAAAAAAAATATCCAAAACAATATTGTCAATTAATTGGAGCTTTTGGAAGCCAGGTGCATTAATCAACTCTTAATGCTTCCTATTGTAGATTCAACTCCTGTATAGGCTATAGAAATTTATTTAATGATGAACTTGCTAATAAAATCATTAGTCCCTTGCTAAAAAAATAAAGATAACCTGCCAAATTGCTGTAGTAGAATCATGTGAAAGTTAGCAAATAACAACTATTATGTAATAAATGTCAACAGCTTATCATTTAGTAACAAGCTCAAAGATCCAAAGTCCAGCCGTTGCTAAAGTTAAAAATTAAGTTTTCTAATAGATAAAAGTAAACAAAAGTGTTGTTAATTATGCTTTGTTTTATTTTTTTCTGTTTAAACGCTTTTCTAATTTGTCATAAATTATGCTGAAATGAAGGCCAGCTTGTCTGTAGCAAATTATCAAAAAATTATCAATCAGCATGGTATTAATATTTATATTCTATGTATTTTCTATGGATTGTATTATAGTAGTTCATGGAGAAAAATTAAATAGTTTTATTTATTTATTTCAGGTGGCACCAGCAGTTTCAATAAGTTACGTAGTATATGAAAGATGTAGGCAAGCATTGGGGGTAAATATGACTTAAGCGGGTTTATGTTCTATATAGGACGAGTTATTGAAGCTTGTGTCAGTCTGTGATGGTCAGCGGTCCCGCCACTACAAACATCTGTGATAAATGGGTTTTATATTTATATATATTTAAATGTATATACTTATAAATTGTAGCTTCAGCCTCCCATTCGATTTTTACTCTCTTATTTTGTTAATTGTATTGTGAATTGTTTTAATGTACTTTGTGGTGTCTGTGATTTATGAGATCGAAAATAATCTTAAGTTATGAACATATATATTTCTGTTACGGTGTCAGAGTAACAGTGAAATAGATTTTTGTTATGATTGCGTTAATAATTTTGTATTTTAGTTATAATTTAATCTATAAGATTTATTCAAATCTAATGAATACCAATTTTACAAAAGAAATTAATTATTTCTTAGATGAAATTATGTTTGCTTTTTAAATTTGAATTGATAGTGTACACTTCTTTCATATATACATCTTTGTGAAAGAAAATTTTCGATCTGATTTTGTAGACATTTTTATCAAATGAACTTATTATAATTAAACCCCGATTACCTCAATGTTTGCCCAAAGAAAATTTCAATGCTATGGAAAAATTATTGTATTACTCATTTGTTATTTTTCTTGGTAAAATCCTTTTACCATTTTAAATTAAATACTAATTTAATTGATTTTAAATATTTATCGACTGATAATATTGAAAAATACATTAATAAGTAATAGAAGTAATATTGACTACACATATTCCATGGCTAACACTCTTATTTTTATTATGATCTATTCCACCCCCTTTTTTTTTATTAAGGATATATTTTGCATTAATGTTTTTAATAATGTTTAAGGATGAATGTTGCAGATTGCATTTTGTCATCTGCGGTTTGTTGTAATTTTCATCTCTTCATTTAAGAAGAGAAATTTTCATCTCTTCATTAAATTTGTTTATTCGAGACCTGATTAAAGGTTAATCGGGGTACTTTTTCTTTTGTCTAGTACTTTTCTTATGCTAGTAGTGGTATGTGAAGTAAGTTGTTGATAATCAATATCAAAGGTTTAATCTCTGTGACAGTATTTTATGAAATAGCGGATTAATTTCATATTATCTCTTGTAGTATAAGTTCATTAAAAGCATTTATTGTTGATTTATTATCCCCGCAGTTTAGTTATTTTTATTATAACAACACAATTTGTGTAGAATATCAGCATAATATTTGGAACTATTTTCTAAGGTATTATTATTTACAAAAGCTTAGAAGGTTTTATTGATAGATTTTTTTTTTTTAGTGTTAGTATAAAGAGGGGGTCACCATTTGAGCCAAAAAAAACAAAACAATTTACTACTTTATAATATAAAATTTGAATAATCAGTTTCTGTTTATATATTGTATAAGATGTAACATTCTGTAGGCAAAAATTATTTTATATTGATTTTTATTAGCGCTAAATTCTTTCTGCTAATGGACATTCCAAAGTTTTGATAAAATATATTTAATAATGTTGAAAACATTATTCCAAATCTGATATATGATTTTTGTAAACATATGACCCTTTAAAATTTAGTATATTCTTACAACATATTTCAGATCTTCGTATATAGATAAATAAATTCATTATTGCATTTTGTATCATGACAATTAAATGCAATAGGTATTTATTAATAGAATTTTTCACTTAAAGTTCCTTTTAAGAACTAGTATCTTTATATTGCATATTACTGCAAATTAATTTGGTTTGAGTTTCTGATGCGCATACACGAAGCAGAATGAGCCTATTCCCAGGACCTCCATCAGGATTTATTGATTTTTGTTAAGAACTATAACAATTTTCCGTCTTAAGTAAGATGTACCAATGAAAGGTGTGTAAAAAGATATTGATGCTTGATTGTTGTGGTAGTGTTCTCTATTTTTTTCTTTCTATTGTTATGGTTATCACAAAATTCATATTTATATTCCACCTCACAGATGAACACTGCTTCACATTATCACTTTCACAAATAAATTATATTAACAAGAATTATTTAATTGTGTATTGTGTTTTTTGTTTGTTTATTTTTTATTTATTTCAAGCTTTATTCTGAATGCTGTTTGCACATGTAAATATTATAATTATTGATTTAATCCTTATGGTATTCATAAATGTTATAAATGTAAACGTTTTTATTTATTAAACTGCATTTACTTAAATGATTGTTGTCTGTTTAAAAAAAAATGAAAAAAGAGGAATGTTGTAAAAAAGAAAAATACAATATGTAAAAGTAAAAAAATACTTGTACTTTTAACCATATAATTAATTGGTTAATTTTTTTTTGTTTTTGTGATTTAGCCAAAAATGTTTTACAAAAATAATTTAATTTATTGAAAATTCAAAACACATAATTTGAAAAAAAATGTGTGTATATATATTTACAACATTCTTCTAAGTTGTTTAGAGTATTTTTAATTTATTTTAGAGTTATTTTATAATTAATATCTCTACCATATACAGCTTTTGTATTAAGCTCTCTGGTAGAGGTATACATATATAAGGGCACTACTCTCATTAAAATAATTTATTACAATGTTACTTAAATGAGAAGATAGTGTCAAAACATTTTATGCCAAAACTATTTATTAATTTTCATTCCCTGTCCCTCCTTTCTCCCCCATTTTTGGGAGTATTTTTTTCCTCCTTGTTGCTTTAATAGTAATTGAATTAGTTAAATTTATATTACAATGTGTTAGTGGGTAGTAGTCAGGTGGCGGGACTGCAGGTATTTCCTCTTCCTCAGGAGCAACTCTAACATCAATTTTTTTTCACCACGTTTGAATCATACTTCAGCAAACAATGTTCTTCGTCTTAATCTTCAGCACCACATATGTTTTATTTTGAACTTCAGTGATATGCTAGAACACTTGTCATTTCTCCATAAATCTGTATTGTAATTAATATTATAAAAACATTCTCTGCTAATAATATTATTTTTTCAGTCAAATGACTATATAATGCTTCCTTCCTTATAATATTAAACCTAAGAAAATATATTTTCTTTCTATTATAGAATAATTCTTTTACTAGCCAGCTCTTTTGGCTCTAAAAGTAGAAATCATATATCTTATTATAAGATGATTTTACTTTTATATAAAGTTGTTTTATTGTTGACTCTTCTGTACCATTTTATTAAATTAATTTACTTTTTATAAATAAAATATTTATGGTTGTGTACTTGTTAAATAAGCAAAATACCAAAAAAAAAAAAATAAATAAATAATAATAATAAAAAAGTTATATGTAAATGATTCTTCTAAAGAATTTATTTAACAACAAAGCATAACTATTAAATTATTAAACAATTACTAACAATTTCAATTATTTATTGATTGTTAAGCTAGGCCTGAATTACATTTTATATAACTGCAATAGCCTTTCCTCTCTGAGAATGAATAGTAGTTGCATAATAAAATCTTTGGAAATTATAGTGAGTGCAAATATGTTTAAAAAGGATAAAAAAAAATGTTGGTCTTTTTCCATTTTACCTCAACAAGTTATTCCACTCTAATCATAAAAAAAAAAAAAAAAAAAAAAAAAAAAAAAAAAAAAATGTCTGTTGTTCCCCACAGAAATTACTGAAAACATTGTTCAGAGAAATTTTGATATATTTCCAGGAAGACATAACTTGCTGACCGAAAGTGGAAAAGGTCCCAAAGAAATATGCCCACAATGGTTCTAATTAATCAGTTAGATTTCTGTGAGGTTATAGCTTATAAATTTTTGGATGATCAGGATAAGAGGTACTTTCAAATAGTTATTCAGATATTTTGTCACTCAAGACAATGAATCTAAAGCTCATAGGCGGACATTTTCTCATTTTTAATAAATGTTACAGATAATTAAAATATAAAATATAGTTAAGCATTGTGTGAAGGTTATGCTATCCCAGAAATTTAAGTTCTTTAGATTGATTATTGTAAGAGTGAACTTAAAGATGTACTTTAAAAAAAAAAATCTTAAATTATTAGCTGGATTGGCCTTGAAAAAGACCCCTTGCCTGTCTGAGCTGGCCACGTCAGTTTAGTAAAGGGACAAGTAGTCACGATCCTGTTTAAGAATTCTGGTTGGGACATGATGATTACTAGTTGTACTGCTAAATAAAATTTATTATGTTTCGTGATTCGTTTTTGGCTCTCTTAGTACCAAAGCTTAATGTGCTAACACTGGGGATATGCCCTCAGCAACCTAGGCAATTAATAGGAAGTAACTGAAACAATAATTTTCATAAATAAGAAAAATTATTATCAAAACTAAAATGTCGCAACTTGCATTGCCTGCTACTTATGCTTTAAAATGAATAGAAAAATAATTTCCTTTAAAAATGAATCTGAAGTTCTTGAATTATTACTCCTTTACACAGCATAACTCCACTGATAAGAATGAATTTATGTTTGTACTATGTTACTGTAAAATACATTAGGTGTTTGTATTGTTTTCAACTAATATGGATGATGAGAAACCATCTATAACCATTGAACTTTGAAATGTGTACATGGGTGTCAAAGATATTTATCCAGCTCTTAGTCAGAGCACAGGGTGGGGAATCAAATTGATTATTAATTAGATTGAACTTTTACCTTTTATTTAATTTTTTTTTTCAATGCTTCTTTTTAAAACTATTAGAATCTGGATTTTCTAAATTAATAGGAATAAACTAATAGCTGAAAAAAATGTTATGTGGGAAGATTGCCACAGAGATTGACTAACCTTTTTTATCCTGATCATCTTTTATGTTATCTTATTGGGATATGCAGGGAATCAAAAAGTTCACTAGCCATATTTTTATCAAGTGGTGAAAATATGTCAAAACATTAATTCTCTGGTTCTATTATGGTGCTCATTTGGAAAAAAAAGTGAAAAAAAAAAAATGAATGTTGATATGTACAAGTTGAAGTCTGTTTTAAAAAGTTAAATTTGTTTTTTGTATGTGTGTTTTCAGTTTGTGTGCTGTAAAGTCATGAGGTATTCAATGTAATTCGCTATCAATTATTAGTACTAAAAAAAAATGTATTTTCACTTATTAATTAAAGAAATTTAACTAATTTCTTTACTGGTTTTGCTTACTATAAATTTCCTTGTACAACACCATATTATAAATTTGGTATTATTAACTATTTAATGGCTTAAATAAACATTGAATTTAGAACCCTAAATTATTATTATTAAAGTATCCATTTTCAATAAAATTTGGTCAAATTCTCTCATACATTTATTTATTTTTTAAAAATTAAGCAAAGAAGTGTTTTGTATTACAATCATTATAGCAAAAGGTTTTCTGATGAGTGTATTCATTGAGCCAATATTTGTCTTAGTGTTTGGGGTTATCTATATGGATATTTAACTATATCAATATTTTAAAATAAAACTGCAGAACTTAGTACTTTTCCAAATATATATAATAAGTCTTTAATATTATTTACTTGCTTCAGATTTTGACACAATCCAAAATAAAAGATGTTATGGCTATATATAACCTTTCGGGTTGATTGCTAGCAGAAAATCCATTTTTTGCAATGGATTTGTTATCCCTTATTTTTGGAAATTAATTTTTTTATATTAAACTATGTCACAGATTTTGCATCATTTGAAAAAAAAAAAAAAATGTTGAAGCCATCTTGTATGATTCTCTTATGAGGGCCTTATAAATAATATGAAACTATTAAATACAGCATTATGATTATTCTCATGACCAACCAGTCTGGATCAAAGACATTGAGCCACTCGAAACAATGGGAGAAATGTCTTAAAATTTCAAAAATATTTCACTAAACAAAACGATAACCTCCACAACTTCCTTTATTACTTTAAATATAAATTAGTTACAAATTTCTTGTGTCCACTCAGTTTGTATGTTTAAAAATAAAATAAACGTCAAAGTTATTCAAGAACAAAAACACAACATAAACCGTCGATATTCATTCCTATTCATTTGAACCACAAAGGAATTAGCTATTGGAGTAGTATATGTCAAATATACTTTATAAGACTTTATTTATTTGTGAGTACTCTTATTATTCAATAATAATAATAAAATTCAAATACTTAAAACATCTTTCTTACTAAGCTTTTGTCTCGTCATAGATTTCTCTTCTGTCATTTTCATATAAAAATTATAAGTTTAAAATGTTTGTTCAGCATAAATCCCATTTGAGAAACTTGCAAAGTTCTTCAACTTGGTGCAGAACTTTGCACTCCTTAATAACTTTTTTTTGGTTTTTACTATACAATTATTGGAAATAGCACTTGAGATAGAAATTCCCTAAAGCTGTTCAGGAAATTAAAGCCTTTTGATGTCAATGATCGATAGTATTAAGGACTTAAAAACTTTATTCAATTTTAGATACAATTACATTTACCAAAATTATCTTTTTGAGACAAATTAGTTCCTACTCAGATTATTCAAGAATATTTGTTATTCATATTATAATTGATTATAATATTAACATTAGAATAAGTGCTGATTGAATGTTGGTTATTGCTAATACATATGAAGGAATAAAGACTCCATGCCTATTACAAAAAACTTCTAGTAACAGGATGTCAAAAGTCAGAGTTTTTCATACAATCGTAATTGGAAATAGGAAATTATGCTTATGAAGTGGTAATTGTATAATCATTGATGGTAATCAAACATAAATACATTTAGCTTAGGTAATCAGTGAATATGGCAAATACACTAACTTTCTTCTGTACATTGCTCTTGTTCAATACCTAACCCTGTAAAATATGCTTCCTGTTATATAATCCCTGAATGCATAATTTAATAAATAATAAAATAAAATACCTTTTTTTAATTTTTTCTCTTGACTTCCATATTAGAGAATTCTATATTAAACACCAGCTTATTTCAAAATACAAATTAATAATTTAAATTTTTGTTGTTTCAATGTAGATTTCTTTTTAAAAAAATGTTGTAATTATTATTTTCATTTAGTTTTTGTTTTCCTTTTTCTATATAGGAAACTTATTATTTTTTTTTTTTTCAATTGTAATTGTATTTTGTGTATAGTCTAGTCTTAACATTCAGAGTAGTTCTTATTTTCTTTTAAAAATTTGCTTATTTTAGCTGACCTAAAATTAATTAATCAATTATGACTAATGGTGCTATTTATTTTCTTACCATAAATTAAGTTTTTACTTTTTGTTTTGTCTACGTATGAATGAATATTAGTGGGGCATTTTGTGTAAAGCTGTGATTCATTCCAAAACTTTTTTTTTTGCTTTAAATATTTGTAAAACAATTACACTTCTTTCCTCATGATTATATCTTACAATGTATATTATTATAACTTTAATTAGTAAGACATAGGTACATATTTAAAAAGTATTTAATACTTGGCTTTGTTTTGTTTTCCTATGTTATCTCAACTTCATGTTTTTAGTTAATTTTAATAATTTACAGATTTAAAAAAAAAAGTTCGAAGCCATGCTGTTATTAATAAAACAATAATTTTGTTAATGTTAAAAATAAAATACATTATGCAACTTATTGTTTTCCCATGTCTTCACTTAAAATCCTGACATTACTAGCATCCAGCAAGGGAAATCAATTATTGAGTTATACGCATGACACGATTTTTGAAAATATCTACCTATCCTGGCTAGTCATGCATACGTATGTAATGCTCCAGCAGCCACAATTTTTATTTTATTGATACCAAACTCCACATAGAAAAGTTTCATGTAAAACTAAAGAATGAGTTTATTAATGTTAAAAATTGGACTGGGAGAAGGACTTTAGAAAAGGGACAAAATAATAAATAGTATATACCATCACCAGACGAAAAAATGTTAAATAATTAAACCTAGTTGTTCCATTCATGTTTCTTGAATTAATTAATTAATTAAGTTGGTTATTTTACTTGGTCACCAGTCTCTAGTAGGTTCTCTCTCCTACTTATTCGATTTTCACTATAAGCTATTACATGAGTAAATATCAAATGGACACCTTAAATTCAAGACTTGTTCATACACGTTTCTTACTAAGAATAAAATAAATCATAAAATGTGATTTTTTATATGACTACTAGCTGTGTTACTGTTTTTGTGGGATGGAAATGGAAAGTGGGAAAATGTACATTTGATTTATACTATGCACAAAATCATCCCTCTATTTTCTTACAAACAAAGTAAACTGTAAGTGATTAGAAATAATAATTACAAAACTCAATTTCCTGTTCTTTTCTCTACAAAATATTACTCTAGGTTGTTAAATGGTGTTACCTATGTATAAATTAACTGATAAATACTCATTAACGTTTATTTGATATTATGATTTTAGACTTAGTTCTAAGTATGATTTGAGTTAGTAAGGTTATAAATTTCCATGTCCCCTCCCTAATCTCATTTTCTTAATCAAATTAAGTTATGGTCACAAAGCATTTATCAGAGTTATTTATTTTCCCTAGAATGTCTGCTATTTATGAACATTGCTTGCAATTAATATTTTTGTTAATTTGTTACATATGACGGAGAATGTTTATTTACAACTATGAATACAATTGTACTTGGAATTTGTATTCTTCCATAGTTTATAATAAAAAATTATATCCATTGCCATGAATGTTATGGCCTATAATGTTTTAAACAACAAATTCGAAGGAAAAGAAAAGCCATTATTTAGTATCTTGTGACTCTTGGAGCAATGTCAGGTTAGAGAGAGGCAAATTTAAAATATTTCAATAATATTAGTTGGTTTGAATACATTTTATAGAACCAATATTGCCAAACTATTGAAGCTCTACAAATATTATTCTATGTATTTTTTTGTAACTCAAATATTAAGTGAGTTACGAAAATATGTGAAGAATTATTTCATATTTACTGGTTTTCAGCCTTCAGAAAACTCCCCATCCAACTCATCTTATTTTTACTTAGAACTAAATCAGATTTTTAAGACTCCAATGACGTTTGATTGACGATTTATCAATTTACAAAATTGATAATTTTGATGGGTTGACTTGTGTGGGGGGGGGGGGTTAGCTGTACTACTATCCAATACTGTACCCTGCATTTATCCATCTTCAATTTTCATACCTCACTGGGCAAATCTTTCAGCTAAGTTCGCTTCCTTCTCAGTGGATGGGAGCAGGGGCTACACTAACTAAGAAGATTTCCCACGTGCCACATATTTGGTATTTAGGAATCAAATAAAGTGCTCCATAATATGAAATGAATAGGAGTGCCGGTTTACTGAAGAGCGAAAACTAAAAAATGCAAATATCTTGGTTAATAATCAAGATATCGAAAAAAACGTATATAAAACCATTTAAAGAACATTACATTTGCAATAAAATTGATGCTATACAATTTTTCAATCTGACACATAACAACGGCGATATTTCGAAATTCTCACTCTCTAAACTGCAATTCCCACTGGTCCGTTTTTAGCTATTAAAGAACTTGATCTTCCTTTTTACATAAAACGTTTAAATATCGAGTTCGGTAACGATCAGACAAAAATTGCGACCGCTAGAGCGTTAGATATATATATATAAAATTTTGAACAGACTCATTTTCGTTATCTCCTGGTTAGGAGCAATGGATATTTGAAGAAAATTTTCGAAAATCCCAGCATGAGTACGACCTCAATAGCTGATTTCCCCTAAGGGGGAAAATGTTATACATTTCATCTCTACCTATCTAGAGACCGAAATAATCGAATCTTTCAGCTATTGAGGACGTACTCATGACGCGATATTCGAAAAATTTCCTCCAATGACCACCGATCGTGCCTAGGAGATGACGAAAATGAGGCCCATTCAAAACTGGTGTAGGAAACGGCTAAAGTGTATTTTAGCCCCCCCCCCCCTAGCCGCCATCTTGTTACGTCACTGTCCGACATCTTGTTTCTTGCTACCGTCCGACATACAGTCTGATGTATTGCTTTTAGCTACTGTTACTATTCATATACTTTGCGTTTTAGCTATGGCTCAACAAAGTGAGTGCACGACAAAGTTTTTTACTCAATTGGAAGTGCAGGGAAAGCGTGCCGTCATTGAATGGTGCATAAAAGTAGGATTCTTATCGCTTACGTAGGAATGCCCAAAATGTGGGAAGAACATGCGCCTGCTACAGCGAGAAAATTTTGCTGATGGATTTCAATGGCGATGCAGAAAAAAAGGCCAAAATCATCATGATTTTGTAGGAGCGTTAAGTTAAAATTAAAATCCCCCCCCCCTCGGGTTTAACCACCGATGGCGTATTTTGGAAATTTTAAAGTGTTAAAAAAGATAAAGTTAGAAAAATAAAACCCCCGCCCTCGGTGTTAACCACCGATGGCGTGTTTTGGAAATTTTAAAGTGTTAAAAAAAATAAAGTTAGAAAAACAAAACCCCCGCCCTCGGTGTTAACCACCGATGGCGTATTTTGGAAATTTTAAAGTGTTAAAAAAGGTAAAGTTAGAAAAACAAAACCCCCACCCTCGGTGTTAACCACCGATGGCGTATTTTGGAAATTTTAAAGTGTTAAAAAAGATAAAGTTAGAAAAACAAAACCCCCACCCTCGGTGTTAACCACCGATGGCGTATTTTGGAAATTTTAAAGTGTTAAAAAAGATAAAGTTAGAAAAAAAAAAAAACCACTCTCGGTGTAAACCACCGATGGCGTATTTTGGAAATTTTTAAGTCTGTTAAAAGTGGGCGTTAATAAATAATAAAAAAAATATTAAACAAAACTAAGCCATTGTTACATATATCCATTTATAGATTAATCTCATTAATATATATTTTGTGCGATCTATTTGAATTCATCATTTTCAACTCACTTCATTGGGTTTCTGAGACAGACACTGAATAGTGGTTCCCAAAGAGATAGAAGCACAGGAGACAACAATTAAATTTTGATGAGACTTCAAGGAATGGTTTTTAGCAGCTTTTATACATTACTACTATAAATGTCTTTCACTGTGTTTGGAGGAGATATATTATTGATTGGCTTTTGGAAGCTGTTATTCACGAAAATATATCAACTTTTATTATTGCCATTGCAAAGACTGCCAAAATCCGAAATGGCTTTATATTATCCCATGAATATACCTAAACAAACTATGCACTTCAAGGTTGTGTAATGCGTCGTCTCTAGAGTTTTTATCACTGCACAATTTAATTGACAATGCACTACACACTTGGTAATTATTCTAAACTAAACTCACAGGATGTACTGAAAACTTCACTTCTTATTGCACAGCACAATAACTGAAGATTACTGAAGATCGCAAAAACACTGCACTGATCTTCACAAAGAACACGGCACTGCACTGTTCTTTACATATAAACGCATTGTTATTCAATAGAAAAGAACTGAGAACAATCTAAACTGTCGACCGAGCTGGGCAGCTTTTATAGACGGGCTGTGAGTTCAAATGAAAAGAGTCCAGACTGATCTAGGTGGGGTTTGCCGCCTAGAACATAATTGCTGAACGGTCCTGCCGCTTTCATCGGTCGGTTACTTTCATGTACTTCCTACTTCTTAAATACGTGATTAAATCTGTGTACTTTTTCATGTACGTAGTTTTCGCAACAATATTATACGCAGAAGGCATAATGGTTTATTGTGCCTACACTACACTAAAGAGATTACAGGAAATCATTCCAAATGTCCTGTATGAAATTAGTAGGGGGTTTATTTATACATACGGTCTCATATATGGTCCTCACCACGGCTCCATAACAGTTGTGGCTCGTGGCTAAAATTAGTGGAGGTGCTGCTCCAGAAAATGTTTAGCCTTTGTTTTACAATTGTGTAAAAGGAAACAAACTTGTATAAAAAGAAAATTTATTCAGAAACTTGATAAAATCCTAAAAGAACCAAATCAAATATTTTTTACTTACTTTAACCTAAATTGTTAAAGTTCAAGCATATCTATTCATTTAAAAATGAAATCCACTCTTCTTGTTTTAATTTGCGCGAAAAGATCAATAATTTTCTCCTTGATCTCTGGATGACAACTGAGGAAATTTTTCTCCATTGGAAGCACCGCAAGCGCATTTAGTCTTTCCGAATTCATAGTGCTCCTTAGAAAAGTTTTTATTCTTTTCAATGTTGAAAAGCAGCGCTCTGCCTCTGATGTAGTCATAGGAATTGTCAAGAGGATTTTTATCAGTTTCGTAATTTCACTAAAAACATCATCTAAACTGCTCAAAAAAGAATAGGGATATTTGCTGTTTTGTGGTATGTATGGGGCCTAGCATATTTTTTTTTTTTTTATTATTATAATTATCATTAATATTTATTAGAAATTATTGTCTTTTTTCCCCCATAAAAAAGAAATATAATTAAGAACGATTTAATTAAAATTAATAGGATAAGAAAAAAATAACCAATATCCCTATTCATTTTTCAGCAGTATAGATTATTTTCCAAGATAAATTTCAGCAGCTCAATTAATTTGCAATATTCATGAATATCAGACCTACAATAGAATACTTTTAGTTCAGTTTCAAGCTTTTCTTTGTCGATCATGGGATATGCTTCAGTGGTCGGTACTATCTCTTTTGTGGGATGTTCATTCTTAAAACTAGTGAAGCAATTCTTGTTGAACAATTTAGCATCTACTAAGTGTTTAGTTGGAATAGCCAGAATGTTAGAGAAAAAATATTCTTGTGTTTCGTGCAATACTTGCTGCATTTCTCATTATTGAACTCAGTCGATGTGCATAACAGTAAATGAAATGTACATTACTATAAACTGCTTTTATTTTTGCTTGAACCCCTGCTTTTGCTTTTTTGCCTTTCATGGCATTTGCACCATCAAATGTCTGAGCTATCAGTTTTTGCCCATTTCCTTGAAGGATTATGCCCAATTGTTCTCAAATAAGTTTTGATAAGCCATCTGCAGTTTGATTTTCTGGAATAAAGAATCCCCCAAAACGCTCAAATATTTCTCCATTCAATACGTGCCGTAGAACAAGGACCATTTAAGTGTGTTCTGAAACATCTGTGGTGTCATCAGCCATGACAGCTACAAGGGAAGCTTTTCTAATTTCCGTCCTTATCTCCTCATGGTATATTTGTATCAGGCAGTCAAGAATCTCATTCTGAATGGTTTTAGAAACACCTTTGAAGACTGTACTAAGGTTTCTAAGTGATTCTTCAAATCTGAATCTAAGTTAGACGCAAAATTTAATAACCCTCTAAATACCCCTGGATTTATTGAATCGTCTTTTTCATCATGTCCACGTAAGGGACTTTCAAAGTTTCCGCAAAAGAGTATTATTTTGGACAAAATTGCACGGTTCTTTTTAACCTTTATATTATGCTTATTGATTGAAAGTATGTATGCCTCACTCAGTTTCTCCTTAATACTTACGGTTCCTAAAAGTGGCAGTGAAACTACATTATCAAGTGCTTCTTTGACCTCTCATGCTTTTCAATTTTTTCTTTCATTTTGTTTATATTTCTAAAATCATCTTTTGTCCACGTTACATCACCTCCAAACAGCAAACACGGGAAGCAAAACAGTGCATTTTTTATTTCACAGCCACAAAGCCAACTTTTCCGTTGGTACCATTCAGAATTAAAGCTACGAGTATATTTCTTGTCGTTGCTTATACCTGGCTGACATATTAGAATACCAGGTGTTGAACAACCTCTTTTCTTAACTGAAACTTTCTCATGGAGAGACAGCTGTGAAAACTTGTGCTGTTGAAGTTCATTTACAGTTACAGAACTTATTTCTTGGGGATGCAAGGCCATGGTTAAAGTTTCTGTTAAATCAAAGAACCGAAAAAAATTAATCAAATAGAATAGCTGGAAGCAGTATAATAATCTAATTCTACACATTATCACATTCAAGAATATGGTCACGGTTTTTAAGCACAACTCACGCGGAGAAAAACAAAAAAATACCTTCCACCAGGGTTGGAACTGCGGAAAGGACAGTGCTCTCTCTCCCTTACAGCCACGCCTAGAGATTCCTGTGTGCGCCTGCGCACAACAGTCAAACACCTCGCCGCTTAACACTGTGAAGCTCACAGTTTCATTCAAAGATTTTTGTATCTTTTTTCATAAACTGTGGGATGGTTACTGCATTAAGCATAAGGATTATATATTGTACATGTATAAAGAAAGAATTAAAGAAAAAAGGCTCATTATATTAAATGTTATAGATAATATGAAGTGGAAATTAGGGGTGCTGCAGTTCCACAGTGCCTATACGCGAGCTGCCACTGCTCCAAAATTGATTGTGAGTCTTGAGTGTACACAATTTCATCAGATTTCCCTTAAGGGAAATCAACTATTAAAGTTGTACTCACTACGCGTTTCGAAAAATGTCGATCCTAACTAGAAGATGACAAAAATGAGGTCCAATCAAAATGTCTAGATGTAATTGGTTTATGTAAAACGAAAGCTCATCCTGATTAACTGCTGAAATTGGACTAGTTGGGGGGGGGGCGTAACTCCGAATGTTCAACATATCTCCGTTATAATACATAGTATCGAAAAATTGTATAGAACCGATCAATTTAAAGTTCGATCCTACCCAGGAGATAATGAAAATAATTTCCGTTCAAAATGGTTTATATATATATATATATATATATATATATATATATATATATATATATATATATATATATATATATATATATATGTTTGTGTGTGTGTCTTATAATAAGAAATAATTCATTCTCAGGCGGTGCCAATTTTTGTTTGATTTTTGCCAAACCCTATATTTAAAAATGTGTAAAATTAAAGATAAAGATCGTTAACGGATGAAACCGGACAAGTGGGAGGAGGGAATTTTGAAAATTCAAAATATCTTCATGGTTTTGAGTCGGATCGAAAAATTGTATAGAATCAATCTTATTGGAAATTTAATTTCCTATAAATGCTGTTATTTACATTTTTACACTATTCAGAATATTAACAGAGATATTTGCATTTTTTTAAAATTTCAGCCTTCAGTAAACTCCCACTTTTAATCATCGCACGTTATGCAATAATACCGCAATAATCCAATTTATTATGAAACGTCTTTTTAACCTTAAATACCATGGAATTTTAACCACCTAGGCACAAATAACTCTCGCGAGTTCGGTGGCTACTTAAAATAAATAACCTTAAATACCAAAATTTGATTCCGACGGACGTAATTTGAGGTGCTTGCAAATACTTTATATTTATCCGGCACATACAACAATAAAGATCATTTCATTTAATGACAAGCAAATAGAGGGTGAGGGTTCGAAAATTCATAATATCATCATTGATGATATGAGTCGAATCGAAAATTGTTATAAAACTAACCTTGATTAACTATTGATGCTCTACAATTGTTGTTTTATAAATTTTCTCCTAACCTAAATATTAATCGAGTTATTCGCTCATCGATTTATTATACTCATTTGATTTTGACTAAGAAATACAGATATGATGAAACGACATTACTAATGTGTCATTCCAGCACATGAGAAATCTGCATAGTTTACTCAGCCCCTGAGTGACGGGCGTTTTTATAAAGCCCAATTCTCACTCAAATTACCTTAGGCACTAAATACCTCAAGTCAAACTTATTTTAATTCCTATTTACATAGGCTTATTACTGCGGGTGATATAGAGAATAGAGGGTGAGATGAGATCATCAGCGGATCGTATTCCAGTGCATGTTAAATCTGCTTTAACAGCAGCAGTGCAGCTATTGCGTGACAGACTTTTTCGTCATCTCCCAAATAATATCGATGGACATTAGAAGACATTTCGAAACTTGCGTCTCCAGTACAATCTCAACAGCTTATTTCCCTTAGAGAAAATGCTATCGTTTACCTGCAATAGTTACGTCATACCTCATTCGCGCTTAGGGAAATATATCCTCGATTTAGTTAAGTTCCGTATAAAATGTTTCAAACGACTTAGGCTTATGGACTCCATTATTTTTATCGAAATATTTTATTTAAGTTTAGCTGGATCACTGAGTGAAAAAACGAGGGTGACTCAGAGGTACTAATAATAAACGACGAAACTAGACAACGTCTAAACATTAGTCTGATAAGATTCAGTAAATAAAAGATTGTACTGATAAATTAAAGAGTTTTCTACTACCATATATCTTATTCATGAAAATTTAAGATAATAAATTATTGCGTTCTGTGATAATGAATCCAAAGTCCAAGTTCAAAGAAAATGAATGTCAACTTTTTAAACTAGAGATTAAACTCTTTGAGTGAAATGATAAATTTCAAGTACTGGGTTTGCCGATAACTTCTTTTTAGCGGATTTCCCTTTAGTGAGATAGTTACTGAGGTTGTACTCATGCCACAATTTTCGAAAACACGTTTCAAATTGCTATCAATCCTACCCAGGAGATGACGAAAAAGTCCATCACGCAGTGGCTGCGTAAACTAAGCAGATTTCCCATTCGCGTCCCCTATTTGCAAAAAGTGAAATGTCAATGATTACAATATTTAGTATTTACGCTTCAAATAAAGTGGTTCATTATATAACAGCTTATTGTTAATATGACACGAGTAGGATTGGGTGTTTATTGGTTTATTGATGGCTGAAAACTAAAATATGGTAATATTTAGGTTAATATTCAATATAGGGGGAAAAAGTACATAACAACATTTACAAATTATTGCATTTTCAATAAGATTGATTCTATACACTTTTCGATCCGACGCATAATAGCGGAGATATATCAAAATTTCAAAAGTTTCCCATTCTAACCCCTCCCCCCTCTTCACCAGGTTCGATTTCAGCAGTTAACAAACTTGACCTTCTTTTACATAAAATGCTTATATATCGAGTTTGGTAACGATTAAACAAAAATTACGACCGCTAGAACGGTGACAGACAAAGGTATATATATATATATATATATATATAGATATATATATATATATATATATATATATATGTATATATTTTGAACGGACCTCGTTTTCGACATCTAGTAGGTAGGATCAATAAGCATTTGAAGAAATTTTTCGAAAATTGCGACCGGAATACAACCTCAATATCTGATTTCCTTTATGGGAAAGCTACTAAAAGAAACATCACTCACGGATTTTTAGCAGATTTCCCCTGAGGGAAATCAGCTATTGAGGTCGTACTCATGACGCGATTTTCGAAAAATTTCTTCAAATGTCCATTGATCCTACCCAGGAGATGACGAAAATGAGGTATATATATATATATATATATATATATATATATATATATATATATATATATATATATACTAGCTCAGATACCCGGCTTCGCTCGGGAATTCATTTGAGGCTGAATGTTGATAGTATTTTTTTGGCAAGGCTTTATTTTGCACAATATTTTGACATTTACCCTTCCCAGTGTTTAGGGTTAATACCCTTCGTTTCTGTGGATTTGTTAATAATAAAATTAATTTTTTATGTAAGACTTCACTGTCCTCCATATTGTCATATTTCCCGCTTCCTGTGCATTATGCATAGATTTGAATTATTAAGGACTAAATATTAAGATACATTTGAATGAATTTTTCCAAGTGAGGTACCTGGTAGTTCATATTGAAAAGAATTCTTGAGCAAATTTCTCTAAATAACAAAATAAACAACTTTTGTAATGTGCATATTTGCCGAAACTACAATAGGAAACAAAATATCAATATTTTTAATTTCAGGTCTCCCTTACAACCCCCACTCCTGCCTGTCCCTAGAAATAGTATGGCTTTTTATAAGGAAGGCGTTAGTGCTAATACACATAGTGAGTGTTTTATTTAGTTCGGTTGAGTCTTTTGTGCCAAATAAAATTTTTCACTTCCGCTATAATGTTTAGCGTATATCTCGTTTATAATTCGGTATACGAAAAAAGTGTATATAACAAAAGTTACTCTAAATAGCAAAATAAACAACTTTTGTTATGTTCATATTTGCCGATAAACCAATAGAAAACGAAATATCGCTATTTTTAATTTCTGGCTTCCCTTAAAACCCCCACTCCTGTCCGTCCCTAAAAATGTTGGTATGGCTTCTTATAATGAAAGCGTTAGTGCTAATACACATACCGAGTTTTATTTATTTCGGTTGGGTCTTTTGTCCCAAATAATATTGTTGACTCCCGCTATAGTCATTAGCGTATAACTCATTTAAACTTCGGAATACGATGAAAAAGTATATGACAAAAGTTACTCTAAATAACAAAATAAACAACTTTTGTTATGTGCATATTTGCGAAAAAACCAATAGAAAACGAAATATCGCGACTTTTAATTTCAGGCCTCCCTTATAACCCCCACTCCTGTTCGTCTCAGAGAAAATTAATATATCCTATCTCTCAAGTTGGACCAGACTGCTCACGGTGTGCCAATTTAATTTAAAATCGGTTAAGTAGTTTAGGAGTCCATCGCGGACAAACATCGTGACAGGAGATTTATATATATTAAGATATATATTTGTCAGTTAACGCCCTAGCGGTCGCAATTTTTGTTTGATCGTTACCAAAGTTCATATTTAATCGTTTTATGTAAAAAGAAAGATCAAGTTCGTTAAGGGCTGAAATCGGACCGGTGGGGGGGGGGTTTAGAGGGGAGGATTTTCGAAAATTCGAAATATCTCCGTTACTATACGTCGGATCGAAAAATAATATAGAATCAATCTTATTGCAAATTAAAGTTACTATAAATAATGTTATGTACATTTATTCTGTATCTTGAATATTAACCGAGATATTTGCATTTGTATTGTGTGTGTGGTCGGCAGGAGTCGTCTATGTTCGGGACTTTCCGCCGAGAGCTAGGGCGGCCGTTTCCGTAACTGTTCGTCCCTCGTGAATAGGTTTAGAGATTCCTTACTACTACTGTTGTTAGTAGGCAGATTTCTCTATTGTAAAACTTCACGTGGGAAATTTGCTTAGTTTACCCAGCCCCTGCGTGACGGAATTATGGCTTCTTACTACCTCCAACTCCTTGACGCAGAACAAATCGTCAATGATTTATCGAGCAGGCCGGCTAATAGTTTGGCATAGCACTAGACATCAGCTCCAAGTCACAACGAGTTTTCATATAACATTCTTCTAGTTGTAAAGGCAGATGACACAACTGTCCACTACCAGTTCTAAAGACAGCCTAACCTAATGAGTATTAGTGCATCTAATGCTATCTATGAGCAAATTGTAGAACTACTAAAAATTGCGTGAACAGATCTTTATATGTAGGTAGGTCGTCCAGAAAGTAAAGAACGTTTTAGCATGGTTAAATATATCAACACCAAACTTTATTTACATGGCACAGTACCTTATTCTACTTTTCTACGTAATCCCCGTTGTTTTCGAGACACTTGTTGTAACGTGGGACTAGTTTTTCTAATCCGACGTCATACTCTTCAGCCGCGAACAATTTGAGCCATGTTGTCACTGCTTCTTTAAGTTCATCGTCATTTCCAAACTACCTACTATCTACTTAAAAATGTCATCAACTTTGGAAACAGATGGTAATCACTAGGTGCTAGGTCAGGGCCTAATGAAAGTAGACTAGGTACTACGGCATTGTAAATAAAGTTTGGTGTTGATATATTTTGTTTTTATTTAACCATGCTAAAACGTTCTTTACTTTCTGGACGACCTACGTATAATTCTACTGTACGTGTGCATATCACAGAACTCATCCTAAACGGCTGGACGGATTTGAATGAATTTTTTTGCATGCATTTGGGTGACGCCCTGGATGGTTTAGATTCACAAATCAGCCCAGCAGATGGAGCAGGAGTGGAGTTTGTAAGGAGGCCTAAAATTAAAAATAGCGATATTTCGTTTCCTATTGGTTTTTCGGCAAATATGTACAGGATAAAAGTTGTTTATTTTGTTATTTAGAGTAGTATTTTTTTATTATATTCACTTTTGTCGTATAGCAAAGTACAAACGAGATATACACTAAAAAAATTATTATATGTATGTATATATATATATATATATATATATATATATATATATATATCAATAATTTACCATAAGTAATCCATTACTATTTGCGTTTAACAGAAGAATATGTTCTTCCATAGATAAAAGTAACGTTTAATTATAATTCTCATAAATTCCTTTGTCTAGCATCTGACTTTCATTATTTCCAAGAGAAGTATATTTGAAAAACGTGAATGTTACTCCAGGATGAAAGCAAACTGTGCTTACGGCGAACATCCATATTTCTTTATCACACAAAAAAGTTTTCAGCAGACCCTTACAATATTCAGGAGATTCGACAATGGAGTTCCTCTACCGGGATGCTATGTTGTATGTCAGTTCCTGGTGTAAATATTAACAAAGAAAAGGTAATATCTTCTGTACATATCCTCATTTCTTTATTTAAAAAAAAACACAAAAAAAACACATTTTCAGTAGATAATACTGCCACCATCTGGAGTGGTTCATTTGTTAATCGTCTTCTACTGTATTTTCTTTCCGACGTTTGACCGGCGACTTACCATGGCGTTATATGGTATACCGACATAAAACATAACTCACACACATGTATCCATATATAATGTTAACAACAATGCTACATTTACTATATGGGAGTCAGGTTTATCATTTGAGATTAAAGCCAACGCTTAAACTCAAAAGTCTAACCTGAGACCCCATTTGTTATTTATTAACGCTTACTTTGTGCTATTAAGGCCAATCGAGACGAGTTATTTACAGGTTACCAGATTTGAGAATCACACTCATGACTCTAGCTGAATCATGTAAGATTAAGATCAACTCCTTAACTCACATGGCCAACCTGAGACCTCCCTATCGATGACTGGATGAAGTTACACAAAACTAAATTTCTTCTCTAACCTTAATAGGGACAAACAAATGTAATCAATCATTTATTTGATAGTCCAAACCCCACTTTAATCAGTTTTATCTTCTCCACAGATATGCATAAATAAATACATATCTCAAGAATTGTTATTTTTTCGTATAGGACCATACATAGAAAGAGTTGTATTGGACCCAAACTTAGTTTTCACTGAAGAATCTACAAAAGCGCTGCCCTTCAAAAGAGAAATTTTGTCATCGCTCATTATGAATAAGCCAACATATCATGAACCGTTTTATTTCTAGCTGAAATATTGAATATTGTGTGCCAACAATCTTTTGAAGAAGAAAAACATGCAAATACAATCTACGGCCTCCCCCCCCCTCGTCTTTTGTTCTTGGATAACTAAAATTAGAGTGATTAAGGAGAAAATTATTACGGACATTCATTATATTTATCAGCTCCTTACTTAATCAAAGGTTAATAATTTAATTATTTTCTGATGCTACACTTCATCATTGACTTGTATATTAATGAAATATGTATATTCTAATGGGGTATTGACTTAATTATGGGCAAGGCTTTAATCGCTTGAATACGGACAGCTGAATACTTCAGCACTGAATACTTGTAATAGTAGAAAGGCTATTAGCGACATTAAGAGGTTGGGGGGGGGGGTAATTATTAAATAGGGAGAAAAAACAGACTACATTCTCTCTAAATTCCACATCATAACTGTTATGTGTACTTATTAATATTTCTTAATCACTTTGGTTTAAGTGAATCATTAATTTTTTCGGTAATTGAAAAGGCTATTTCTTATCACAAATATGTAAGTTTCCTTGAGAGGCATCTAGCGGCAGCCTTGATAACGACTGTGCTGACAAGCTTGTGACGTGAACAGTGGCACCAAAAACCCTTGACAGGACTGATATTCCAGAATTTTCACCCGGACGAGCCCCCACTATTCTTCTGTACTGCTCATACATACACTTAGCACTTATTTGTTCCATTAAGTCTATTCCAGAAGTCCTGTATAAAAATGATGAACACTGGGTATGTTGGTCTGATTTGTTATTTATAATTTCATTGTTAAGTTTAAATATACTAGGAAATTGATACACTATTTGTTTTTGAATTGGTGGTTTTGATTAAAGGAAATTAGCTGGAAAGACTATTTTTATAACTGGTGCTAGTAGGGGGATCGGAAAAGCTATTGCTTTGAAGGCTGCTCGAGATGGTGCAAATTTAGTTATAGCTGCTAAAACCAAAGACCCTCATCCTAAACTCCCAGGGACTATCTATTCAGCTGCAGAGGAAGGTTTGAATATATTTCATTATGAATTAATTTGTTCTTTTTTTTTTTTTAATAGAATTGGTTTCTCAATTTATTAAATATTTGTCCTTTACTAGTTGAAAAGGCTGGTGGAAAAGCTTTGCCTTGTGTTGTTGATGTGAGAGATGAAAATCAAGTTAAAGAAGCAGTAGAAAGTGCAGTAAAAAAGTTTGGTGGTATAGATATACTTGTCAATAATGCTAGTGCAATTCAGCTGACAGGGACCCTAGAAACAGACATGAGAAGATATGATTTAATGCACAACATCAATACACGGGGTACATTCCTTGTGTGAGTACATATTCTCCCTATTTTTAATGTTTTTATTTTTTTATTTTGAAATATTAATTTTATATTCTCTGTTACAAATTAAGTACTACTTCACTTTCACTGTATTTTTTTTTTTAAAAAAAAGAGTGTTGCTTTATTTGATTCCTTGTATTGATGTCTTGAGTAAAGCAATAATAGTTTTGATTTTTCTCCAAGAACATTTCAAGGGCAGTATCCTATTTATTACCACATTAGATACTAAATGCATAAAATAAATTAATTATTTCATTTTTTTTAATGAATAATTCATAATAAATATTTGTTTACTCAGCCATTGTTTGATTTTAGCAATAGAATTATTTTCTTGGATAAAATGACAATTTTTTCATCTGTAAATATGTAAAATTCTTCAAGTTATTATTTAGATATTTCCTAATTTTTATTTATTAGTTTTAATTGAACAAAATAACAGTCTTAATTTATTACTTAGACATTTAGTGGTATGAGGTTTCTTTAGTTATTAACTTAGATAAATGCCAGGTAATGTTAAGTATAATAAATATCTGGATTAATAAAGTATTCTTAGATTATGTTGTATACATCACAGCACAAAGTGAGTATGAATTTTATCCCATATGAAGGAGAGAATGACAAAGCAAACAAGTTTTATTCACTATTGCCTGCCATTATTTAAGTGCATCTTAAGCTGATAATCATAATTATAACGTGGCTAGCTTATTGGTTTTTGGTAAATGAGCTTTTATTTTGTTCAATTTCATGAATATTTAAATTAGTTAATTATCATATAGGAAATTTTTGTATTGGAACTAGTTACTATTCTATCATGCTTCTAAGAATATAAATAATTGTCCAGAATGAACGTAAAAACAAAAACTTTAAAGGTAACTTTAAAGAAGTTCGTTTGATAAATATACAGTTTATATGAAGAAATTTTACTCTCTGTGATTCTTCTTATTTTACTATTAGTATAGCGGACGAAGAAATTGTTCAAGGGCAAGTTATGAAAATAAAAGTGTTGTATGTCTAAAAAAAATGTTGCCCATTAGTTTTATCTGAGAACTTCAATTTTTTTTTTTTTTTATTTTTTTTTTTTTTTGTGATGAGCTGAAAACATATTTACAGTTCATTATAACACGTATAAACAAGATTCTGTTGTCTTAATGAAAGAAGGTTATTACTTCCTATTTTGAGAGATAATATAAGCAAAGGTTTAATCATCTGTTGTATGCATTATCAGCAAAAGGGGGTAAAATAATAGGATTCAAGAAATATTAGGGTAAAAACTTAAAGGAGGATCAATGGCAAACGAAGTGGAATAGATAAGGGGCTAAAGGAACAGAGGATAAAATAAACTCAGCAGATTTCTCCTGGGCACCTGTACTGGAATGATGTGTTTATGATATTATCTTAAATTAAATTTTCTTTTTCTCCACTAATAAAATAATAAGCGTATGTAACTTCAACTTTAAATTTAAGTTGGGAGTGAATTATTTGTTACAATTACTGAAAAGTTAAAATCCCAATAGTAGGAGTTAGGGTTAACTGAAGGCTGAAAACAAAAACAACAAACAAATGACACAAAATTCAATCAATGAACCCTCCATCTTGAGTGAATGTGAATGCGGCCAGTTTTAATTGTTAATATTATGACTAATGTAATATAACATAATATATAACTACCATATATAACATGTGGAGACTCTTCTAGTCCACTTTTTAAGGAGTCAAAAACAATGAACTTCCCGTAAATATATATATACCAAACAATATTGTTTGTGAAACGAAACATGAACTTGTTTTACAAAAATAGTATAACACATAATCATAAAACAAGATAAAAGAATATGTTTCAAGCCCCAAACCACAAACAATTTTATCGAGAAAAGCATACCATTTTCAGGAATAAAACTCTTTAACGCTCAGCCCGAATGTATCAAATATATTAAAAAATACTCTTCGTTTAAAAATAAATTAAAGAACTTCATGCATGACGGATTTATTTATTCCCAAGATGAATACTTTCAAAAATGTTTAATTATTAAATAAAATTACTAAATATCGGTCTAAACTAATTTGAGATCAGGTACATTGTCTCATCTCATATTAACAATAAGCTGATAAATCATGAAATGCCTCACTCTTAGCTTAAATGCCAAATATGATTTTCAAAGAACCTTTATTATGTGTGATACATGGAAATATATTCTATGTTACATCATCAATAAAGATTATATTTTCTAGAGAGCTCAATATTTAAATGATTCATCTAAAGAGTTTAGTTTAAGGGTCTAGAATCTATGGGTTTAGAAGGGAAAATAAAATAAAAACTGAAATATCTTTGTCATTTGGAGTTGGGTCAAAAATGTTATACAATAAATATTGCTCATTATGTAATTTCCTATGACCGTTCTATAAACTGTTTCTCTAATTTGAATATTAAATATGTCATTTATATTTATGAAATATAAATTTCAGTGATTGTATTTTTAATGTAATTCATTGTTAAAAATAATGAAATATGTTATTGTTGCTGACTTTGCAATATTCTTCAAAACTTTGAATTAGTATTTCTCTTACCTTTTGTTATTTACCTTCAGAAAACTCTTACTTTATTTTCTCATTAAGAAAATGGTATTATTTTGAATATTTGTTGTTGCATTTAACAGATTGCTTTATTGAATTTCTATAGGTGGTTCTATGATAGGAGAAGTGAGTGAGAGCTTGACACCATTATTAAGTCCTTGTAACACATTTTAAGTATATTATTATCACCTGTTTACAAAAGCCCTGATAAGATTTCTCGTTTCAATTCAGATTTCTAAAGTTCCTATTGTATCTTCCAAGAACAAATTGCGAAAGAATATTATTTACAGTTTCTTCATTTCTATGAAGCTTTGAGAACTAAGAATTTCAGCAAAGAGGCCAATATTATTTGAGATTATTAATTGCTTTGTCATAATCACAAATTGACCATTTTAATACCAGTGATTAATGTAAAAGGCCAGCTAATAAAACTCTTATAACTGTTTATTTATGTTAAGATCTTGTTGAATCAAGCTATTATTTTTATTTTTCAAAAAGAATATAATTCATTTCCATAAGCTGGTTGCAAGGAGTAATTACTTAGATGAATAAAACCCTAGAAGTCCCTCACTTATGTTTATTGTAATTTAATGTAGACCTGGTCTTGCACAGCTTATAACATTGTTCTAAGCCCTGAATGATGGTGATACTGTTAGGAAAGACAATTTATAATTACCACTAGAGTTTCCTAAAATGAAAATTTGAAATAAAACAATTATCCATCAATTTTATATGTATTGATAAGAGAATAATTCCATACTAGGGAGAAATAGGGGTTGTCAGTCCACTGTTATTTAGTCGAAAAATCAATTTTCTTTCGTTTTACAGCCTCTCTTTAGTTGTCTTGAGCTGTGATTAGTGTGCTTGCAAAAGAATACATCTTATAAGAGCTAATATTGGCCTGATAATAAGCAAAAAAAGAACAATGTCTAATGAAGAACTATACGTTGACTGGCAATCATCATCTGCCCCTTGAAATTCACCACCTCTGTCTCAATAGAATCACTAGATGAATACAATCTACACCACTTTTCTTAAGAATAGATGCATTGTAATAAAATCATATATACCACACCTTATTAACGTATCAAAAATAGACTGCATGAATGTGTCTTAAAGGGGATATATAGAAATGTGGAATCAATAAGATCCATTTATTCTGCATTATTCACTCAATCAACAAATTCTGTTAAATTAAACCAGGTTCTAACCAGGTGTGGTTAATCCAGGTAATTCTGGTTATACTCCATTTAATATCAGCAAGGTATTTTGCTATTGATAGACTATTACCATTGATTGTGGCTGTAATTGACATAACTGGACTTGGTGCCATTTTCTAGATATCCTTATGTGAAAAGTTTTTTTTATTATGCAGTATACAATTTTTTATGCCGATTCATTTTCGTATGTTTTTGCGAAAACTACGTACATAAAAAAAGTACACAGAGTTCACCACGTATTTAAGAAGTATGAAGTAGATGAAAGGAACTGACCAATGAAAGGGACAGGACTACCGGCACCAAGTTACGTTCTAGGAGGTGCTAGTCCCCACCTAGACCAGTCTGGGCCTATTCCCTTTGATTTTGCAACCCATCTATAAAAGTGGTATAGCTCACCTGACAGTTAGTTTGTTCTCAGTTCTCTTCAAGTGAATAACAGTCCGTTTAGTGCAGCTATAGTGAGCAGTGCATTTTAGTTTCAGTGCGGTGCCGTGTTTATGTAAAGAACAGTGTAGTGCCATGTTTATGTAAAGAACAGCGTAGAGCCTTGTTTATGTAATAAACAGTGTAGTGCCTTGTTTATGTAACGAACAGTGTAGTGGTGTGCTCTTTGTGAAGATCAGTGCAGTGCTGTGTTTTTGTGAACTTCAGTGATCGTGAGTTATTGCACTGTGCAATAAGAAGTGAAGTTATCAGTGCATAGTGTGAGTAATATTTAAGAATTATTTTATTAAGTGTGTAGTGGTTGTCAAATAAATTGTGCAGTGATAAAAACTCTAAAGCTTGTGTGTTTAATTTTGCAATCCAAAAGAACTCTAATGAACAATGTTTATTATTTTTGTAATAAACGTAACAAATTTAAAAACTATGCTCTGTCAGCTAACAAAACAGTAGAAGTAGGTGTTTTAACAAAAGCAACACCAAAGAAAAACTGTCTGTATTCTTAAAATACACTATGTCTAAAGTTGAACAATGTAGTTACTCGGGACTGACCAGTTATAATGAAACTCCAAGGACAGTAACAAAAGCAGTGGTCATGACTGGACTATACATACTCCTAGAGTTTAGGAACTGCTAGAATAAATTGATGGTATAAATCAAAGTAGGCTTCTGGTTTTTCCTTATAAAGCAACACTGGAAAGGGTTCTCTATAGTTGTAGTTCCACACTCGTGCTGTTCAATCTCTAACATAGCTGGTACGTAGCTAGCAATGGCTCTTTAAAATTCCTGGTATCTGAGGATTCTCTCTATTCTTCTTGTTGCTGGATAATATTATGCAAAAGGCAGCAAGACACTATTGGCTTAGGAGCCTTTTTGTTTCCATTGAAATCATTTCAGTTCAATTGCATTGTGTTATAGTGTTTTTAACATCACATTAAGAAAATTATCCTTCTGTGTTTCCGCAAAAGTCACTGGATTTTAGAGTGCCCTGTAATGATGAGATCATTGGTAGGTTGTCGTAGTGTATGAAGCAGATTAACTGTTTGGTTATTGGCATATATTGTTTGCAAAAGTAATTATATTCGGATTATATACAACCCTGAATTTGTATCTGGCATTTGTTGTTTTATTAAAGAATCCTAATTAATATTTTATTAGTAAACAGTAAATTACATTTTTTTATAAAACAAGTGTTATATATATTTTTTATAAAACAAGTGTTTTATATATATATATATATATATATATATATATAAACAAACTTTGGAAGAACTAATTATTGTCACGTACTAACTAGGCTAGGATGAATGAAAATTTCAAAAAGGTTTTGAAAAATCCTGTGATGAGGACAACCTCAATGACTAATTTCCATCAGGAGAAATCTAGTAAATGTGGTCTCATAGATGAATAAACGGTGCTTTTTTTTTTTTTTTTTTTTTTTTTTTTGGTCTTAACTTCCCACGGGGACCTGCCCTAATGGCAAGTATTCGAACTTACAACCTTTGATTTTAAAGTCCAGTGGTCTAACCATTTTGATACATATTTTGTGCATTTTCTATAATTAATTATTTTACATATTTTATTTTATTTAGATCAAAAATCTGCCTTCCTCACATAAAGAAGAGCTCCAATGGTCACATAATAAATATCAGTCCTCCATTGAACATGAGCCCTTTCTGGTTTAAAAACCATGTGGCATATACAATGGCTAAGTATGGGATGTCCATGTGTGTTCTTGGCATGGCTGAAGAGTTTCGAGCTGACGGTATTGGAGTCAATGCTCTTTGGCCCCGGACAGGTAATTAATATGTTATTCAAATATTATATCTTCTGTTATTGTGTATATCTTTTACCCCTAATGTGTAGTTCTGGTTTACCCATGGGATATGGCATATATTTAAGTATGGTAGTTATAGCTTTGATACTAGGGGTATACCTGGAAACTCGGACGTAGCATATACATATTATATTCATAATTTATGTGCTCTATGAAGCCATATAGCTTGAAGACCAACCATTTTCAGTCAGCAATGAAAGTGTTAAACACTTTAATTTCATCTTACATTTTGTGAATATGACATTATCTAAACAAGATCATCCAGTAAAATTAATATTGCAAATAACAATTTATTCTAGCAATCTTAACAGCAGCAATTGAAATGTTGACTGGCAGTGAATCTGCAAACCATTCTAGGAAGCCTGAAATTATGGCCGATGCAGCTTATGTAATTCTATGTCGGGATGCTAAAACATGCACTGGTAATTTCTTCATTGACGATGAGGTGCTAAAGGAAGCTGGTGTTACTGATGCTCAAATTGATTCATACTCTTGTGTACCAGGTAAGAAGCAATTATTATCGTTTTAGAATTTGTTTCCACTTAATCATTCCTCATAATGGACTAGCTTGTTACTTCATCTGTCTGTTACATACTTCATTTGTTAATTAGTATATGAAAGTAGGTTCTTCTTTTAACACATATTTTCCTAATTATGGTTAATCTTTCTGAGGTTAACTGAACTCATTATTTATTCATATCCTTGTTTGTGCTAAAGTATTTAATATTTATTTTTGAATTTATTCTTTAGGAAGTATTCCCCCATTAACTTGAGGGACTGGTTTAATGCAGCCGTCCTTTTATTTGGAGATAGCTAGTAAAATGAAACTCCATTTCAAGTCTTGGAAGTGTTTTTGCCTTGTTAATAACAACATGTGAATTATAAAATTTGTTTCATGTAGTTTTAATATCCCTTTCAATACACCCTCCTACTTTTGCCAGAGTGCATTTGGACTGTTAATCTTTGTTTTATTTGAGACTTGGGTTTGTGGGTCTTTGAATTGACAAATTTTGTATAGCCATACAGAATGATTTTACTTAGTTTTTTGGATTATAATTTACCTCAAGTAAGTAATTGTAGAAACTAAACTTTCTTGAAAAGCTTAGTAATTTTTTGTTTTTTACAGATAGCTGCAAAATGTTTGTAATTTCCAAAATCCAAGGAGTTCCCTTGCCTCTTGCTATTGTTTTGTTTTAATAAAAAATTGTCTGAAGAGCGTCCATTATAATTTATTAATTAATATTCTGACTTTGATGCTTTTAGGTAACAGAGACAACCTATTACCTGACTTCTTCTTGGATGCAAAACCTTTACAGAAGCAGAGTGCTAGAGGTTTTAGCACATCAGCAAGAGCAAATGCTCAAGATGGTAGTAGTGATGGTGGAGTACAGGGTATTTTCAATGCAATAAAAGGTAAACTCAATTCAGAAATTGTTGGCTCCACTCAAGCTGTCTTTCAATTCAACCTTTCATCAGGTAATTCAATTGTTTAATTAAATTTTAAATCAGAAAATTACAATAATACAGGGTGTTTCAAAAAGAATATACATATTACAAAGTATTATTTTGTCCAAACTATTGATCCCTGTGCCTCGGCTCAGCTATTGGAGAAGCAAATGCAGAGTTTATTGTTGAGTTGATTTTGAAGGACTACATTGTAAAGCAGTTTGAATTTGTGCAACATTTTCTTCAGGAACACAAGGGGGCCAGGTCTTTTTCATTTACATACCCTTCCTGTATCTACAAACTGTCGATACCATCTGCAAATGTTCCACTCATTCGGAGGATCAATTTGATACCGCAATCTGAAACGTCTTTGCACTGTAATCATGGAATTGCACTTCTTAAACTCGAGAACACAAATTGATTTCTGGTGTGGAGTAGCCATTTTAAACGTATAACGGTTACCAAGCAAAACAGAAGCCAACTGACATCTAGTGGTTATAATATAAACTAGACTATGTATTTGTTTCTCCAATAGGTAAGCCGAGGTGCAGCGATTGATAGTTTGGACAAAATAATGCATTGTAATACGTATATTCTTTTTGAAACACCCTGTAGATTCTCATCTGTTTTTTTAAAGATATATTTAATATATTTTATTTACTCTGCCTTGGATGCCTGTTCGAGCAGTCTGTTGTTTCCTTAAAGTGAATTTTTGAAGATTACTGCAATGTTCTACTTGGATTTCAGGAAACTCATTCATTGTTCTTTAAACAACATACCATAATATTTTTGCTTTAGTTATTTCTGGGTTGTCACATATACTATCATTCCCAAACATGTTATCACAATGTCTGTTATAGTTTATGGTGGTCCACTAGTTCACTTATATTTCCCTTCTGTGTAAATATGAGTGTCATCAGTGAATGTTGAAGTAATTCCTTTTCCACATATGTTATTGGATGTTGCATTCTCTTAGTCCTGAGGAATGGGGTTTAGCAAACTTATTTAACATAGGATTATTTAATCAATTTAACAAAAAACTTTTAATTATGGGAAAACAGGACTTTTGTTGTGAATACCAGTAACTATCTGTCTGCAAAAACCTGGAGCTTTTCAATGAGATACTTTTATATTGAAATGGTGCATTTTTCTTTAGAATTCTGGGTTTGAACTTGGGTGCTCCAAATATGAATCCAGTGTATTCCTGTGTGTTTTTCCTCTCTGTGTAATTAATTATACTCAATGCTTTTAGTATTACATAAACATAATGTTAATATTCCATATAGCTTATATTATACCTTCGTGAAAATTGTTATACAGATATAAAATTGACTATATTCGAGTTGTTTTAAGTGGTTTATCATTTATAATTAATGGGTTGTCAGACAGAAAAGGATTGAAACTTCCCATGATGCCATTATTCTTTGATGTGAAATGTAAGAACCATATCTGTCTGCCAGGCTGAGGTCAGTGTATGGTTGAAAGGAAGGCCAGAGAGACTGAGTTCATGTGAGAGGCTGACACAGTAATGGATATATGGAATTTTCTAAGGCCTTGTTTAGTGTATTATGAACTTAGGGAAAGAACATTTGTCTTTATAAAAAGTCTATTTGACTTCAATGGGAGTATTGTTATTATATTATTGTTTCAGTATTGTATGTACTCAATATATTGGAGTATTAGATCAGAGTATTTGATTTGATTTGAGTATTCAGTATTTTCTTATTATACAATATGTTTTGTAGCAGGGTTTAGTTCAGGATGCTATTTATTCATTGAATTTATGTCTATTTTTCTTTAGTCATTCAAGAAATGTAAAATTGTTGATTTGTGACCATTGTATATTAAAAAAAAGTTACAATTTTTAAAAAAATCCACACAAAATTTATTTATTTGATTTACTATTTTTTTTTGTTTTTAGGTGGACAGGAAGAAACATGGTACATTGATCTTAGAAATGGAGAAGGAAATGCTGGAAAAGGAAAGCCTGCAGATACTCCTGATGCCACTCTTACTATGAACAGTGAAAATTTTCACAAGATGTTCACAGGTATTTAATTAGACAGATATATCATTCAATTTTTAGTTCAACAGGCATACATAAATAATAATAGATGTTGAAATTGATCTGGTATCAAACTATTTTGAATTACTAGATTTCCCTATAAAATATCAGTATATAATACCTTTGTATGTCCACAGTTCCTACCTAGTAGATAATGAAGATGAGGTCCGAATTATTATTATTGACCTTAAGACCTAATAATCTCAGAGAGAGCTCTTGAGGTATCTAAAAGCATTTTCAGTGAAACAGGATCAACGAATATGGTTAAACGTTAAATATTACGTATTTCTTGCTCCTCTAGCATGATTCATCAGCCATCTTGTGACAAGTTTTTTTTAATCAATGTTCTCTCTCCCCCTATATATATATATATATATATATATATATATATATATATATATATATATATATGTGTGTGTGTGTGTGTGTGTTACAGACCTTATTAGCAGATTTCCCTTAAGGGAAATCAGCTATTGAGGTCGTACTCATGACACGATTTTGTCAAATTGATCGATCACTTCCTCATCAGTTTGGGGAATAAACTGAAACTTAAAATTGTGAACTCCAGCTATTGAGGTCGTACTCATGACACGATTTTGTCAAATTGATCGATCACTTCCTCATCAGTTTGGGGAATAAACTGAAACTTAAAATTGTGAACTCTTTTATTACAAAAGGGCTTAAAATACAACAATTAACTCAGTTCTGTCAGGGTTAACATCAAAACTTTCATGCTGAGTGTAATACATTAATTCCAGGTGAGTCCAGTACTTAAAAAAATACAAAAAGAAGAAACTGAGTAGCACTTGTAACTTCTGAAACCACATTTCATTTTGAAAAATATGATTAAATACTAGATGAACTTGAGTCCTTGAAAAACCATCAAGTATTCTATGGACGAGATAACTTTTACACTCCTAAGAGGTTTAAATTCAGGAAATGAGTGTTTCTTTACTTATTCTATTCTTGTCCTCAATATTTAACACAATCCTATTTTTTTTTTTTTTTTTTTTGGGCAATTGGTTATTTATTTTATAATTCTAATTAATATTTTATCTTATTCAGGTAAACTAAAACCAACAAGTGCCTTCATGACTGGCAAATTAAAGATTTCTGGTAATCTCCAGAAAGCAATGAAACTTGAAAAACTTCTTACATCTTTAAAATCAAAACTCTGAAAAGAATGAACATTTGCTCATCAAGGTCTTAGACCATGACAACAGTACCTAGAAAGATTATCTGTGATCACACTTCATGAAAGAAATATTTTTTTATTCAATTATCATAGCCACATATAAATCATGCAATATTTTTTTAATTAATTATGATAATTTAAATTTTTTTAACACATGTTAATTTAATTGTTATAACTGTTATTTTATCTGTTTCTAAACACTATTGTAGTTAATATAAACAAAAACATTTTTGATACTGATAATATATTAGATATGTAATATTAATCTTTTTTTTTATATATATATAGTAAGGATTTTATGACTGATTTTTTTTTATTTAATAAAATACATGCCAAACAATGACTTTATTTCTGTGCACCCTACGTTAAACAAGTAGATTACTAAAAATTGTTTTCTTATTGAAGAAATAATGTATAGGTAAAAAAAAATAATATATTCATGAAGTTATGGGTCAATAAGTCTGTTATAATATTTTTTTTTTAATTTTAGCAGATTTCCCCTGAGGGAAATCAGCTATTCATGTATTCATGACACTATTTTTGAAAATATTCCTTAAATGTCCATAGATCCTACCCCAGAGACGATGAAAATGAGGTCCTTTCAAATATATATATATATTTATTTATTTATTTTTTGTTTGTTAATGCTCAAGAGGTCACAATTTTTGTTTGATCATTACCAAACTCAATATTTAATCCTTTTATGCAAAAAGGAAGGTCAAGTTTGTTAATGGCAGAAATCGGACGAGTGGGAGGGGGAATTTCAAAAATTTGAAATGTCTCCTTTATTAAAGTCGGATTGAAAAATTGTATATAACCAATCTTATTGCAAATTAAATGTATATGTATGTATGTGTGTTGTTATATACATTTATTCTCTATCTTGAATATTAACCGAGATATTTGCATTTTTTAATTTTCACCCATGTCTTTTGTTCTTAGATTACTAAAATTTGAATGATTGAAATAAAAATGATTCGGATTCATTATAAATTACAGTACTGGATATAGTAAATAGTTTTCAATAAAATTAATCAGCTGTATTTAGATGCATTTCCGTAATTGTTTTTCTTTCCATTCAAGAATATTTCTATGTATCTATTCAGCCTGAGAGGTTGGCTGACCTGTTTTTTTACAATTCTGATGCTTTCCGTTGTGGAGGTTATTGAAATGTAAATTGATTGAAAGATTTCTTATTACTGTTAATATTGATTCACGGTGGTGTTAAGTGTATGTAGATTTATCTATTGTAAAACTTCATGTGGGAAATCTGCTTAGTTTATTCTGTGTGACTGACTTTTTAACTTCTTTAAATCCTGTAGACTGAACAGCAATATGAATTCACTTATGTATCAGCACCCATTTATTTTTGCTTTACTGCCCTTTTATTAAATATAAAAAACACAAGCCCAAACACCAGTTTGGAAGAGATTTTCCATATGCTTGGGTGACTTAATAGTAATCTTATCTTCCCGTCTATTCTCATTTTTCTTACACAGTAAGAAACCTATATAAATAGTAATTGTAATATAAATTAGACATGAGAACTTGGTGACTCAGTTACTGAAAAATTGGATGAGTAGAAGTGAAGGTTGATAACAAAAAAAATACAAACAACTCACTTAATATTTGTGTTATAGAAAAAAAATAGCTCGGCAAAACTAAATTTTCTGCAAGGTTGTTATATATTTTTTGACCAGCCTCATAAAAACAAGAAATATTTCAATTTTTTTATTTTATCTGCCTCACCTTGGCCATTAATGAATAAAATCTTTAATTCTGCATGAAACAATTAAACATCGAGTACAAATCAAATAATACTTTTCAAGTCTAGAAAGTAAAATCTTAATTGAAGACATCACCCTTAACATGAAAACAATATTTGATATTCAGCTTTTAAAACCTTTGCATGATATGCCTTTTAAGACCTTTCATGATATATTGCCTTATGTGAGTAGAAGTGCAGGTTTACTAAGGCTGAAAACTATAAGATGCAAAATAACTATTAAAATTCGTGATATGAAAAAAATGTAAGTTAAAAATTATTGAAATTTGGAAACCAAAGTTTTTTTGTGAATATACTTTCTTAACTTCTTACAAGGAATTAATAATACAAACCTAGAAAGATGGTCATTCACTAAGCTGATGTGGAGAACTGAATATCCTGTTAGAAAATATTTTAAGTATTCATTATTTCTTATTAAGATCACATTCACTAGGATTTGAAAAAAATAGTAAATCTTAAAGTGAGTTTGTAACCTCAAATATTCCGGGAGGCACAAATATGGATTCAGGGATCTCAGAGAATGAATGATAGAATTTACATTATATCCTATTCCGTTTTGGAAAAAAAGAAATTCTTGAATAGCCGATGCAAAAAATTCTAATCTTGTAAGTCATGGTATAAGAACGAATACTAAAATTCTATTGTGCTCAAATATGGTTTCAAATAAAAAACTAATGTATAACATGAAACATTAAAAATTTTGCCATTGTTAACTACTACTAACAGCCAAATTGTATAGCGGTTTAAAAATAAACTCATATAAATAATCGAAGAGGTAAACTTAGATACAAAACATTTTGAGCTTTAAAATTATACACTCTTCACCCTTATCTCTTGAAATAACCTGAAAATGGCAAGAGCAAGATCAAAATAAGTTTGCAGTTGATGAAAATGAAAATCTATGGCTCAGGAGCCCATGAAGTCCTGCCATATGGCATTGGTGAAAGATCGAGTTTCCGAATTTCTTGGCATATTGGGGCAGCAATATATATATATATATATATATATATATATATATATATATATATATATATATATAAAACAAACATAGTTGCTTTTTTATTCAAGTAACTGCTCAATTTCCTCATGATGATGTGTATTCACCGGGGGAACAGATAGAAGTCCTGCTACTTAATGCAATTAAAGGGTTAAAGTGAGGTCTCAGAGTTAGATCTTGGAACATCTAGCATAGTAATCCAGAGCTTTTCTCTACTTTTGATCTAGACAGAAAATTTATTTTTTGAAGAATCTCTGTTTTCTATTTGTTTTATTTATTATGACCTAACCAAATTGTTGAATCATAAGTATACGTGGTCTTATTATAGCTTTGAATATTTATGTGCCACATCTGGTTCATTATATTCACTGTGTGTAACAGTGTAAGTTGTATGTGAGCTTCTTAGAGTTTCAGAGTAAAGAGAAGAAGACTATTAAAACTCAATAGGTGGCTACCAGGAAAAAAGGAATTACAAATATTCATGTCCACAACCTTTCCATATAAATGTTGCTAATAAGTAACAGGAATGGAAACAAATATTAATGTTTTCAAATTTGCCAAAGAAAAAAAAAACTCGTACTTCATATGAAGATTTTTTAGAAGCACTAAGTTTTAAGAATATGAATCATCGTTCACAATAATGAAAACCTTGTAATTCCTCAATAGTATAGAAATGATTTGTATAGTAAACAGAATTTTAACTGTTGATTTCTTAATGATTTTTCAAGTTGACCAGGCCCACATAAACAATTCAGGTAAGTAAAATATTTATTTTATTGTTTTGTTAATTTTATATTATGAGATAATATTATATGAGTTTGCTCTTTTATTAATTTAAGATTTTTAAAAAATGGTAATGATAGTTAACTAATTATATATTTGAAAAAAAATTGTAGCCTTGAAGAGGTGCCAACAAGAAAGAAGGGCATTGAGGGGGGGGGGGTATCATTTTTAACCATGATATGGAGCATTAAAAATAAATAAACCAATTTTAAAACCGATAGGAAATAAATTATGTTTAATGAGAAGATAATAGAAAAGGAGATATAGACAAACAAAGTTTGATTAGAAAAGCAATCTCATTTTGCAAATACACAGTGAATAAAGACATTGAGGGAAGACAATGCAGAAAGGACAGGGGGATGAAGGACTGGAAAAGCAAGTGAACGAGTGTTATTGAGCCTTTAGGATTTTAAATATCTTAGCATAGCTGAGAGGAATCTTTTTGTCATTTATACTGTTGCCCATTATGAATTAATATTGTTTTTATAATGAAAATCTAGTCAAAATCAAATGTGTGCTTATTCATGATAGAATGTTGAGCTAATACAGAACTGTGATGATTCCTTTTATAATCGTACATTTGGGTTACTTAATTCAGTTACTGACACAAGAGACTGTTATTTTCCTTAAGAACTAATTGAATGCTTGATTTTATGATACCTAACTATCTGCAAAAGTCATATAAGATCAAATGGGTAAATAAACTCCTCTTTATCAGTGGACTTATATTTAGATCAGCTGTGTCAGTGATAGGTTAAAATAAATATTGTTTTCCACCAAAATATTTATAAAAGAATGCATAAATTTGGAATTAATATTAAGTAATTGTATTCAATTTTGTTCAGGCATTCCCTTGCTATACCAATAAAATATGGTGGCGACTAGATGTCAGAAGTAATAATTTTGAATTTCATACCTCAAAATAAATAGTGAAAACCATATTCTAAAACTAGTACAATACATGTTTTTTTGCCGATAAAACTAATAATAGCTAGGATATTGGACCTACAATTAATAATTTGACTTATAGTATACGAGAAAGCTTAATGGTTGGCAATATGCATTCCTTTAATACAATATATAAAACATTTTTCAACTCTCTGTAAACATTCTCATAAAACATCTATTAAATTCCTTAGAGTAGCCAGATGTTTTAAACTCAAAATTTTAAAATCATAAAACCAAACAACATTTTACTTCAGAAAAATATATTTATATAAACACAATTTAGTCTTGGGTTCATATTTAAAACCCCTCTCCATTTACTGGTAGTAACATATAACAAGGCAAATTTTAACAATATTCATTCCTTGTGCAAATACATAAATTTCTCAATTTATTATCCATGAGGCAATTTTATTGCATATAAGGTTTTCTCAAGTAACAACAATGAACCTTATGAGGTTTTAAATATATATATAATTTAAGTTTTATGATAAAGAAAATCAAGGCCCTAGTATGTAGTAGGGAGGGATGGGATGAGGGAGAAATATGAAATATTAATAATCATTATATCAGTAAAATACTGTGCATTACTGTGAATGGCTATCATAGCTCTATTTATATCCGTGGAGCTTACTCATTATTATTATTATTATTATTGTATGGCCATCTCAGTAAAAGACAATATGGATACTATGTACAATTTTACCAAGAGGGGAGCGAAAATCAAGGTAGTGCCCAGAGTTTAATTCAGCTTTATATTAAAAAAAATAAAAGGTTATTACAAGAGGTTTCAATTTCAAATAGAAAATAACAAATATATTTTCCCTTAATTATTATAATATACACACAAACAAAATTAATAATAAAACTTCTCTACAAAAGTAATTTGAAGTGGTTAACTTGATTTTTCATATAAAATAATCATTTTCTTTTAGCTTTGAGTTTTGTTTATTCAATTTGAAAGACACTTTATTTGAAACTTCCAATTCGATATAATTTTCTTTTCAATTAATAATAAAGTAGATGTTTATATGAATCACCCACAGAAAAGTAATACTTCTTACAAATCACTAAAATAATTATATTTTTAGTTGAATGTTTATTACCAATGTGGTCTTCAATATTTGAATCCACTAGCATGCATTCTAAAACCAGAGTCTTTATTTCAAACTTTAATTTGAAACAATCCTATTCTCTGGGTATATTAAACTTTGACTTTTTTTTATTGTTTAGACAAATCGTTTCACTTCTCATAATTTAATAAAATAATTATACTGTTTCCTTTTCATTTGAATGTTTATTACCAAAGTGGTCTTCAATACTTGAATCCACTGTCATACATTCTAAAACCTCAGCTTCATCAGTATTCTCATTAATTGTAGGTCTTATATTTTGAGAGATAGGAGTTTCTGTAATTTTCACTTCAGGCACTGAATTCAGGGCCGATTTATGTGATATCTTAATACTGAGCTTTCCAATATTAGTTTTTGCATTCTTTGAATCTCTTACAACACGTAGGCACTCTTTAATCAAATAACAAAACTTTTTGAACTGCACTTCGTCCTCTGCATCAGATAAAAATGTAGAAAAATCAAAAGACTTTTTTATTTTTCCTAAACCTGAAAACATCCTCAATGCTGCAACTCCTTCATTGGATTTATCTATGTGTCTGGAATTTCTAGATGTATGCTTAGTGTTTACTGAGTCCTTTTTTGGAGGAGCAGATGGTTGTGGTAACCCTCCTCGAGGTAATATTTTCCTTGGAGTCCCAGGTGAAGTAATAGCTTTTTCATCTAATACCAATTCACCATCAGCATTTTTAACAAGAGGTCCAATTTTCAATGTAACAGGTTCGGTTAATGGTAATCTACAAGAAAAGAAAATAAACATAAGGAATATTTTTATAAAGAAATCAACAAAATTTTATTAAAAAGTAGAGCAGTAAAAAAAAGAACAAAATATATATAAAAATAAATAAATTGTCTAAAAAAGATATGACTGACAGTTGTCCTAGCATTACTATTGATATTCTGAAATATCATTTTTAGTAGTAGCAACATAATAACATGGCAAATTTATATTGTATATATATATATATATATATATATATATATATATATATATATATAAATGTAACCTCTGTCTGTACATTGATTTTTTTCTCAAAATTTCACAATACTTTTTTGTTTCACGTGCCATAAACACTATATCTGCAATTTGTAGCTTTGGTGTCTATTTGTTTATTTGTTACCTTAAACGGCTGAACCGAATTTTATGAAACTTGATATGTATATTACTAATAACCCAACTTAGGCTTTAGACTACATTAATATTGTCTGAAACGAACAGGAATGGGGGTTATAGGAGACACCTGAAATTAAAAATAGCGTTATTTCTTTTCTTATTGCTTTTTCAGCAAATATGCCCATAACAAAAGTTGTTTATTTTGTTTTTTAGAGTAACTTTTGTAATATTCACTTTTATCATATAACAAATTATAAACGAGATATACACTAAAAACTAAAGCGGGAGCCAACAATTTTATTGGGCACTAACGATGAACCGAACTTAACAAAACTCGATATGTGAATTAGCATTAATTCTTCCATGATTATTAGCTTCATTTAATTTTTTAGGTTCGAACGGGAGTAGGGTTTATAAAGGAGGCCTGAAATAAAAATTAGCGTTATTTTATTTTCTATTTGTTTTTAGGCAAATGAGCACATAATAAAAGTTCTTTCTGGTGTTATTGAATGTAACTTTTGTTTTAAACAGTTTTTTGTATAACAATGTATGAAGCAAGTAATTTGCGTAGAAATATTGATATGCTCAACAATTATTTCCAATATGAACTACCAGGTAACTCAACTGGATAAATTAATTCAAATCTATGTTATTATTTTATCCTTAATAATTCAAATCTATGTTATTTTTTTAACGACAGTAGCAGATTGCACCAAGTAAAGTATACTGTCCCCTCCCTCTTCTATGTACTACTATGTACAAATATGTATATACAGTTTTCAATTGAGACTTACAAAAGAATATTTTTAATAGCGATTAAGGTGTACCTAAAACAGCTGTCACCGTTGGGCTTTTATTCATACATGGTTTGGAAGACAAAATACTTTCTATGATTATGAATTATATTGTCCATTACGTTATAAAAAAAAAAAAAAAAAACTATATGCACAGGAGACAGGAAATATAAAAATATTGAGAACAGTGAAGCCTTACATAACAAATAATTTTACTATTAACAAATCCACATAACGACGGGTATAAACCCTAAACACTGGGGCAGGGAATTGTCAAAATATTGTGCAAAGTAAATCCTTGCCAAAAGAATACCATCATCATTCAGCCTCAAATAAATTACCGGGTGAAGCCAGGTAACATAGCTAATATATATATAATTGGAAGGAGTTACTAAAATAAAAGGTTTTAGATAACCTCAGAGGGAATATAATTCTTGCTTGGGATGGCAAATAGCCCTTTCCTTTCATTATATCTGATAGCAAAAGGATGGATATGAAAGAATTTATTTTTGTACAGTGTAATGAAACTCGTTTGTAAAATTTTATGTATCACTCGTAGGCACAGGGTCAGCATTTTAGAAATACAATTCTCCTTAATTCCCTTTATTGAAACTCTACATGGTTCACCTCTTTAATTCAACGTCTCATCAGGAGTATAATTTTTACACCTAAAACCAAAGTCAGCCCATGCCCCAGAGACCATCCATTCTCTAGACACAACCTGGTACCTAATGCTACCACATATCGATACATGGTTACAATTGATATTGCTAAGCTATGGTAGTATTATAACAGATTCCCCAAGTAAGTAGCATCAATATTTTAAACTAACTTAACTATATATCAAAATGACAAAAACATTAAATCTTTTTATCTGAGGAAATTGAAAAATATATTCTTTATGTGCCTAATCTCAGTTTTAGCAGATTTCCCTTGAGGGAAATCAGCTATTGAGGTTGTACTCATGATGCGATTTTCGAAATTTTTCTTCAAATGTCCATCGATCCTACCCAGGAGTTGACGAAAATGATCCGTTCAAAACTGTATGTGTGTGTATATATATATATATTTGTCTGTTACCGCTCTAGCGGTCGCAATTATTATTTAATCGTTACCAAACTGAAAATTTAGTCGTTTTATGTAAAAAGAAAAACCAAGTTCGTTAACGGCTGAAATCGGGTCTGGGGGAGGGGGGGTTTAGAGGGGAGGATTTTCTAAAATTCGAAATATCTCCGTTACCATAGGTCTGATCGAAAAATAGTATACTAATCTTATTGCAAATTAAATGTACTATAAATATTGTTATATACATTTATTCAATATCTTTAATATTAACCGGGATATTTTCAGTTTTCAGCCATACCGCCACTTCTACTCATGTTTCATAAAGAATACTCTGCTACATAATAAATCACATTATTCGAAGATTAAATAACAAAAATTGTATTGAAGAGACCTTTATTATACGAGTTAAATGCAAACATGTCCTGGTGACACCCCCCTCCCCCCCGGTCTTAAGGTTTTGGACTACTAAAATTTGATTGATTGAGATAAAAATTATTCTGACTCATTATTAATTACAGTACTAGATATAGTAAATAGTTCTCATTAAAATTAATATGTTATATTCTGATATATTTCAGAAATTGTTTTACTTTCCGGTGTGAGACGGGCAGACCCGTTTGTTTACATTTCTAACCTAACGCTTCCTGTCGGCAGGTTATTGAAATTGGATGAAACATTTCTTATTTCCGTTTGTATTTATTCACGGTGGTGTTGTGTTACCAATATGTAGATTTATCTATTATTAATCTTCATGAGGGAAATCTGCTTAGTTTACGCAGCCCCTGCGTGACGGACTTTATTATATATATATATATATATATATATATATATATATATATATATATATATATATATATATAAACTTCAATTATTTTAACTGTTTAGCCTAAAATGTTAATAATTTTAATATATTTGTTTTAGAAGTACTTCATGGTGATAATACAGAGAAAAAACAGAATGCTGATTCTGCTGTTGCTGAGGTCCCCTCTAAAAAACAAGATTCTCTAAAGAGTAAAACTAAGAAGGAGGAAGCTTTAACTTCTATACTCTTTTATTTTCCTTTTAGTAGTATTCCTTTCTTTTTCAAGATTCTTACATTGTCAAAATTAAAGGAATGCCCAAATTTAAGATGCAGCAAAACATTTTGTCTATTTACTTTAATAATCTTTTTTTAATATTATTATTTATTAACGTCAACTTTTTGCTACTATGGCTAATTGGGATGGGATATTTGCAGGTTATCACCCTTTTTTAGTCTAGGTGGGACTGAGGATTTTATTCAATGATTTGATTTGATTTGACTAAATAAATTCCTATTGCCCAGGCAAGAATCAAACTCACCACTCTAGGTTTAACATGTGAGATTAAGGCCAACACTTTAACTCACATAGCTAACCTAAGCTCCTCAATATTATTAGAGTGTTGCTTCAGTCTCTTTTTTAAAAGTTGCGCTCAGACTCAACCATGTAAACTTTTTCACAATCTAAACATTTAATTTGGTATATATTGTATTTAGATTCCTTAATTTTAAGTTTTCCCTTTCCACGACTAAAACTATTACTTATTTTATCACTGTAGGTCTAGGCTACATTTCCTAAATCTTTGCTTTTTTTCTGAATTCCACTAACGATCACAGTATTGTATGTGAAAGATAAATAACGAGTGTCTTTTTTAGTCTGCCTCTTATAAATATTTTCCACCGTACTAACATTGATTGTAAAGGTATAGTTCAGCAATATCAATTGTAACCAAGTAAAAATGTATGGTAGAATTTGGTATAGTTGAGTTCATAAGACGTGAGACAGTGGCTAGGATGCGCAGTAGCAAAGAAGGCTATTGCGCATGCTCCCGTCATCAGTCTGTTAACCACTCTCGTGAGCTACGGATATGTATCGGGCGTCCTGAAAACATTAGCCCTCAGTGTGTATGTAGTGTAGCGTACCTTGGTGTAGCTTGAAGATAAAATCTAATCCTATCTTGGTTATGTAGGAAGAAATGTAGATATAAATCCCTGCAAGGTCTTGCTCTAACCTCAAGTTAATACGTTGCAACAATTATTTTTGTTTTTAAAAAAAGAAATCGGTTTTCGATACTTGAATTTTAATATCGAAATACCGATATATCGGGGAGGGGGGGAAATATCAGATAATAATTTAGATATTTTCTGGGGGAAATATTGATATTTTTTCACCATCCCTAGTGTACCTGTCAATAAGTCGCCATTTAAATTTAAATTGACAGTGATAGTGACATACATTCAAGCGGCGATGATAATGATGAGCCCTTAAGCGGCGTTGAGGAGATGGCGTTGTCATTTGACCAATTTTAAAGCAATTATATATATAAAAAAAAAGTTAACTTGTTATATTTTATTTAACTTCTATTAATTTAGGTGGTAAATAAATTATTTTGATATTTTTTGAAATGTAATTTTGGTAAGAAAATTATCTGTAGGTTTTTAAAAAGTTATTTGTAAGTTTTAAGTATCACAAATCATTGTGTAATTTATAAAAAAAAATTATCTTTACATTTTTAAAAATATATCTTTAAGTATTAAAAATAATTATCTGTAAGTTTATAAATTATCTTTAAGTTTCTAAACAAATATCCATAAGTTTTAAGTATAAATAATTATCTGTAAGTTTAAAAAAAATTTAAATAATAATGTCAAAATATTATTTATGTAAACTATGCAAGTATATGCAATTCCACTAACTTTCTATTATCACTAATCAATAATAAATTACGTTTTTTGTTCATTAAATAAATTATTATTTTATTTTTTTATTCATGTTTGATTTTTAATAATGTTTAATCAATGCTGCTTATCATTTTCTGCACTATATTTTTATATAAATTAGGAAAAGTAGAACATATACTAGAGAAAGGTTAGACTGCAGGTACTCAGTATCGATACTTAAAGGACTGGAGCAAGTGTACGGCATGCTGGCAAATATGTTCAGCTTGGGTAGTACACGTCCTCTCATCCCCACCAAGCCTACCACCCATCCCCACCCCCATGCGCGGACTGTCTCACGTCTCATGAACTCAACTATACCAGGTTGTGATATCAGAATAGATGAAGCTGTTCAAGAGAAAGGACAACTCTGTAGGCTATGGGCTGACTTTGGTTTTAGGTGCAAAGATTATACTCCTGATGAGGTGTTGAATTAAAGAACACAATTTAATTAAGTTTTAAAAAAGTGAGTTAAGGAGAATTGTATTTCTACAAATTCTAACCCTGTTACTAAAAAATGATATTAAAAAATATCCTAGGTAATATTGAAGTTCAGAGAAATCTATAGAATGACAGTAGAATTTCAAATTTTAAAATAGCTCAAAAACTACAATACAATGTGTGTATATATATATATATATATATATATATATATATATATATATGTATGTATAGGTTATAAACCTGTTTCAAATTATTTCAAGAATATGAACTTGCTGAAAACTTTTCAGCAAATCAGAGTTTATTGTGTAATATATTGTCATATATTAAGATATATTCATTAGCTCCTTTGTAGAACTGATGGGAATTATAGATATCTTAGCTCACTTCGCATAAGGAAAATTTGCTAGTAGGTGTAAATTTCTAACAAATATTTGTGGTGTGTGTAAGCAGCTGGACTAGATCTGACATCCTTAAACCTAATTACATGTACAGGGTGTACCAGATTTTTTAGGACCAGAAGTGTGATGTGTGTAGCTGGACCAGACCTACCACATTAATAGTAGCATGGAAATATAGTAGCATAAAGCATTTCAACTTGTGGCTAAGCCTTGTAGTTGCTCGCTTAACTTTGACTCCCTTTCATCTAAATGACTAACCGACAATAAAGACATTAAGAAATTCACTTAATACCAATATTGTTAGAGGCCTGAATAGGCATTGGACAATATTTGCACATACCTAAATCCTAATAATAAAAATGTTGAATTTCTTAATCTGCGTTTAAGCTTTTTAAGAAATATACTAACAATCTACATAAATTTCAAAAGAAATCTTTTATAGATGTAATCTGATTGGATATAAAGCTCCACAGATAACTCCCTATTCCCATAATGTGTTAAATGTTAATTATATTAGTTTATGTATATTGAATACTAATCCAATTAATTAAAAAATCAACTCACAGCTAACAAAGAAAACAAATCATTTAAAAAATAAAACAAAAAAAACCTGTGGTATTTACTTACTTTATTTGCTTCAAAATTTGCTGAATCGTTTCTTTGTTTAATAAATTAACTGGTTGCTTCATTGGTGAAGAGCCTACAAATAAAAAATAAAAAAATTATTTATAAGGAACAGATGAAGCCTGGTTATCACTTTAACTGCAGATATTTTCCGTAATGTTGATATTACAGTACAGTGTCACTGAGTCAATTGACATTATATTACAGCTCATGTATTCATCGCATGTTATCAGTTGGTCTATTGAAATGTAAGTTAAAGAAATACGAAACACCAAGAATTGTTTTCACTACAAGTTGACATTATAAATTCTTTCGCCATTTGACAAAATAGGTTTCAAAAAAGCACATAAGAAGGAACTGTCATGTGGGGTCAAATAGTCCTTTACCACTGTAATTAGTTAAAAGAAAAGAGTAGTATGAGGAATAATACAACATTTTTAAGTATTGCTCAACAAGTCCTTTTGTTTTCTCAGAGTGAATAATATGTGTATTCTGACTTGTTCCAAAAGAGTAAAAGTATAGAGCAATAATCCTTCCCAGTATACCAGATGTCTCAAATAGGAACTTGAGTAACATGAAGACAAGTGCAAAAGAACGAAACCCCTGCATCTAGCTTGTTAGCAGATAGTTATCACAGCTAAGTACAATATATTATAAATCATAATTCCTGCGTTTCCATCTAACATTCGACACTGTCTACATAAAGAAGGCTTAAAACAGAAGCAAGTTATAAATCTAAATATGTAACTTTTCTAATAGTAACCTGGTTAGGTTTTATTCAATATATTACATCAAAAGTAATGCCCAGTTTAACCCCCATTTTGTAATGAAAATCGAATCATCCTCCCTTTTGATTCAGGGAAAGTGACTTCTCTTTGCCACTCTTTACCAATTATTAAGCTCAAGGTATCAATTAACATGAAATCACAAATCAAATCAAATAGCTTTGAAACTTTGAGGATGTTCTTTAGGGAACATCAAGAATTATTTTTTAAATCAAAATGTTTTTTAATGCATTTCATGAATATTACTGCTATAAATAAGGGGAATTAATCACTTTTTTTCTTATATTATTCCTTTCAAACTTTTTTATTTTTGAAAAATAAAGTCTACAATTAAAAATAATTACCTGTTTTAAGACTATTAGAAGTTAAAGCTTCCTCCTTCTTAGTTTTACTCTTTAGAGAATCTTGTTTTTTAGAGGGGACCTCAGCAACAGCAGAATCAGCATTCTGTTTTTTCTCTGTATTATCATCATGAAGTACTTCTAAAACAAATATATTAAAATTATTAACATTTTAGGCTAAACAGTTAAAATAATTGAAGTTTATATATATATATATATATATATATATATATATATATATATATATATATATAATGCGCCTGTTATTCTATAATTAAAACACAATTGTAGAGTGTTGCTATTCTGTTGAAATTATTATGTTCTATTAAGTACAACTTCATTTAGACATATTTCTCTCCCTTCATAAGGAAAATCTTGCTCGAGGCAGATGTCATGAGAACTATTTGACTCGTCATCTAGTAACAAAAGTCAAATTACAATACTTCACGGATTGGGAGCCATGGTGGTTCGAATTCACCGACTTTTAGCAGATTTCCCTTAGGGAAATCAGCTATTGAGGTTGTAGTCATGATGGGATTTTCGAAAAATTTCTTCAAATGTCCATCAATCCTATCCAGGAGATAAAGAAAATGATATATATATATATATATATATATATATATATATATATATATATATATTAGCTAAGGTACCTGGCTTCGCTCGAGAATTCATTTGAGGTTTAATGATGATGGTATTTCTTTTGGCAAGGCTTTACTTTCAACAATATTTTAACATTTCCCGATGTATACCCGTCATTACTGTGGATTTGTTAATAATAAAATTATTTGTTATTTAAGACTTCACTCTTCTAATATTATTATATTTCCCGTCTCCTGTGCATGTAGGTTTTTTTATAACATAATGAACAGTATAATTCATAGTCTTAGAAAGTATTCTGTCTTCCAAACCATGGATGAATTAAAGTTCCTTTCCCTTGATGTGTTCCAAAGCTTAATGGTGACAGCTGTTTTAGATACATCATAACCGAAAAACAAATAGAAAATGAAATATCGTAAATTTTTATTTCAGGCCTCCCTTATAACCCCCACTCCCGTTTGAACCTATAAATTTAATATTTAATTTAATTTAATATAGCTTATAATCGTGGAAGAATTAATGCTAATTCACATACCGAGTTTTGTTCAATTTGGTTCAACCGTTAGTGCTCAATAAAATAGTTGGCTCCCACTTTAGTTTTTGGTGTAAATCTCGTTTATAATTTGTTATACGGCAAAAGTGAATATAACAAAAGTTACTCTAAATAATAAAATAAACAACTTTTGTTATATGCACAATTTCTGAAAAAAAAATAGCAAACGAAATATTGCTATTTTTTATTTCAGGCTTTCCTTACAACCCCCACTCCTGCCCGTCCCTAGAAATATTGGTATGGCTTGTTTCAATGAAGGCATTAGTGCTAACACACGTACCGAGTTTTATTTAGTTCGGTTGAGTCTTTTGTGTCAACTAAAATTGTTGACTACTGCTATAGTTTTTAGCGTATAACGCATTTAAAGTTTGGAATACGATGAAAGTGTATATAAGAAAAGCTACTCTAAATAATAAAATAAATAACTTTTGTTATGAGGATATTTGCCGAAAAACCAATAGGAAACGAAATATCGCTATTTTTAATTTCAGGCCCCGCTCCTGTTGGTCTCAGAGAATATTATTATAGCCTAAAGTCTAAGTTGGGCTAGTAGTAATATACATACCAAGTTTCATAAAATTCAGTTCAGGTCTTTATGCGTGAAAATGTAACAAATAAACAAACAAACAGACATGAAAGAAACAAAATACAGTTATGGTGTCTATGACATGTGAAACGAAACGTTATCGTGAAATTTCACGAAAAAAATAAATGTACAGACAGAGGTTACAATTTTTTTTATATATATAGACTTCTGTTAATTCTCTAGAGGTCACAATTTTTGTCTAATTGTTACCAAACTCGATATTTAAAAGTTTTATGTAAAAAGGAAGATCAAATTTGTTAGTGGCTAACCAGTGGGAGGGGGGTGGTTTAGAGGGGGGAAACTTTGAAAATTCAAGATATCTCTGTTGTTATGTGTTGGATCAAAAAATTGTATCTTATTGCAAATATAATGTTTTATAAATGTTGTTTTATATAAGTTTTTTTCAATATCAGGATTAACCAAGATATTTGCATTTTTTAGTTTTTGGTCTTCAGTAAACCTCCGCCTCCTACTCATTTCATATTAAAAATAAGCTGTTATATTATGAAGCACTTTATTCGAAGCCTAAAAACCAAATATTGTTCTCATTGTACTTTTACTTTTTGAGATAAATGCAAATACAGGGTGCACATGGGAAATCTGTTTAGTTAACACAGCTCTGCATGATAGACTTTTGAATTTAATGCTGCCTTATGCTTGGATAGCGCTCATATTTCATATTAAAAATTTTTAACTTGATCACAAATAAGTTAACATTTTAAGTTCTATATTTAAGAAACATATATATTGTTGAGAAAAATACGCACATAAAAAAAAATACAGAGAGTTAATCACTTATTTAAGAAGTACGAAATAAATGAAAGGAACCGCCTGAATGTAGGACCTTTGGCGCCAAAGAATGTTCTCGGTGATGCCCGTCTGGGATCTAGGCTTGTCTGGGCAGTTCTCTTTTGATCACGCCGCCCGTCTATAAAAGCTGTTCAGCTCGGCATGAGTTAGTTTAGTTCTCAGCTCTCTTCAAGTGAATCACAGTGCATTTCAGTTGCAGTGCGGTGAAGTGTTTTATGTGAAGAACAGTATAATGCCATGTTTATGTATTAGAATAGTGCAGTGCAGTGTTTATGTATTAGAATAGTGAAGTACCATGTTCTTTGTGAAGATCAGTGCAGTGCAGTGTTTTTGTGAACTTCAGTGATTGTGAGTTATTGTACTGAGCAATAAGTGAAGCTATCAGTGCATACTGTGAGTAATAGTTAAGAATAATTTACCAAGTGTGTTGTGCATTGTCAAATAAATTGTGCTGTGATAAAAACTCTAATGCTTGTGTGTTTAATTTTGCAATCCAATAGAACTCTAATAAACAACGTTTATTATTTTTGTAATAATTTGCTATTACATTAATTGATAAATGAAAAAAAAAATTACAAAGACTAACAACCTGGATCTGTATCAGCATCATCACTAACTTGAGCTGCTTCAGCATCTGGTTCCCAAGTAGGATCAGCTTCGGAATCTGTAAATTGTTAAAAAGTAACATTCATTTTAGTATAGATTGAGGAAGAATACTACATTTGATTAACAAACCATAGCTGAAAAATATAGGGTTGGCAAATAAGTCCTTTCGGTTTTTTAAGTTGAAAGAAAACTATTGTATATTTTGAACATAATTTTTATTTTAATCTACAATGTAATGTCCATTATTTTCTATTACTTTACCCCATCTCTCCATCAGCTGAATAATCCCATGCTCATAGAATGCCTGTGGTTTATTAGTGGGTCATAAAAAATCACACCCTTGAAATCCCACCATACAGAAAGCATTATCTTCTTTGGGTGCAATCCCGCTTTAGATGTGGTTCCAGTTGGTTCGTTGCTAGGTCTCCAAGATTTTTTTCGCACCACATTATCGTAGACAATCCACTTTTCATCCCCTGTCACAAGTCTTTTAAGAAATGGATCATTTTCTTGACGTTTTCGCAGGGAATCGCAAATGGAAATGCGTTTAGCCAAGTTGGCTTCGGTCAGAGAGTGGGGGACCCAAACATCCAGCCTAGAAACGTAGCCGAGCTTCCGCAAATGATTTTCTATGCTTGTATGTGATATGTCTAGGGCCTCAGCAATGTCTCGCACTGATTGGGAAGGATTTTGATCGACTATAGCCTTAACATCAATGCTTTCAATTTCTTGTGGACGACCAGGTCCACCAATGGAAATGTGGAAACCAATTTTGCCACATGCGCTCTGTTAAGGCATTATCCCCATAGACCCCACATCTTTTTTTATGAGCCTCTGCAGCTCCCTTTCCTTTTTTGAAATAATACAGCAAAATATGCCTATAATGCAATAAATTACCATCCATCTTCTCAGCTGGATCACAAACGCAATACTGACCTAATCTTACAAAGTGTCGACAGACATAACTGTTTACATATTACAAATAGGATAAACAATTCTCTGTTGGGATTAATTGCATCAGATAAATGTGACATATTGTAAACAAAACATGAATACAAAAACCAAAAGGACTTATTTGCCAACCCTATATTTGGGGCTGTTAAGGAGTAGTAATAATAGCACAACAGAAATGAATCCCAACTAATGGAATCGCATAGGGAATATATATTAACTTCAAAGAGGTCATTTGGGTGGCTAGGAAATGTTGAAATAATGGAACCTGTTAAACTAAAGGTTTCAAATGGTACTAGAGGAAATAAAAAAGTCCGTCACACAGGGACTGCATAAACTAAGCAGATTTCCCGCGTGAAGTTTAACAATAGATAAATCTACATACCGGTAACACAACACCACCATGAATATTAAGTGAATAAATACAAACGGTAATAAGAAACCTCATGATGGAAAGCATCTGAAATGTAAACAAACAGTTCTGCCAACTTCTTACCGGAAAGAAAAACAATTACTGTAATATATCTGAATATAACGTATTCATTTGATTGAAAACTATTTACTATATCTAGTACTGTAATTTATAATGAATCAGAATAATTTTTATCTCAATCAATCAAATTTAAGTAGTCCAAAAACTTAAGAAGGGAGGGAGGGTCACCAGAACATATTTGCGTGTATCTCGTATAATAAATGTCTCTTGAAAACAATATTTGGTATTTAAGCTTCAAATGTTGTGGTTTAATACATAACCGAATTTTTTTTATATAACATGAGTAGAAGTGGGGGTTTGCTGAAGGCTGAAAACTAAAAGATGCAAATATCTCGGTTAATATTCAAGATAGAGAATAAATGTATATAACAATATTTATACATTTTTTCGATCCGACTTATAGTAATGGAAATATTTTGAATTTTCAAAATTCTCCCCCTCTAAACCCCCCACCCCCTGGAACAATTTCAGCCGTTAACGAACTTGATCTTTCTTTTTACATAAAACGACTAAATATTGAGTTTGGTAACGATTAAACAATAATTGTGACCGCTAGATCGGTAACAGACAAATATATATATATGCACAGTTTTGAACGGATCTCATTTTCGTCATCTCCTAGATAGGATCGATGGACAAACAATGGTAGTACTATAAGGATCCTTGTTCATGACAAGCTTTTTTATCATATAGAGGTGCTCTATCCAAGGTGAAGTTGGAAATTCATATAGATACACTAAATAGCCAGTTATGGGGATAAAAGTTAGTCTAAATCCTGTGCTATCTACTCCAGCGGATGAGGCATCTCCACTCTTACTGCAAAATTTCAATGGAACTCTGGTCATATTCATAAGGCATTCAAATATTTGGTATGGTCAGAGTTCCATCGAAAATTCATGGTAAGAGTGAAGATGCCCCGACCTCTGGAGTAGATAGCTGAAATTTAGATGATTTAGTCCCAGCGATATAGTTTGAACGGCAGAAAACTTAGTCTGTACACGAAGGAAATTTCCTAACTGCTGTAATGAAATTGATACACTATTCCATATTACTCCTGTAATAAGAACCATATGTTAAGAGGATTGAAATTTTAGCAGGACATGTGTTTATTGATATTGTTACTTTAAATGAAAATTGCATAAGTTGGTGGGTTGGAGGAAACTGAAGGCAGAAAACTAAAAAAATGTTAATTACTTTGTCAACATTCAAATTATAGGAAAAGAGTGTAGAATAACAATTATAGAATATTACATATTCAACAAGTTTGGCTGTATAATATTTTTCGATGCAGCTCATGATAATGGAGATATTTCAAATTCGACTTAAACCTTTAATAAACTTATATTGTTTTAAATGAAACACAAAAATTAAATTTGGCAAAGTTTGAACCAAAATTATGACCACTATAACAGTAATTCACACACACATGTGCACACACACACACACACACACACACACCGTTATGATACCAGACAGACAGAAGGTAAAAATAAATTGATTTAAAATCTCCTTTGAGGGATAGTAGTTTTTTATTTATCACCTATATGCTATTGATAATATGAATTCTTCATATCAGGTCATATTGAATCTGTATCTCATTTTCATAAATTATATAGTATGGGCTTGTCAGCCTCATGAATAATAAGTATTTTATGTATTTTTGAAAGTGAAGGAATCTTGATTAAAAGAAAAACTGAAAGATTATGTTACTCAGGAAGATTCATTAAATGCTGGTTGGTATGCAGGTAACAGTTATACACCCTGCTATCTCTGTCAGTTTAGTACTGACTGTGAGCCATGTAATATTGCTCAGTTCAGTTCCAGCCAGTGAGAGGTAACACCTTATTTCAGTTACCTAGTGGCTGCACCTTTATCTCGATTGATATACACAGGCCTCTAAGTGTTCATCTTCCAGTGCCTCCTAAGCAAGGATATTCTTTTTGAGGTGTCCAAAAAAGCACTTTGTTTCTTTAGTACAGACAGAAGTTCTTCAATATTCCAGGAGGTCGAACATTGAAGATTTCGGATTATAGCTGTACCTTCAGTGGGGGATTGTTATGCAATGATATTCTCATGTGAATACATTTATTTTTATCATTAAAGATGGCTAGCTACTAGTGTACTTAGCTCAACTCCATTATTATACAAGAACCCAATCTTGAAGAATGAATTAAAGAATTTTTTCAAAAACTGCATAATTATTATAAGTTTATAATATGCATATGCATCAAGAAATCTGCTGAAAGAACTTGCAATTGGATACAATTTCTCATAAAATAAATTCCAACATTTTGTTATAAAAACAGCTTCTTAAAATGTGGAGGAACATAGCGATATTTTTAAAAAATTAATACTAACAATAAATGAACCCCTCTTACCAGAAGAAATATCATAGGTCGCTGCTTCAGATGTGCTCTTCAAAGGACTGAATTCAGTTGAGTCAGGGCTTTTTCTTCCTTCTATAATAACCAATTAATGTCAATCATTAAGTCTAAAAGATGTTTACTTAAAAGTTGTTTTAGAACCAAAATAAAATTTAAAAGTTAGTAAAGAATTAATTTCAGAATAAACTGTCGTAAGTTATATCAACAAACATTCACTTATTAGTGAAACATAAGTAATAAATATAAATAAATGGTAGAGATTGAGAAAAAAGAATGCTATGGTAAAGAAATCTTTATAAATAACATGAACAAAAGCTTCAGTGTAGCCGACGATAAACTTAAAAATAGATTATAATGATAATCACTACATGGCTCAATGCTAATGGGGAACTGTTAAATAGAAGTTAACTGAGTTGATCAACTACTTTTGAGAGATCCAAGCTCATAGAGACACAGTGACCAGACAGTGTTTTTCTTAATCTATTAATAAGAAGAACGCCCAATTAAAAATATAAGAAATTCAACCATTAATAGATTCTGGGCAATCTCAGAAAAAACATTGAGAGATAAAACACTGTTGTCATATCTACATACAATGCCCATTGATCAACTTGACCCCCACAAGAGGTTTCCACTTGAATTGAGGCAGTATTGCTTAGAGAGCTGATCCTCTGTAGACTGTCTCCTGCATAAGCTTACTAATGATAACTATTAACTCGAATACATATGAAGACTACAACTTCAATACAGGTACTGTGGTCTTACCTCACTGACATGGTTTGTGTGAGAATATAAACAAAGAAAATATATATTATTTTGCCACGATAACATACCTTCATCACGGGCATGGGGATTATTTTCATCATTCAAGTCATCCAGTTCAATGATTTTACTAATCTCTTTATTTTTTTTAGAAGTTTCAGTTTGGAAAGTATCTGAAACTAAAGTAAATTAGCAATTAAACTATGTTAATAAAATATATGATAAATTTATCAATAAATAACAATAACATTCTGTTCCTAGAATAGTGCATTTTTGAAGAAAATAAACTGTAAAACGGTTTAATTTTTTTAAAATTTATTATGCATTTACAAATGAAAATTGTCTTTTAAAATATTTCAAAAAACATATTGCACAACTAAATTAAATAGCTGAAGTCTAGTGAAGACTACTGGAGTAAGGAACATAGGGTACAAATTTAAGCAAAGTTTATGAATTCATGTTTAGTTGTATTAAACATGTAAAAATGTAAAGTAATTACTTATTTAAAAAAAAAATGTACTCTAGAAAATAAAATCTTAATGATGCCACAACAAACATATTTGAGTATATCTCACAAAAATTTCAATTTAAACAATTTTACAGTTGTAAAGCAATTTTATATTTAAGTTTGGAATTGAATATTTCATAATAAACTAGCTTATTGATAATATGAGGTGAGTAGAAGTGGGGGGTTTACTGGGCCGAATACTGAAAAATGGGAATATCTCCATTAATATTAGAGATACAGAAAAAATGTACAGATCATTTATAGGAAATTAAATTTTCAAGAAGATTGGACTTATATAATTTTTCGATCCTATCTCATAATAATGGAGATATATATATTTCGAATTTCCCCACCTCTTCGGTCTGGCCTTTAGTTTTGCACAAAATGTTTAAATATCAAGTTTGGTGATGACAAAAAAAAAAAAATGTGTCCTCAACGGCATTAACAGACAATTTTTTATGTATACAAGGGTGTGATAGAGCCCGTCAGTCTATTGGAGGCGTGTCATTAAGGCCTCTAATGACCTCCAAGGCTAAAGGGGGTTGTGCGTTGGGGTAATCGCTAAGACTGAGTAAGACAAAGAGCATGCTAAAGAGGGTCCGGTATAAAGTCCAAAAGTTACAAGAGCCTGATACTCAATCGCTATATAAAACAGAATTGGCCAACAAGGTTGAAGCACTTGACGTAGGCAGTTTGCAATTTGATGAGCACTGGGACAGATATAATCTCTAAAATAAAATATTTAAATTATTAATTACTTATTGATAGTTATTCTGCTCTAAAATCATTTCAATATAGTATTCTAATATAAAGCCAGAAAAATCAAGCAAAAGAGAAGCAGAAACTTGAAATAAAGACCCTGAACCATGAAGTAAGCTACTTAAGAAAAAAGTGTCACTTCATAACCATCAACATCTATGAAAATTATCCATTAATAAGAAATAAAAATATAAAGAAACATACATCCAACCAAAATAATAATAATAGGGGTTAAAGTAGTTACTCACGTGAAATAACCTCAACAATCCTAGGAGGTTCATCAGCAAATGAAGATTCTTTATCTTCTAAAAGAATGCCAGGTATATGATTTATTGCCAGTATTCCAAATATATACACATATATGTAATAAGGATTTTATCCATTAATAAATTTACCAAGATTTAAAATTTTCATGAATGACAAAACATTTTTCAAAAAAAAGTTATCTACATCTTACCAGCCTTTTCATGTCAATAGATTTAATAAGGTTTTTAAAAAATAGGACTTAAGAAATACAATAATTAAAAGTCCTATGATGTGGTGGTGGTGTGTGCACAAGTATGTCCATTTGTGTAGAAAAGCCATTTGGTTGCTTTGGTTGTCATCATCGTACAAAAGCCTTTCAATGGTGCTAATATTAGTACCAGGAAAATGAGAACTCTGTAATCTATTCAGACAACTTCAAAGTGAGGTATGTACGTAAGACTGTTAATTATAAATAACAAATTTTGATTTTGATTTGCATTCCAAGAGAAAGCCAAGGAATGTTGACCATAAAGCAGGAGATTCCAAACAAATGGGTAGAAATGGAGACAGGATAATTACTCACTGCATATGAGATAATTGAACTGATAGGCCAAAGGGACAATTTTAAAATACACATTGCACAAGACTTAAGAAACGGAGATGAAAAATGGATATTAGTTCAAGGTATTTTTCAAAAAGTTAATGAAAACATCAAACTGGATAAGATAGATATGGATTATAATAAAATAAAATCTTTGAAGCACAAACCAAAATTTCAATCTCATTTAGTGACAACCAGAAAATCCCAGAGATAATGTAACTAATGCAAAAGATCTTAAGTGATTAAGTTCTTCCAGGGAACAGGCCTATTTGTACGTCCAGATTGAAGTAACATGGATAAGAAATATTAAAGAAAAGGTGTAGATGAATATAAATTGGATCCCCATTTCGATGGAAATGAAATATAAAAATGTAACTGCTGTTACTTTAAAATGGCGCACTAGTAAATTTTTAAGAAACTTGGTTGTGACATGAAGGATTTAGCAAAATAAGAAGTTAAAATGAGCCTGAAAATATCCCCACCGAGTATCATAATTAATGATTGTTATCTCCATTTTTCCTGAGTATTATTTGCATGAATTAGAAAAACTTTTTGTTGTGTGTACAATTTTAGTAAGTACATACATTATTATGCATTCACCACCTATAGTCTAAAATATAATTTTCAGAACCCAAGCAATCATTTAAAAAAAAGTCAGCATTTAAAATTGTTGAAGAAGTGGTTAGTTATGAAGTTTGTTCCTCATATAGAAATAGAAATGGAAGGAAAAGTCAACTAACAAAAACATAAATTTTTTCTTTTTTTGATGTCAAACCAAAAGCTGTAATAGAAAGTAATTTGAAGTTAGGCCAGATTAATTATTTCAATAAAAATATGCCTTTAAAGTACTGGATGCAGAGATTGAAGCTGCTGAAAACATAATATTGTGAAGTATAGAACAATTAAAATGAATATAGTAAATATCCTCTCACAGTATACAAGCTTTTTCTTAGTAATAGTAGCATTTATTTTTTTAGTAAAAATAAAACTTACTTTCTTCCGCATCGGAACTGGTTTCATCACCACTAATCACCACTGACTCAGCATCTTCATTGCCTAGAGGAGAAAAATATTATTGTTAAAAAAAATAATAACTATAAATCACTAGGTACTAGATTGCCTAAAAATACATGATATAAAGGGTGTTCCATATAGAAATTCAAAGCATTAGTAGTAGTAGTCATGAGGCTGTATGCCACTATAAAACATTGATGTATCAGGCAAAAAAATAAATAAATAATTTACATAAAAGATATAAATAATAATAATAAAGAAAGTTACAATTTGCAGCATTATCCATATTAAGAGTTTATGACCCATTCATAGTAAAGCACTTTTCCAAATAAGATGTAAAGTTCTTCTCCTTATTTATGTTATGTCTTGATTATTTTTAGTTTGGCTCAACAACCCGCAAGCGAGTCTCGGTCTCCTCCACCAGCAATTGCCATATGTTCCTATTCTGTGCTGCCACTACCGAATTCCTTGCATCGATGGTCCTTAGATCACTTGTGACACACTCCATCCACTGCAACCCGGGTTTCCCAACTCTGCGCCAGGCGAATAGCTGTTCCGATAGTATTTTCTTGGGTAATAACTCATCAGGCATCTGTACAAAATGTCCCACCTTAACCACCCCACTTTGATGATTGCCACTATATCTGGCTCGTTATAGGGGCTATAGATTTCTCTATTTCTAAACTTTCTTGATTGTCAGGTCTCACAGGTGGGCCCAAAAATTTGGCGAAGGAGTTTCCTTTCAAAAGTGAGGAGGTCTTTTATCTGCCTTAGTAGTAGTCCATATCTCAGAACCATAGGTCAAAACAGAGCAGATAAGGGTTTTTTAGAGGATGACCTTCATGCCCTGTGAGACAAGTCTGCTAGAGAGGAGTTAGGGAGTCCATAATAACAACGAATTGCTGAGATCATTCTTCTCTGCGTGTCTGCCGAGATGATGTTGTCGTATTTCACTTGTGCACCAAGGCACGTAAATTCTTGCTCAAACTTTTAAAGACCAAAAATAATTTTGGTACCAATCTGTTGAGGGAGGGAGGGGGAGATCAGACATCATATACTTCATCTTGTCTTGGTTGACAATGAAGCTAAGACGTTTTGACACAGTCTTGGGAGCCAAGAATCCTTGTGATACAGCCTGATATGATCTGTCAATGATGTCTATATGACCACATACTCTTGTAGCTGATTCTCTGACAGCTTTTTCAAGGTATAGGTTAAAGAGGAGGCATGCCAAGGCATCACCCTGCTTAACTCCTCTCATTGTCGTGAAATTCCCCAACATCTTTCTTTGGACTTGGACAAAGCACTCAATCTCTGTCATACTCGTCATGATCAGCTGAACAAGTTTAAAAGGCAAATTATATTCTATGAGAGCCTTGTACTATTCACCCTGATAAATCCTATCATATGCGGACCTTAAAGTGACCTTAAAGTCAGTACAGATGATGCGTCTAGAATCCATATTCCCTACCATTCTCCAGAATTTGATGAAGACTGAAAATCTGGTCCGTTATTTACTTTCCACTTATGAATCCACACTGGTACCGTCCGAATTCCCGCTCGGCAAATGGGAGGGTTACGTCTTGATATTTTTGCAAAATAATAATCTTATCATTACTTTTATGGTTAGGACCCATTAAGAAAAAAATAACTTCATTTCATTAATATGTTCTACATGTTTCAAAATTTCTTTAGCACCATTCTAAAGACTGAATATTCATCTGTCCAACTTGACAATTGCTATAGCCATCTGAAACACTTATATAATAAAATAACCGTGGAAATATCCACTCCACTTTGTTTTTCAGTATAATGTTAAGTGATTGATGTTGCAAGATCCAGCAATTAGGGAAAAGAAAGATGTAGTCTTCCTGCATTCAATTTTTAATTTCAGATTTAATGTAGGAAGTCAACATCTCTTTTCCCTAAATAATATTTTTTGTTAATTGTTCATGATAACAGCTGATCTTGATGAATTTTATTTTGAATTTAAACGTATGGTACAACACAAAGAATATTCTCTATTTTTAAGTTTTAAGAGGGTTAAAGAGCAGTCCTAGATAAGAATAATTAATTATAATTCATTTAATAAGTTAACCCTTTCCTTGTGCAAAGCCACTATAGTGGCTTTGCGCAAGGAAAGGTTTAATAGTGATATATTTGTACTTATCCAATCTTAACATTGGTTAATAGTGTGAGGTAAACAAAGATAGGAATGAGTAATTACTTTCAGGATCTCGTGGAGCAGCTCCATTAGCACCATCTTTTTGAGATACTTCATTCCCCTCTAAATCATTTCCTTGCTCACCATCCTCATTTTCATCATTTGGATCACAAATTTTCTTTGTTTCCTCACAGGTATCTTTTGAAGTTGAATCATTTAGTTCTTTATCTTTACTTTGAACTAATTCAGTCTCATTTGATTTACCTGTAAAGTTCAAAGGAAAAAAACAAAAACAGTATAATTAGATGAATGTGAATCATTAAAAGCTTAATTTTGATAAGGAAATAGAAAATTTACATGGAATTATTTCAATATGAAGCTGATTAATTAATTATTTCACTTCAAAATAGTAGAGTTTAACTTCAGTCCTAAGACTTTAATTATAGTATTTTATTGTGTATTCAAATAGTAAATTATTTATTTTTAAAAAAAGTCAATAAATTAAAATTCACCTTCATATATTTTAGTTGATTTTTGTACAACGTTCTGTAAAACACTGCTGTCTTGTACAATGGTTTAGTATTACCTAATTCTTTCTTTTCACAACAAAAATGAATATGTATTGTATTTGACAAAACATTGAAACAGAAACTTGTAACAATATTTATGACACAAATTTTGGGTCATCTATCAATCAAATCAAATCAGGTTAACTTTCAATATTTGGCCCTCCCAACTCCAACAACAACAAAAAAATATATAATACCCTGTTTGTTAAGGTAGACAATTACTTTATAATGTCAAGTTTGCAATAAGTGTATTGCTGACACTAATCTATAAATCATAAAATGAACAAAACTTTTTGACTAATTGAGTGACATGTGAATAATGAAACCAAACTCAGTTCGTGGACAAAGTGCAACTGATCACAATTGCCTTTCGTAACCCTCACTATCTACCTAAAACGTTACTATGTTTGCAAAGTGAATTACATTATTTGATATAATAAAAATTCTAAATTTAAATTTTTGGGTTCAGATTTTTGTTGTTTTTCTATAATTTTGTTTTTATTTTAAATAGTTAAAATTCGAGCCAAATAGCCCAGTTGTGTGTGCTACTGGATAAATAAATAAATAAAATAAAATTCTAAACAATTTATGACCTATAAATTCTCAAGATATTCGATATATTTTATCAGGATATGGGAGACCATAAATGGATTGGCAGATTCAGGTTCTATGTTTCTTAAAATGTGAAATATCAAACTTTGAGGTAGGGTTAAACAAATTTTTTTTATAAGTTTTAACGAGTTCTAAGTATTCTATAGTAACATTGGAGTTAGTCTTCAGGCATAAAATGACTGAAAGAGCATAAAATAAAAATCTGTCTCTGCTGCCCATTCAGGGCCATCGAGAGTGGCATTAGAGACTAAAGATAACTACTTCTTTATTCATTCACCCATTTGTTACTCAAAAATAACTCAGAGGATTTCTATGGGCTTTTATATTTGTGAGTCAATTATCCCAAGGTGCAACACAAGAGAATTTGAATTTTCAACTAGGAGGAGGCTTACTTACGTGAAAATATATTTTCATTAATATCTTCGGATGGTATTGGTTTCATAGATAAAATGTAAAAAGTGAATTGGGTTTAGAATTATTATTCATTTTTATAAAATTCAAAGCTTTGACTTTTGTGCAGGCGTCAAAAACTTTATTCATATTCTACCAAAATGCCTTAATAGAAGTGAAAAAGTCTGTCACGCAGGGGACGGACAGTTTGTATATATGTATGAATCTATATAGATTTTACGAAAACATAATTAAACAAATATAATTTCAAAATTTTATGAAATTCCAAAAACTTACTCTCTGAAGCAGATGTGCCTTCAACTGTGTGCACTTTATCATTTACATGTCCTAAAATTTAAGTCAAAAATGAATTATTAGAATGGTAATAATTATTCAACCAATCAATGCATTAAAATGTTTATCAAATGCATAATACTAACTTTCTAAAGTAGCAGATTTTTCATCATTCATTTCTTTTTCACTGTTAGTGCCTGGAATAAAACAAATCATGATTATAGTTTCATTACAATATTAAAATTTATACCCATTTATAGTTCTGTTACTAAATGCTAGCTAATTAGGGTGGTTTACAGGTTACTGAACTCAGGGCAACACTATACTCCATTATAAAACCATTTATGAATAGATTGGCATATGGTCAATTAGTAGTCATTTTGATGTGGCTCTCTGAGTAGAAGATAGTATATATGTATGTATTTTAGGCAATAATGTAAACTCCTGAAGAGGATTCATATGAAGAGATACACTTAGAAATGTGAGTGTTGTTGAGAGTGACTTCTAGATCTACTCATAATTGAATGCGAAACTCATAACTTTAATAACATAATAATTACTTACATTATTGACTATTTAATAAATAATCATTATTATATTATCTATAAGCTGGATTCTGTGGCAGATATCACATGGAAGACTCTAAAGACTGTTAATGTTTGAAGGTTATACAACTCATATTTAGAGAAATTAGTAGAATAGTGTATACAATCAAAAATTAGTACTAGTTTTCTATTCAAGTAGGAACTCAGTTGCTGTGAAGAATTAAGTCTATCATACTTCCACTCGCAACAAACTGTCAAATATTCAGCAAACCAATAAATTAAAATATTTGTAATACACAATACTAACATTCTGTAGTAGCAGATGGTGTTTCATCATTCACTTCTTTTTCACTTTCTATTTCTGAAATAAATAACTAAAATGTATTATACTATTAAAATTTATATTTACTTAATATAAACTTCTAAAGGCAGATGAATTAAAATGATTTATAACACATTACTTGCCATTAACAACATTGTCTAACTAGAGAGGGACTATTAATTTCATTTGGCATGTTACTAATCAAATAGATTACTATACACAAGCAGAAATTGAACTCTTGGCTCTATTTCAACCAACTAAGGAGCACAAGATCAACAACATAAATTTCTAGGATATTCAACACTACATTATACAATAGGCCATGTTATTGAAAAACTGATAAACATTCCTTAAAATATTACTGAATGCTGCATTAGAACAGCACATGTAGGGTGAAAATGTTTTTAGCACGGCTATTGTGGTATAACTATCATACAATCCAGCTATGTTTTTTAATTTCTTGTGTAAATCGGGTATTGTAAGCCTTGTATTTATTAGCTATGGTATCAAGGAGGCTGGATTTCAGTAGTTGTGAAAGGGATTGTATTCATATTGTTATACGGTATACATTCCGGAACAAATTAAATAGAGATGTGCCACAGTGGTGATTCGTGACCTGGACAACACATATTGCAGAGACTCAAGTCTTTACAGGGCTGTAGTTCTTACTTAGTGATTCACATAAGTAAAGCCTAACAGAAATTTTTAATTCAAATAGGTTATTAGATACATCATCACCCACTCATCCCTTTGTTAATCACAACAAACTTTCTTTGGCTTTTGTAATTATGGTGGTGATATGAAAAGATTCCAACAATAGCAACCCCCCCCCCTCCCAGGCAGCAGTTAAATTATATTCTGCAAAAAAAAGGAAACAATATTTTATTTCTGTTGTTACTTCAGTTTTTAAAAGCCAGATCCGTGCCTAAGCAACTTCCAAAAGCGTTCAATAATCAAATAAATGAAAAAATTACTAACTTTCTAGTGAATCAGATGGCAGTGATACATCAGCCCCTTCTTTTTCACCAACTGCTGGAAAATTAAAAAAAAAAAAAAATGCACATTACACAAAAAAAAGTCTGTGTTTCTATCCTAATTGATGAACAAAAATCAATAGTATTTATGGTTTTCATAATATGCATGAATTAACACTCCAGTAGTCGCATGTCATCTGAAATGACTTGGAGAGACTTTTTGAACTGCTGAGTAGAGGATAGAACCTGCAAGCCCCCCACCCTAACTACCTTCCCCTTATCCCTAGAGCCTTCCACCAGTACTGTTTCAAGCCTTTTCTGATTCTCCAGTATTGCGCATGACCTTGAGGCATCTGTGAGATCCCTCACGACTACCTTTGTAAGTAGTGCAGTGGCAGATTTACCTGACTGTATAATGTGCATATATAACATATGTATATATCAATTTTATATTGTATAAGCCAAGATAATGTGTAAAATATTTTTTTTTCTTATTATATAATCATAAATCATGTATATTCTTCATATAATGTATCAATTATAATTTTTATAATTAATATTAGTAGTGGATTAATTAAAACTAGCCTTCTTACTTTAATACTTAAGGAAAAGTGGTAAGTCATCTGAGAGATGACATGCCGCCCACTCTTGTACTGACAAAGGGCCCCTACTGCAGTGTTAAAGACACAGCCATAAATTAATTAAACTTTGATGAGTAGGCAGCCATTGTTTATTTTAATCCATTTCTTTTTTTAAAATGACTGAAATAACTGTGGGAATTCAAGCTATTCTGAATGGCTACTTTAAAAAATGATGCAAAACGACTGATATGGACACCACAGGTACTCAGAGGGATTAAAAAATCCAACAAAGGAGATTTTGCTCTTAGAAGAAAATATTGCAATGAAAACTGATCAAAGATTGAGAAAATGCAAATATTCAAATAATATTTTTTGATACCCTAATACATAATGCCATAAGTACACAGCCTATGGAAATAGCCATAGTATATAAGTAATAGATTTTCCTTTAGAAGGTATTTTTTAAAACATTTTAATAAGGAGTAAAGCAATTTTAGTTTCTAACTTAATTCTTCAATATGGCCAAAACATTGCATGGCTTTGTCTACAATCAATCCTAAAAACTTTATTATGGTGACTGGTAAAAGATCTCAATTATTCATAAATAACACCTCAGAGGATTGTGACCAATTTTTGCTGAAATATAGAATATTTATTTTTGACACATTCATAGCTAGCTTATTACCAAGCAGGTAATGCTTTAAAAGCAACAGAACTGCTCTAAATCAGTCTAAGTTAGTATCATTTATAATTAAACTTTGAGAATAGATTTTGAGGTTAGCCTTCCCTGCATGTAGAGTATCATTCATTCTCTTTATGCATTCGGTAGAAGAGGAGCTTAAAAGGCTAAAGAAGGAAGATATCATAGAAAGGGTGGATTTTTTAAGAATTTGTAGAGATTTTTGAGTCACATTAAATGAAAACATAAATGTGGATCAACATTTGATGTCCATGTTAAAGGACCTCACATTGAACTTTGAAGGTTTTAAGGTAGGGAGGAAATTAAGGTTTTAAGGACAAAGTTGAGGAAATAAGTAAAGCTCCCGTGGCCAAAATCTGTAAAGGAATTGATAACATTTCTGGGATAACTTTTACAAACAATTCATCCCAAATTGACTTCATAGACTTATGGGGTCTATAGGTCAAATTGTTCTGAAAAAGTTATGGGTCTCTTATAATGCGTCAGAACTGTGGATAGGGTGGCATAATCCTATAAGAAATCCAGTGTAAGGGAACCAGGTGGATAACAAAAACCAATAAGTGTATGTGCCAAGGACTCCCAATTCAGTTGAACAAAGATAAGCATCCATCGGCAAAGAATCCCTGGCCCTAGTTTATTTAGGCAGTACCTGTTATGAAAAAAGTTTAAATTGACCACAAGCTATTGGAGAAAACATTTAGCAAACATCGAGATTTAAATAAGATTGTAAATAATAGTCTCGTCCAATGGGCTCTTATTTTAATCCGATATCAAAACTTGCTATAGGAAAAGAGATGAAAATCACAAGCCTGACTTTCTAACTCACCTTCCCCTGCCAGTTGGAAGTGAAGGATATCAAGACACAATAGACAAGAAAACTAAATTAATTTCTAGGGAAAATACAGAATTGGCAACCACTGAAAAAGAACTCGAGAAGTACACAAAATAGGAAATGATTCTCAAAATTGTAAAAAGTTACATAGAAACCAGTTGGCCAGAAGGCCTCAAACCCGTTAAGTTCAAACTCCAAACTGATTCGAAGGTTAGGAGTAAGACTAACTCAGAAAGTGAAATTTTGACAAGACTTGGGTGATTGATAATGCCTGGAGAAAGTAGGCACAGGGTATTAAAACAATTAGACAAGAGGCATCCAGATATAGCTCCAATATTGTCGTTGATCAGGAATTAGCTGTAGATCAAATGATTCTTTTTTCACTTTTGAATATAATACCTAATATTTAGAAAAAAAAGAAGGAAAAGTACTAAAAATCTACATTAGACCGTTTTTTACCACATGCTAGTTCATCATTTTCATGATCTGAAATGGAAATAAAAGTCCGTCATGTCGGGGCTGTGTAAACTAAGCAGATTTCCAACACGAAGGTTTACAATAGATAAATCTACATACTGGTTACATCACCGTGAATTTTAAGTGAATAGATACAAATGGCAATGAGAAATCTTTCAGTCAATTTACAAGTTAATAATCAATACAACAGAAAGCATATGAATTGTAAACAAACTGGCCAGCCTGGATAGATAGAAATATTCTAGACCAGAAAGAAGTGTTGTAATTTATAATGAATCAAAATTATTTTTATCTCAATCACTGAAATTATAGTAATCCAAGAACAACAGAAGGGGGGGGGGTCAAAAGAAAGCATTTGTATTTGCATATATCTCACGAAGTTGAAGTTCAATGAAAACAATATTTGGTATTTCACCTTGGAATGAAGTGGTTCATGATATATCAGCTTATTATTAATATGACATGAGTAGGAGTGGGGGTTTGCTAAAGGCTGAAAACTGAAAAATGCATGTATCTCGATTAACATTCAAGACAGAGAATAAATGTACGTAACAATATTTACAGTACATTTAATTTTCAATAAGATTGATTCTATACTAGTTTTCAATTCGACATATACTAACAGGGATATTTCGAATTTTCAAAATTATCCCCCTCTAAACCCCCCCCCCATTCCCCCTGGCCCGATTTTAGCCGATAACGATCTTGAACTTTAGTTTTGCATGAAACGCTCATGTATCCAGTTTGGTAACGACAAAACAATAAATGCGACCGCTAGAGCGATAACAGATATATATATACACACACACGCACGCACGCACACACACACAATTTTAATCATTTTCGTCATCTCCTAGATAGGATCAATGGCCTTTTGAAGAAATTTGTCAAAAATTGCGTCATAAGCACTACCTCAAAAGCCGATTTCCCTGAAGGGAAAACTGCTAAAAGATAAAAAAAAAAAAATTATAATAAATAATATTAAAGTTTACTTATGAAAACCAGAGTGATCCAAATTAAAAAAAAAAAAAAATAGGAAATATATTTAGATAATAAAAATATAAATGTAATGAAATTTATATATCATCACAAAATGTTACAACCTTGCATTGTCTTCCAATTTTTTACATTGTATACAGAGTTTTCCACTTAAACTTCAGTTTGCATACAAAAACATCAATTACATGTGAAATATTAACAATAGGGGTAACAATTTATTAAATATTTTTATAAATTTATAAAAACAAACTTATAAATTAAAAAATACAATTAACCATTAATTTCAAATTAGAGAAAAGATGTACAGAACAAAAGTTGTATATTATATATCTTGTACTCATCATAATGGATATATACGAGGTGTGACAATTAAGTAACGGGACTGTGCGTACGGCAGATGTCAGGCTTGTGTGTGGGGAGTGGGGATGGATCATGATTGATCCTGTTTATTACTGCACAGAGTCCACTTGATCCCGTCTCTCTATCTAGTCTAGTTTGGTTTTAAATCTCGTTTGAGTAAGGTGTGTTGTTATTGACGTGCCGGAAAAATGATCAGTTTAAAAATCGAACAGCGTATTAATTTGAAATTTCTGGTGAAATTGACAAAACCTCCAAGTGAATGTTTTCAGTTATTGAAAGCGGCGTTTGGTGACAACTGCATGTCACGTACTAGAGTTTTTGAATGCCACAAACGATTTTCTGAAGGCCGGGAAGAAGTTGAAGATGACGAACGGACTGGGTGACCTGTGACGTCAAGAATTGAAGAGTTAATGAAATTGTGTGGAAAGACAGGCGTTTGAGTCTTCGAATGATTTCAGATTTATCAAACATTGACAGAGAGACGGTGAGAAAAATTTTACATGAAGATCTGAAAATGACTAAAGTTTGTGCCAAAAAACCTGACGCCTGAACAAAAGGAGAACCGAAAAAACATCTGCATTGACATCATGCAGCAATTGGCAGCAGATCCAGGGCTGCTGGAAAAAGTAGTCACAAGTGACGAAACGTGGATTTCCCAATACGATCCCGAAACAAAGAGACAGTTCATGCGCTGGAAGACTCAATCATCACCAAGAATGAAAAAAGCTCGAATGAGCAAATCAAAACTGAAGGACATGTTGATAGTTTTTTTCGATGTGAGGGGTGTCATTATGGTTGAATGGGTGCCAGAGGGTAAAACTGTAAGCCAAAAATATTACATTGAGGTCCTGGAGAAACTGAGAGAAAGAGTGAGGAAGAAAAGACCTGACATGTGGAAAACCAATTCATGGATTTTGCACCAGGACAACGCGCCCGCTCACAATGCGCTCTCGGTGAAGCGGTTTTTAGCGAAAAAGTCAATTCCAGTGCTTGAACATCCGCCGTATTCACCAAATCTGGCTCCCTGTGACTTCTTCCTTTTTCCCAAAATAAAAAGTTCATTGAAGGGAACAAGTTTTGAGTCAGTTGAAGATGTCAAGCAAAAAACGGCAGACTTGCTGAAGAGGCTGACACTTAATGACATGCAGCACTGCTTTGAGCAGTGGAAAACTCGTATGCAGCGGTGTATAGATAGGGATGGGGAGTATGTTGAAGGTTATTAATAGTTATTTGTAATAAGTGCTCAATAAAGTATGTTTTTCAGATCAGTCCCGTTATTTAATTGTCACACCTCGTATCTTCAATATTTTATTTTACCCAGTCTCTAAATCCCCATCCCCACTCCCCCTGGTTCAAATCTGATTTCATATAGTAGCCGACCTCATCTTTAGCTTTACATAAAAAGAAGCCACTTGGGGCACAACGATGTCATTAAAAATGTATTGAAGTTAAGATTATTGAGTATAGGATAAGAGGGAAGAAGGATTAAAAAATAATTTCCTGAAAACATCAAACATCTCATGGATTTTAGTGGGCCTAGTAATATGAAAACATTTAAATATAATCAACCTAATGAAAGAAACAAAAGTACTGACGCTCTGTATTAGATGGTTCTTCCCCACCTGCTTTTTTACCGTCTTCATGATCTAAAAAGGACATACAAAGAAATTAGAATAATAAAAAAACATTTAAGCTTACTCATGAACAGCAGTGACTTTTTCTCTCAAATAAAAAATAATTGTATAGTCAATAAAATATAATAAAAAACAAGAATGGCTAGAAATCAGTAAAGTTTTGAAAAATAATATTGCTTTTCAATTAATTGTTTTAACACAAAATTGTTAGCAAGATTAGAGAGTTTTATTGATTACCACTCTGAACATGAGGAGTGGTTACACAGGGAAAAAACAAATTAAAAATATGCAAAAGTAGATAATTTCAGTCAGTAACTAGATCACTGATCTAGCATTCTCAACAATGCTAGATTTCAAGCTTTGCTTGTAACATATTGATACTTTATAGACACTTCAGGAAATTAATATATAAAACAATAAGGGATTATTTAATGGCTCAGTAATTTTCAAGTTACTCAGGCTTCACATCAAGGATGGTTTTATGCAATACTAAATATAGTATTATTTGATTTAATGGCCTTTAGATTAAAAATACTGAAATTTAAATTTTTTAACTAGTATTTTTAAAAATAAATTGTTGCCTAGGATAATGCTTGAAGAGTACGAAAATGAGCAAAATATAAATTAACATTTAGAGTTAATAAAGTTCACGTAATCTATCTAGCCTTCCTACATGAATTATCTTTCAATCATAAAATTCATTAACATTCTGCAATCAGATATACTAGCTTTTGGAGCAGTAAATGACTTTTAATTCAAAATGTCACCCAGTGATTTTTTATTTAGGGGATATGGCAATATGCCCATCCTATATTAAACTTCTTGACAAAAGTTTAGTCAACAAAAAATACTTTAAAAAAAATAAGTACTAACTTTCTGCATTAGGAGTTGGTGATGATTTCCTATCATTTTCATTTTCTGAAACAAAAATATGGATGTAATAAAAACAATTAAAATTCCCAAAATAAATGACAATAGAGAGCCTATATAACAAAAAGTAAACTGATCTTAACCATATCAAGAACCAAACAAGTATAAAAAAAAATTTAAGTTTCTGGAAAATACTAACGTTTTGACAAATTCGAAGGAGATTTGTTATTAAGTCCTTCATCTTTTTCTGAAATAGTTGAAATAATAACAGTGAATACTCATGGCTTAATTTTAAAGCTTATATTTACGTGTACTGAAAGTGAGTACAAACCCTTTGGAACAGATTTATTTTCTTCATTTACTTTTTCATCGAGTGCTGAAACAAAAAAGGAAAATCATTTATTTTACTACCAAAATAATTAAGTAAATTTCAATGAAACAGTAATTCAACAAAAAATATCAAATAACTAAAGAGATTTGATATCAATTTTCTTTATAAAAGTAAATCAAGTATGGAAAATACAAAAGTCAATGAGAAAGAAGAGAATGTTAAAAACAAATCTAAAAAGAGACCCATTTAGAAGCAGGAGCCCCAACCAACACAAGGTGTTAGTAAGCACTGGAAGGGGAGGGTGAGGGAACACACTTATGGAATGCAGAAAGCATAATCCAACCAGATTGTGAGCAGATTGGATTAGGAGTTTGCACTGGAGATGATATAGTGGGTCATAGAGAGGGTACTGTGAAGAAACATTAGATTGTATTGACTGCAGTGAGCTAAGATGTAATACCTGGAAGTCAGATTTCATGATTATCCTTCTATCAGTGCCCTACAAAGCAGTGCACTGCTTAATGTATAAATACTCTCATAGAATAATTAAAAGTTAAAATAATAAGGCTTGATTCTTCCATTGAGAAAACTGTCTAACCTGCTTACTGCCTCTATAACTGAGGTTACAGTCTTTATTTTTTGACTTTTAAAAAATAAGAAAAAAGACTTAAGGAAAGTTGTGAAATTGGTAACTAATGTCATTACTTAGTGGGTAAAAATATTGATGGGCAAGAGGTTGTTATTGTCAGGCAGTTTTCATTATATAAATATATATATATATATATATATATATATATATATATATATATATATATATATACATACTAGCTCAGATACCCGGTTTCGCCCGGGAATTCATTTGAGGCTGAATGGTGATGGTATTTTTTGGCAAGGCTTTACTTTGCACAATATTTTGACATTCCCAGTCCCAGTGTTTAGGGTTTATACCCGTCGTTGCTGTGGATTTGTTAATAATCAAAATAATTTTTTATGTAAGACTTCGCTGTCCTCCATATTGTCATATTTCCCGTCTTCTGTGCATTATGCTTAGATTTGAAATATTAAGGACAAAATATTAACATAGATATGAATTAATTTTACCAGTTGAGGTACCTGGTAGTTCATATTGGAGAGAAATGTTTAACATATCAATATTTCTACGCAAATTACTTGCTTCATACATTGTTCCCGAAAAAATGTATAAAACAAAAGTAACTCTAAATAACAAAGTAAACAGCTATTTTTATGTGCACATTTGACGAAAAACAAATAGAAAATGAAATATCGCGAATTTTTATTTCAGGCCTCTCTTATAACCCCACTCCCGTTCGAACCTAAAATTTGTAATATACCTTATAATCATGGAAGTATTAATGCTAATTCACATACCGAGTTTTGTTAGTTTCGGTTCAAACGTTAGTGACCAATAAAATTGTTGACCTCCGCATTAGTTTTTAACGTATATCTCGTTTATACTTTGTTATACGACAAAAGTGAATATAACAAAAGTTACTTTAAATAACAAAATAAGTAACTTTTGTCATGTTCATATTTGCAGAAAAACTAATAGAAAACGAAATACCGTTATTTTTAATTTCAGGCGTCCCTTACAACCCCCACTCCTGCCCATCCCTAGAAATGTAGGTATGGCTTATTATAATGAAGGCGATAGTGCTAATACACATACCGAGTTTTATTTAGTTTGGTTGAGTTTTTTGTGCCAAATAAAACTGTTGACTCCCGCTGTACTTTTTAGCGTATAACGCATTTATACTTCGATAAACGACGAAAGTGTATATAACAAAAGTTACTCTAAATAACAAAATAAACAACTTTTGTTATGTGCATATTTGCCGAAAAACCAATAGAAAACGAAATGTTCGTCTCAGAGAATATTAATATAGCCTAAAGTCTAAGTTGGGTTAGTAGTAATATACATACTAAGTTTCATAAAATTCGGTTCAGCCGTTTATGCGTGAAAAGGTAACAAACAAACATACACAAAATAAACAAAATGCAGTTTTGGTATCTATGACATGTGAAACGAAAAAGTATCGTGATATTTTGAGAACAAAATCAATGTACAGACAGAGGTTACAATTTTATACATATACATATATATATATATATATATATATATATATATTTATTAGAAAGCTGTTTTAGAGTTTTTGAACTGACAAGCTTCAAAGAAAACATAAAGAAATCTTTGGCTCAACAGGCTAGGGCTTGGCACATAGCTTCGGTGGGAGTTAAAGTGCTCAACTTGATTTACTCCATTCTGTATTGTGCTGGCATTACAGATAAAACATGGCTACTTCTTTGTATTGTTCAATACATTTTTAATGATGAATCATGGAATTTTTTAAAAGTACATCAATTTTACAAAAGCAGAAAAAAAAAAAGTCAGTACTAACTCTTTTCCTTTGAAACAGCTAAGTCTCCATGATTTTCAATGGCTAAAACATAAAAAGTTAATAATTAAAATAAAAAACCTCTAAAAGTAACCTATATTTAATATAAAAATGTTTAGTGACTGCATAGGTAAATGAAAGTTAGAGCGCGATCCAGGGGTTTGAACTTTGAACCTTAAGCTTAATTCAATTCTTGAAACACAGGACCGAAACCTAATATAGTGACAATATTAATTTTATTTAAATAAGATGTTGATGTAAATATGATTTCAAAAGACATGAAATGCTTAATGTGACAGTACCTTTAAGTAAAACACTTTAGTAGGAACAAACAATACGGATAATACAAATGTGTCAAGTTAATTAAGAATGTGTAGAAAAGCAATATAGTAGGTTAATTTTTAAATAAATATGGCTATACAACATTTCTTAAAGCAATACAAAATAACAGAGATATACACAATATTGTACTTTGTACTTTTTCCTACAACCTCCTGGTCAGATCAATTAATGGATTTCACCTTTAGTTTTATATGAATTGGTAAAATATTGAGTATGGATAAGTATGAGTGAAAGTTAACTCAAAACAAAAGTAATATTGAAGTTGGCAGAAGAATGTATAGAATACATAAATTTAAATTCTGTGACATTAAATGCTTAACATGATTGATAATACAATTTTTCAATCTCAGACTCAACATGTTTTCATCCCTTCTATCCTACCTTCCCTACTCGGTCAAATTTCAGGCATTAATGAATTGATCTTTAGCTTTTAGTTAGTTTCACATGGTAAACCTAGAGTGGTGAGTTTGATTCTGGCCTGGGCAGAGGAATTTTTTTTTAGTGACGAAATTCATTAAATAAAATCCTCAGTTCCACCCTGGCTAAAAAAGGGTGGTAACCTGTAGATAACCCGTCCAAATTAGCCTTAGTTGCAAAAAGTGGACGTTAATAAATAATTTAGTTTTAATTAAAAGTGGTAGTTAAATAAGCATATAACTTACCCATTAGATTTAATTCCAATTCATCAACTTGTTTTACAGCTTGATTATCTTCTTCTGTTGAAATAGGAATCAAATCAATTAATAAAAAGGAAATATTCACGAGAATAGATATATTTATTACCCATCTAACTTACTTATTAGATTTGATTCCGATCCATTAACTTGTTTTACAGATCGATTGTCTTCTTCTATCAACATAAGAATGAAACAAATTAATAAAATTAAAATACTAATGAGTATGGAGGTATTTATTATGCATCGAACTTACTCATTAGATTTGATTCTAATTCATCAACTGGTTTTACGGCTTGATTGTCTTCTTCTATCGACATAAGAATGAAACAAATTAATAAAGTTAAAATACTAATGAGTATGGAGGTATTTATTATGCATCTAACTTACTCATAAGATTTGGTTCCAGTTCATCAACTTGATTTGCAGCTTTATGGCTTTCATCTATCGAAATAAGAATTACACCAATTAATAAAATTAAAATACTCAAGAGTATGAAGATATTTATTATAGAATTTAGATATATACTTATAGAATGTGGTAGAAAGAACCCAAACAAGAGTGATGGAAAGATAAAATAGAGAGGTTAAGAATAAAACGATTCATTAAGTATATAAGTTAAAAATACTTTTTAAGATAAACAATTCAAATAATATAAAAAAAAAAAAAACTGTAATAATGAAATTAAGATTTTTACTATTATAAAAATTGTAGTTATATTATAATCTAATTATAGTTGAATTATATAAAGTTACCAAATTCCATGGCAATTGATAGAAGGATGAAGGATTTTATGTTTTATAATTTGATCCTTTTATAAAGATTGGATGTATATATAATTGTGTTGAGATAGGTTAAAAAAAAGTATTATATATAAGTTAATGAATAAATTTAAATAAAAATTTAAAAATATAATTAAATTAATGGCAACTTCATGTTACAAAGCCATATTGGTGGCCATCAGTGAGTCCATTACCAAATATATTAAAGTTTAGAATTTCTTTAAAACAAAAATATGTTAGGCAAAGAAAAGTCATAGAGAGATAACAATTAAAATGGTTTTGTAAGAGCAAATAAACCCCCCAGAAAATGCTGGGTGGTAGAGGACTTAATTGATCAGGATCAATAGGGTGGTAGAGGACCTAATTGATCAGGATCAATAACCAAGGCCTTGTCCTTTTCTAGTGTTTCACACACATGCACGCACGCACACACACACACACACACACACACACACACACACACACACACAACACACACACATATATATATATATATATATATATATATATTATGATAGTTGGAGACTGAAACCATCCAGCCATCTCAAATACATTATGCAGTATACCAGAAGAAAATGAATGGCCCGCAAGATTGAGGTGGCTTAATGACTTGAAGGTTGAGCTGGGTGTTTTTAGTACTGTGCCCATACACCCTCTTCACTTACATGGATGGGTGTGTGTAAATAATAATAATAACTTAACTTACTAGCCTACAAAGTGAAAGAGTCTCCGATACACATATTTTGGTGGGAAAACATGTGTATATCACAACCCTAGTTCCCACCATGATTCCATTGTGTAATAAATAATTGTGACTTTGTTATTCAAGTAGTTACTTAATTTCCTGTAGAGAAAGAAAATTCATACCTTTTCATTATAAAATCAATCTTCTACTACCACCTTATTTTACCAGAGACCAGGGTGAATTGGGACTAAGAAAGTTATTGACCTAGTCTGAGACTTGGAAACGAAAAATCAAAAAGATATTCTCAATAGTAAAATATGACCAACAAATATTTTGACACTAACCTTCATCATCTGAGGTAAGTGCATCTCGAAGTTTTAAAATATCCTCGGGGATACCTAAAATTTAATTAAGAACCTTTTAATGAATAAAATCAGAGACAAATTAAATTATTTATAACTTAAGTTATATAAACAAAAATTAATTATCCTTTTTGAAGAAAATACTAACTTTCTAGATTTTTAGGCCATGCAGTTTTTACTCCAGGACTTTGCCTTTCTAGAAATAAAATTTAGATAAATGGTTGTAAAAATTATAATAATGATAAAAACACTACTGAGTAATGTATATATACTAACTAGTTTCAAGAGGTTTGGGAAGGTCATGCTTCTTATTCGGGGTTACTCTTTCAGCTGAAAAATAATTAATAAGATATTAGAACCTTCATAGCTAATTTATAATCTTAAATAGCACAACAGTATTAAAGAAAAAGTCTGTCTTTCAAGAGATGTGAAAAACTAAGCAGATTTCCCACTTGCTGGTATAACACACTTGTGAGCTCACCTTACCACATACTCTATTTCAACATAAAATAACAGAAACATTTTGAACTTCAAATTTCCCCCTCTATAAACCTCCACTATTCCGGGTCCAATTTCAACCATTAACTATTATGATCTTTAATGTTGAATGAAATAGTTAAATATTGAGTATGGTGTAGAAGAAATAAATATTTTCGAGTTAAGAACGTGAAGTATTAAATGATGACGTCATCACACAATGTATTTGCAAGTACCTCATCCAATAAATATCTGTTGAAATAAATATTTGTTATTTAAGCTACAAATAAAGTGGTTCATTATATAACAGAGCACTGTTTAAGTCACATGAGTAGGACTGAGGTTTTTCTGAAGGCTGAAAACTAAAAAGGCAAATATCTCCATTAATGTTAAAGATACAGAATAAATGCACAACATTCATAGAGCATTATATTTGCAATAAGATTGGTTCATATACACTTTCTCGAACCACCGTATAATATGGGAGATATTTCAAAATAATCCCTCCTCCCAATGGTTGGATTTCACCCATTATAAAACTTGATCCTTGGGGGATTGTGCTAAAAAGCATATAGAAAAACGCCAATTTACAATAAATTACTACCATTTTAAAACAGAAGTGAACTAAAAATTTCATTACATAAACAACATTCGCCTTTTTAATTCATCATCATATCAAACTCCATAAAATTCAGACAGTTTTCGCTGTAGCAGTGAAGTAACCACGTAAATAAAAATAAATAAACGATGAATGGTTGGGGCAAAGTCCTGTATAGTAGACCTATACAGTAAATTAGAATGTGAGAAAACCTTAAGACAGCCAAATTTCAATAATTCCTAGAATCTGAAGATAAGTCCTTATAAGAGTACAATGAACAATATTAATAATCATACCCCTGTGGGCTGGGAGTTAAAATACACTCAAGGTGTGTTTTACCTATTGTAAAATAGGACTATCCAGGCCCAGCCAGGTAGGTGTGTGGTGCCGCTAATCAGCTAATCCTGATGTTATAAGAATGGAAGAAGTATATTCACTTCCAGACCCCAGCCTATATAAAAGAAGAAGGTTAAGCACAGGGAGTGAGAATTCCCATATGTATGAATATAATATATATATATATATATATATATATATATATATATATATATATATAAGGTTTTGGGGTGAAAAACTACTAGGTTATCATCGCTCGGTAATATCTATAGCTTTTGTTTTTGTTAAGTACCTGAATTTTATGAGTTTGTTTGTTTGTTGGATTTTGGGCAAAAACAACACGGTCATCAATGCCCAACACTCATCAAACAGTATTTGAGTTCCCCGACCATGGGAAATCGCAGACATGCATGCTGGGCCGATTTTTATATGCTTTTTTTTTATTTACTCTTTTTCTTCACTTTATATTTTTGTTTCAACCTCCCCCCTTTTTTATTTTTATTTTTTGGATGTAATTTATATAATTTTAAGAGTAAATTGGTTTATGTAAGTTGTAAATATTTTTATATTGTCATTTATAATCTTATATCCATTTATTATTTAACCTACATCTTAATTTAGATTTATTTACCATCTGGCAATTCTTACATCTATTCTAAGTTTTTATTTTTTGTTTCCTTTTTTTTAAATATATATATATATATATATATATATATATATTTTTTAACTACTTTTTTTCCCCATCCAGATACATACATGAACTTATACTAATATATGACTATTTACATTTACTAATATAACTCATGTTTTATGTTATATGTAGACTTAAATTTCTTTATACAAATTTGTAATTTTCATACAATTAAATAATTCTGTATAATAATTCTGATTAAATAAATTGTCCCCATTTTTTAAAATAAAATTAAGACAGATTTATGTCAGTATAATGAAAGAATGGCGATGGACAAAAATGTAGTCCCAGAGGGAACGTCTCATAGATACGGGGTATACTAACCATCACCAAGCCTTACTAAGCGTTAGGATAAAAATAATAAAAATAAAAAAAAAGACAAACTCAATATTGGGACTTAGAATGTGCAAAACATATTGCAACCAGGAGCAAGGCAAAAGAGTGGAGACGCATTGGTGTAAAACTGGTATATAATGTGGTTGTAGTGGCTCTGCGAGAGAGCTGATGAAGGAAAAAGGACATAGCCTAACTCAGAGATTATGAACAAGCAAATTTTTAGCATTCACTATTGGGATACCTCAGTGTTGAAGAAAACGAGGAGAGGCGAGAAAAGGTTTGAATGAGATGGTGCATGAGGAGCTGAGATTGCAAATATTAAAGCAAAGGAAAACCTGGTTTGAAGATGAATGTGTTGGGATACATGGAGAGGATGGACTCAAGGAGAAAAGTAGGCCCAGGGCTTATTTTTTGTTGGGGGGGGGGGGGTATTATTACAAAAACTACTTTGTCATGCCTTGAATTTCTATAGCGTGAATGCCAAAGTTCCAGCCAAGGGTTGTCAAGGATGCAAAGCAGAAGTCCTGGGAAGAGTTCGGCCTAGAAATAGAAAACCACTATAAGGAAAATATAAAGAAGTTCTGGTACATAACCAAAGCTCTGAGAGGGAAAAGGTCCAAACCAATTAGGAATGTAAAGAATGGAAAAGGCAATATTGTGACGGATGATAGGGAGATCCTGAAAGTCTGGAGGGATCACTTCCAGGATAAATTCAGTAGGGTGGAGCATCAACCCAATAACTTGCAGAATCTTAGGGGGAGAGGAAGACAAGATGATACCTACCCTGAAGATATAGATGATGCAATAGAGGAGGATGAAGTGGAGGATGCAATTGAGAAGCTAAGATTGGGTAAAGCTGCTGGACATGACAGAATATCCCCGGAATTCATCAAATATAGTGGACAGGAATTAAGGAAGTGCCTACAAGCCCTATTCCAAAAGATATGGGACGAGAAGAGAATCCCAAATGATTGGGAGAATAATATAATCATCCCAATCTACAAGAAGGGCAGTCAAGCTGAGTGCGAAAACTACAGGCCTATATGCTTGTCCTCTGTGGTGTATAAGCTATACACCAGAATCCTTGAGCAGAGACTAAGGAAAATAGTTGAGGGGGATCTTGAGGAAGAACAGGCTGCTTTTAGACCGGGCAGGCAGACCCAGGACCATATATTCTCGGCCCGAATGATAGCGGAGAAGGCATGGGACAGAGGGAGGAATGTCTATCTGGCCTTTCTGGATTTGAAATCTGCATTTGACTCTGTCCCACGGCAAGAGATATGGGATGCTCTGGTTAGCAAGCGTGTTCCACATAACCTCATTAGTGCCATTAAGTCAGCGTATCAAGACCCAAAAGGAGTTGTGAGACTCAATGGAAAGGAGTCTTCTCCATTTAGCTTCTACAAGGGAGTAAAACAAGGGGACAGCCTTAGCCCATTGTTGTTCATTATAGTGATGGACGAAATATGGAAAATTTGCAAAAGAAGGACACCCCGAGCACTTGTGGGCTACTGGAATATGACGCCCGTTCTAGCCCAAGCAATGTTATATGCCGACGATATAGTGATTGTGGCGGACTCGCAGGAAAGGCTGCAAACTAGTGTTACTGAGTGGTATGAGGAGCTAAAGAGAAAAGGAATGGACATAAATGTCAAGAAAAGAAAGGTTATGTGTGTAGGAAGAGAAGAGGAAGACGTTAATGTCACCTGCAATGGCGTACCACTTGAGATGGTTGACACCTATAAGTATCTTGGCACACTCATATGCAGGGATGATAGGATAGATCAGGAGGTCTTGAATAGGGTGAGTCAGGCCAATGGAATTTTCTACCGAATACGTAACACCCTAATTGCCAAGGAAGAATTGAGTAGATCAACCAAACTCAGAATCTACAAAGCAGTCTTTCTACTAGTGCTTTTGTATGGTGCAGAGAGTTGGACCTTATTGGACAACCACGCAAGCAAACTCAAGGCAGCAGAAATGAGATACCTAAGGTGCATTGCGGGAAAAACCAGGCGAGACCGCATCAGAAATGAGCGGATAAGAGAGGACCTTGGGGTGAGACCGATTGGAGAGATAGTTGAGGAGCGCCAACTTAAGTGGTTTGGCCATGTCAACCGAATGGGGGACACAAGAAAGACCAAATGGTTATATGAAGCACGGCCAGAAGGCAAACGACCCCGTGGTAGACCTAGACTTACTTACCAGGACTACGTAGCTCGATTAGGAGCAGAAAGGGGCAAGACCGCGCCAGAGATGAGGAGACTAGCGGCGGACAGACCCAACTGGGCAAAGTGGACTGAGGTGGCCCCTCCACGCTTATCGGCACGATGGAGGTAGAAGAAGAAGAAGAAGAATGGCAAAGTTGGGGAGGCTGTTTTATGCCTATTAATTTACTAACTAAGGTACCCAGCAATGCCCGGGAAATCATTGTTGACTGACTAATGATGGTACTCTTACAGCAATACTTCAATGTGAACATTTGCACTTCCCTCCAAGGCGAATTGTTTTTCAGAAATAGTCCATCCTAAAGGGTAACTTCTGGGGACTGATAGAATAGAACTTTTAGTTGTGAAGAATAAATGAAAATGTGTTCCTAATCTATCCCTCTCCACTTTTTGACTAATTCAAACCATAATCATGGATAGCATTCATTACGATTAAATATCATCTATAATGAACATATTTCCTGTCAAAAACCAATCCTAGCACATATAGTTAAGCATAGTTTTGTACATAAGATTATATTCGTAATATTAAATCTCAGTGGAAATTACTTCCAGTAAAGCCCACATTTCACAGGAAACAATGTAAACTCAATAAACTGTTTTAGCCTTCCGTCAACTTCCGCTCTCACATGAGGGTTATAAACATTGTTTTCCTTAAATTATTGATTGAAAATATTATTTTAATCATTTTCCTACCTGATGGAATTAAATAATAATGGCACTCTAAAATTAATTTCATTTATATTCAAAAAGCTAGGTTAGGGGAAGAGACTGTAGTCCTCCCTGCAACCTAAGGAATACTTTAAACAATCATATTGAATTTAAACGCATATTGTCTTTTGTAATAATGTCATTACCATTAATGTTTAACTGTTATGATAGTACATATTTGTTTAGATAACATCTAGGTATCGGAAATAAGTTAATATATTACCAGAACCGAAGAGTTTGACTCCCCCACACTTCCGCTATCACTCCTTGTGCAAATTCAGCATGATTTTGTTTAAATAATACATTACACAAATTAAATCACACAAATTCTCTTATAGTTTACATTTCTATTGGAAATAAATAACAAAGTCATTTTCTAGGGAAAATGAATAAATGAGAAGGGGGCGACGGAGATTTATAACCTCACTAATCTGAATCATACTTAGAACTATTATATATGAATAAAATATAACATCATTTGCCATAATACACATTTAATAAAATCACTTAATAAGTACTAATAAAATTAATGACCCCCTCAAAAGTTTTAGCGTATATCCTGTGTTTACTTCATTTTACGACAAAAGTAAATACAACAAAAGTTACTCTAAATAACAAAATAAACAACTTTTGTTATGTGCATGTTTGCCGAGAAACAAATCAGATTTTTTAATTTCAGGCTTCCCCTATAACCCCCACTCCTGTGCGTACCTAGAAATTTTAATATAACTTATAATCACGGAGGTTTTAATACTAAATTACATAAAAAGTTTTGTTGAGTTCGGTTCAGTTTTTCATGCCCTTTAAAATTGTTGACTCCCGCTTTAGTTTTTAGTGTATATCTCGTTTATACTTTATTACACAGAAAAAATGAACATAAAAAAAGTTACTCTAAATAACAAAATAAACAAATTTTCTCATGTGCACATTTGCTGAAAAACCAATAGGAAACGAAATATCACAATTTTTAATTTCAGGCCTCCCTTACAACCCCTACTCCTTGGCACAGCCTAGTATCATGGAGGAGTTATTGCTAATACACATACCGAGTTTCATTGTCCCTTATAACCCCCACTCCTGTTCGTCTCAGAGAATATTAATATAGCCTAAAGTCTAAGTTGGGTTAGTAGTAATATACATACCAAGTTTCATAAAATTTGGTTCAGCCATTTATGCGTGAAAAGGTAACAAACAAACAGACACCAAAGAAACAAAATGCAGTTATGGTGTCTATGACATGTAAAACGAAAAGTTATTGTGAAATTTCATGAAAAAAATTAATGTACAGACAGAGGTTACAATTTTATATATATATATATATATATATATATATATATATATATATATATATATATATATATATATATAGATAGATAGATAGAGAGATAGATAGATAGATTATGCATTATACTTGAATTGTATGCAATGGTTTAAGTGTAATCCATTCAAATACATTGATTGTCTGTCTGTAGATAGTTTGGCTAGGGATCAGCAGTCAAGTTTAATCTTTTGTTTTCATATCTTGGCAACCTTTACAAGTAGACAAATTACACAGTACTGTAAGCTAAAATGCTCCTGATGAGGAGAATGATGTGAAACTGATGGAACAATAAGGAATTAAAATGGAAGTTCTCATAATTTGATTTTCATTTTGAACCTGGTATTTCTAGGACAGTAGCATTCAGTAGCAAGTGTCGTTGGAAATCAATTTAAATAATAATTTAACTACTCCACTTGCTAAACTTTTAACATATTCTGGACAATACTAAAATCATGCTCTACACCTCCCTACTAAGCACCAATTGAATTTCAATGTCGAGAGCCACTGGAACACCATATGACATAGAGCCATATGACATCCTGGAAGTTACACGTACATATATGCACAGAAGGGGGTAATTAGTTTAAAAAGTAATTATAGTAATAATACAAAGGCTAAAAATAGAATATCTTCTAATCTTACGCAATTGCTTACATGAGTCAGTTTCAGTTGAAGTTCCTTCCAAAACAGCACAGAGCTCCACTAAGCTTTCTTTTTCTGAAATCATTCACATACTTTAATGAAATATATCACAAAAAATTAATTTATTTAAAAAAAAAATTGTATTACAACTTACGATCAATTTCATCAACAGGCTCTGATTTGATAGTAACATGTTCAATTATATCTAAACATTAAAATAAATATTATTAAGTCATAAAGAAAAAATAAATAAATAAGGATTTTGGGAGTCATCCATACCATCATCAATATTGTTAGTCGAGTTTGAAGATTTCCCTAAATCCTCATCCTCATTATCATATTCTTGATCCCCTATAATAAATAATATAAATCAAATCAAGAGAAAAAAATTAGCAAATAGTATATTGTAGCTTAAGTTGTTCAAGTCAAAATGCAATGCTCTTGAGAAGAAAGGCAAATGCACTAAAAATAAAATTTTTAATAGAACCAAAAGAGATAGTTCCTTGACTGTACTTATACAAATATTATCATGAAAATTTCCAATTTAGGTATGGTGAGCTAATACCTGCATTTAATGCCCTTTGGCCTTAGCTACGATGTTAATACTTCCAATTCAATAAATTATATTTCCACACAAATAAAATATTTTGAACAAGTGTAGGTATATAATTTATACAGGATTATTAACTCTAAGTTCTTTAAATAATACAAAAAAGCTGATTGACAATAGATTGTTTTTCACAACCCATCAAAAAATTAAGTACTAATAAATCTCTTTAAAAATTTAATAAATAATGAGAATTGAGACTTATATTTAAGGATGCTATGTCTGAATCAGATAGACACTAGTAATTAATAAATATTAAAAAAAAATAATTTAAAAATAATAATAAATTTTTAATTACACACACTGACTCTCTTACCCCTTTCACTAGTCTGAGGGGGTCAGTCTGATAAAGTTAATATAGCATCCATTAAAGTACCCTCTGGGCCACTTTAGAACATTTGGCAAGCACACCCAACAATATTAGCAGATTTCCCTTAAGGGAAATCAGCTATTGAGGTCATGCTCATGACGCGATTAAATTTTTCATCAAATGTCCATCGATCCTACCCAGGAGATGATGAAAATGAGGTCCGTTCAAAACTGTATATATATATATATATATATGCATACATACACATATACGTATATATATTTGTCTGTTACCGCTCTAGTGGTCGCAATTTTTGTCTTATCATTACCAAACTTGATATGTAATTGTTTTATACAAAAAGAAAGATCAAGTTCGTTAACGGCTGAAATCGGACCAGGGGGAGGAGGGGTTTAGAGAGGGAGAATTTCGAAAATTCTTGATATCTCCGTTATTACGAGTCGGATTGAAAAATTGTATAGAACCAATCTTATTGCAAATGTAATGTTCTATAAATGTTGTTATGTACATTTTTTCACTATCTTGATTATTAACTGAGGTATTTGCATTTTTTTAGTTTTCGGTCTTCAGTAAAGCCCCACTCCTACTCATCTCTTATTAACAATATTCTATTATGTTATGAAGCACTTTATTTGAAGCTTAAATACCAAATACTGTTCTCATTGAACTTTTAAGTTTTGAGATAAATGCCAATACATGGGAAATCTGCTTAGTTAACACAGCCCCTGTGTGACGGACTTTTTTTCAATATACAGGCATAAAAAGTACCAGAAGTAAGGACCCAATATTATCTAAGATCTTAGAGTGCTCTTTGCTACTGATCAGTTTATTTTCTGCAGACCACAGAGGATGGAGTTATTCCATTTCACATAAAATATGGTTATGGTTATGAAAATACTTTGAGAATTAATTTAACTGTTAACCAATAGAAAATTCAATGCAGAACTACATTTGCAGGTCACAAAAAGATTAATGAACACATAATCTTAAAAAGTTTAATTCAGCAATCACACTGGATGGTAGCTGAATACAGATTATTAATGTATAAAAATCAATGAACTCTGTTAACAATGTATACATTGCATGTAAATTTATAAATATGAATGTATGTGTATTTCTATTGTGCATATGTATGTAGTGTGCACGTATACAGACACAGACACATTATTACAAATGACTAAAAGTTACTTAAACATCTATTACTGATTCTGTTAATATCATCAAAATATGTTTTAAACAAAAAACGTTTAATAGTATTTACAGATACTAACCCTCATTAATTTCATTAACAATTTTTTCCAACTCAGTGCAAATTTCATCCAGATCCTTTCTCACTGCTTAAAAACAAAAAAGATAATAATAAAATGTTTCTTTTTTATAATACAGATTTCTAAATTAAACATTAACAAATATGACAAACAACAATTGATGACGCACTTTAAATAGCATTTTTTTTTTTTTTTAAGTCCTATGGAATATAATTATAAAATACCAAAGAAATAAAACATTATCATAGATGATAATAGGAGTTTAGTAAGCTGTTTGCTTTAGCAATTTATAAATATTTCATAGAGAATTGAATTATATAAGTTGATGAATTTCATTTGAATAGACAATTCTAGAAACTATGGGTGGTACTTCTTCAAGGTTATATCATGAACAAATAGAAGTTATGTATGTATTATTCAAGTTATACATGAATGGTAAGGAAGGAATTTATGTATATTTATATATATATATATATATATATATATATATATATATATATATATATATACTAATGTTGTGAAGGAATGAGTTTTAATGAAATTTAAAAATTAACAAGTAAAAGATATAAGAGTCTTGGGTAGTATATAACAATTATAAGAAATATGTAGCAGTCCTCCAATGGAAGCAGAATGGATCCAAAATGTTAAAAGAGATTTGGAATTAGCCAAAATTACCAAAGAAGAAAAAGACACAAAAGACAATTTTAGAATAAAAGTTGAAAAAAGGGGGATAAAAGCCCCGAGAACTGAAACAAAATGGAGAAACCAAAGAAGAGCTAAATTCACCCAAAGAATGAAAAACAGGTGGGCAAATAAAAAGTCATGCAGGGGCTGCATAAACCAAGCAGATTTCCCACGTTTAGGAATGACAGAGTATTGATCTCATCTCACCATATATTCTCTATTTCTAAGTAAAACTCTGATGAGTTCACTTCAAATTTTAAAATTATAAAATAAACCTGTGGTAAAACACTGTGATGAGTAGGGCTGCACATTGCCTTGCCCAGTAGTCCAGCACTGCATTGTATCACAGACATGCCATTATTACACAAATTTATATATAAATATTTCATGTTCTAATATACCTGTTTTCCTTCTTTTTTCAGATCCTTTCATTAGCATCTTTAGTTCCTTGGAAAGAGGATCATCAGATATATCTAATACGCGTTTTTTAACTCTCCTACCTAAAAATAAACAAGGTATTAGCCTATAATTAATCATTATCATCGATGTAATGAATTTACATTATTCTATGGCAATTCTTCAAAATGACAATTCGTCCTCAATATTCCAAATGAATTTTAAACAATGCTCATGCATTTTTAGGAACTAAATTGTTTTTATTAATATTAACCACTTATTGTTTTAACGACTACCAGGATAGAGTCATGAAATTTCCTTCAATATCCATATGCAATTAATGATTTTCAGAAGTCTCATTAAAAAGTCAATGCAGAGCTGGTAGCATTCACAGGATGTGTGTGTGTGTGTGTGTGTGTGTGTGTGTTCATCAGACTTCGTTGATTAGAGTCATCCTGGATTTGAATTTTAAATCCTGAAGAAGCTCACTAAATTGTCTTAATTATTTTAGCAGTATGCCTTGGAAGGTTTCTCAACAGTGCAGACCGACAGTCCACTATCCATTGTGGCACTCTTTATAGAAAGGCATTTGAGGAAATACCCAAATAACGAAAGAGTGAACACAGATACAGCAGAAAAGTACTAATACATGATGACTATGCCTTCCCATAAAATACTGTGACTGGTATACAGTTACTGTGCAGCAGAATACTGCCCACCATAATACAAACTGAATTTGTTGTCTGAGTAAATGTTTGAAAAAATAAAATTAGTTAATTATAGTTAATTATTTTTATTCTTTTTCATAATTATGAAGAATTGGTTTTGTAATGGCTAGATCTTAGGTCTTAGATTTCATTATTAAACATTTTTTGAAATATAGTAAAGTAGAATTCATTATAATTACCAGTTGATGTAACTCCCATAGAATATGGTTGATGATATGGAGACTCAGCCACTACTTTTTTTACCTGTAACAGAAATAAATTAAAATTAGAATAAATATATAATAAAGAGAAGATTTAACTCCTCCCCCTTATTCGAAATGTTGACATCTATTAGTGCTGTGATAATGTGGTTTCTTTGTAATGAGCTCATTAACATTCATCTACTAATAGTACACTTACAGAACCACTGAGGTGACATGGCAGATAAGTGGAACTTAATGGGGCAAGGTAAACATAATTTACACCTAAGGACTCTGGCTTTATTTTTACAACTTTCAAAAGACTTAAGATATTGAGGATTACTGGGTTTAATAGGAACTATTCAAGTATAAAAATGCAGGTTTATGTACCAGTTAACAACATTTTAATATTTGATTCAATGGCCCATATAGGCCTGTCATACATGGTTTGGTCTTTTGGCCAATTTGACACATTCCCTACTGTATTATGATATTATTACAGACCAAAGATTGCTGCTTCTTCAAAATTCCAAGGGCACTGGTGAAAGGGATAGAAGACCAAACTCAAAGTTTGATCACCGCAAAGCTAAATAACACTTAGTGTGTAACCTCGGGGGTTGAACTCGGCAATTCTAAAGCATAGAAATCCAGCATAATCCCAAAAGAGCATAGTTTTTAGGGGATTTATTTTAGTTTCGAATCATAGCCATTTGATTGGGGTCATATATTCCTAAGGTTTAGGGAAATATATATTATCTGCATATAAAACAACTTGCTATAAGTTAAAACAAAACCAAAAAAACAGATTATAGTTTATTTATATTTAATTTGATAGCCATCCAGGATACGTATTTAATCTATGAATCTATCAATACTTATGGTAATACCGTGCAGGTATAAAGCAAGGGTCCCCTCTAGCTACTCACATAATAACTACACGAAACTATTAAGCATGTTTGGAAAAAATTATTTATTAAAACAACACTTAATAACCAAGACCTAAAACTCTACAACAAAAAGAACGACAAATATTTAATAAAAATACATAGACCCATTAAATAGAAAAGAACCTAATTTCTCACCAATAATATTCAAATTGATTAAATAACATTTTAGAAGATATACAAACCATAATATTTCATTAGTACTTTGCTTTTTCACCAAAGCTGAAGTGAAACCTGTTCCCAATAGTAATTTACTGTGATTTGAAAAAAGCCAGAGCACACAGGCCCTCTGTACACTATTATACATGTTGCTTTACAAAGACAGCAGATGAAAAATTGGCGATAATAAAAGATGAAATACTTAATGAACTACATGAAAAGCTAGAACAATATAAAGAGAAAATACAAGTTTTTTTTTTTTTGTTTTTTTTATAATTTTGTCATCTGGAAATAGCAAGTGGATTATGTAATCAAGGTTAACAAAGACCTTAAGGTTTACAAACAGAAAGTTTGATACAGAAATAATTAATATACATAACATTTTAAACTCATCCAGTACGCTTTAGACATGAATAGTTTAAATATTCATGACTATAAAAGTCAAACTGGATCACAAATATTTAATCTGTGTTGAGGTAAATTATGTCCTGACATGGGCAAAAACTTGCACAATCTCAGCCCCCTCAGCTCCACAATACAAATAAAAAATTTAATTTAAACAAATTCAAAAATAGTTTCCATTTATAGTGCATAAAAATATATGCATATATATTCATTTATTAACTATTCGATTAGTGTTGAATTGATTTAAATAAAATTGTAGTTTATTGGTAATGTAGGGGGAGGAGATGGTATTTTATTTTTACGTATATATGTATACAAAAACACACATGTGCACACAATACACTCACACACACACACACATACATAATAGTTTTTGATAATGAAAAAACTTACATTTGTTTTTGACTTTTTGACCGAAACTTCTTCTTTGTTTTCATTGATTTGAGGGCATATTCTCTTCTTATGTTTATCCAGAGTTGGCACCGCTATAGAGTAAAGAAAAAATTAAAAATTATATTTTATTGACTTTTATAGATGGAATACATCTCAGTAAATGACTAATGATTAAATGATATTTTACTTGAGGGAATAAGTTGTGGCAGAAGGGGAACTTTCTGCAACTACTGTTTCATACGTTTTCACTGATTCAAATATTAACTTAGTTATTTATTTATTTTTTGGTTTTAGCCTTTTGTAAACCCTGGTTCTACTCATCCGATTTTCAATTTATGTACCTTAGTCACTAAATATCTCAAGTCCATCTAACTTTAGAATTCCTGTTTACAAAGAAATCTTACTACATGAGAAATAGAGTGTAGATGGTGAGGTGAGATCATGAGATTGTGACATTCCATTATGTGGAAAATCTACTCAGTTCATGAAGAATTTTCATGATGGACCTTTTTGCACTAGCTGGTCCTTAAACACTCAGCCTCTTAGGTATTTACCCTGTTCTTTACTAATTAAGCTACAGGCATGGGCACAAAAATCCATCACACAGGAGGTACGTAAACTAAGTAGATTTCCCATACTTTATTACAATACTGATGTAGTTTCTCCAGACTCCGTTCTCTATTTCACCAGTAATAAGAAGCCTAAGTAAACAGTACTATAAATTACATAAACAGTCGTTAGTTTTACATAAAATGCTTAAATATAAAGTTTGATAATGGTCAAGCAAAAATTACAACTGTAGAGGGAGAACAGAGAAATATATATAATATTAATGGACATTTGAAGAAATTATGAATTATAAAAAGTAATTTGGACATTAGTTGTGCTTGTATTATACACACAGATATATTTAATAATAATATGTAACTTAATATACAATAAGAATGAGTAATAAAAATCCTCAAGATAATATAAAAACTTATATTAATTAGATTGTAATATAATTCTGAACCACAGAATCAAAGGTCAGTCAGGGATTTTTTTAGGGGGCAGGTTAGCCAAGCAAGTTAAGGTGATGGTCTTAATCTTACTAGAGTGATAGGTTTGATTCCCACCTGGGCAATAGGAATAATTTAATGATGAACTCATTGAGACAAATCCTTAGTCCTGCCCTGGATAGAAAATGTTAGTGATCTGTAGAAAACTCCATAGTATCACTAAGTGGACATTAATAAATAACATATCTATTCTTTCTTTTTTTTCAGTTCAGAGTTACACACTTTAATATTTGGTACAGAGTGGATCTAGTTCTTAACAGATCCACCTGAAAATTATTTGAAATTTCAACTTTAAACTACAAAATTAAATGTGTTCCTCTGAATATGAAACAACTAATAAGTCATTTAGGAATATTTGGACTATTAAATTTTTATTTCTGTGGTTCAGAATTGCATTTAATTAAAACTTAAGAAATATCTCTATTTACCTGTAGATTTTGATGGTGATTTATTCTCTAATAAACTTTCAAGAGGTACAAGGCGTATGGTGCAAGGCACTACTGGTTGCATCTAAAACAATATGGAAATGTACAAATAACAATTTTTATTTAGTTTAAGTATTTTTAGGCCAAAATGTGTTGATATGGTTGAATTTAGCAGTTTCCCCAGAAAAGATATATTGATATGAAAACAAAATAAATGATTTTATAATCGAGTAGTAAAAAATATTTTTGATGAGGATGTAGAAATTCCTAATTCAAATTAGTCTGACACCTACAGTCATGTATTTCCATCAAGTACAAAGGAAATTCTAGAAATTTCCTAAATTCTAGAAAATAGAATAAAACTAAGCAGGTAAAAACTAATACAATACCTTTAATGAATTTCCTAAAGAGGATATTTTTTCATTAAAATTGATTTAATATTGGGCTGCCTGAAATGTCATAACAATATTTTTTTAATTTAAAAAAAATTATTTTCATGCAGAGTGGTGATCATTCAGTTATGTTCCCTAGATGACTTTCACCATCTTTCATTGAGTTTCATAATTGCTCATCTATGGAAGGACCTGTCTGGAGCTGGACAAGGTGTACATTCAGTTCTTCATCTATTTTATATATTTTATTGTCTACGCTGAAAGGAGTTTTAAACAGAGTGAGACATTGAGAAAGGACAAAGTCAGATGAGCAGATTAGAGTAGAGTGTGGTAAACCAATTTCATCCAAACTACAATCATTTTTGATAGGTGATCAAACTCGTATTGTATCTGCATTGCCATGGTGGAACATGATTCTTCAATGATTAAAAAGTTCTAAATATTTATGCTTGACTCTTTCCTTCAAATGTTTAATTGTTGACATTAAACTTTGGAACTGATGGTATGGTTCAAATGTAATACTTGAAAAAATACACCTTTGAAGTTCCACGGAACATACTGACGACAGCTGAAAGCATAATTTTTTTTTGATAAAAGTTTGCTTGGAGAGATTCATCATCCTAGATCAAGACCATCTATGTATCAAATTAATAAGCAATCCATTTCTTATCACCTGTTATCAATCACTTCACAAAAATATCAATGCCTTGATATTTTATGAGCAGGATGCCTGAAGTTGCCCTTATGCCATCACATAAGCTTCTTTGAATAAACCTATAAATTGAGCTTATTCATGTATTTCAATGTCTTAAGGTACATAGAAGGTTGATTGGAGGATATTCAAAATATCTGAAAACTCTCGTGTAGTATGGGTTAAACATGAGTAATTTCTGTATAATGTTGAGTGGTCGAGGATCTAGCGCTTCAGGATAAGAAATATTGTTGTATTCCTGCATTAAATCTTTATTTTTAACTGATTTAGTTTAACAGATACTAAAAATTCTTTCTTATCCTGAGTGATTCATTTATTTGGTCAATGTGAACATAGGAATGTCTGCCTGATTGAGGAGTATCAATGAGATCAAAACCACCGTGTTGGAATTATGTGAGCCACCATTAGCACTGTCATTCGTTTAGGGCATCACCACTGTACTGTAACTACATACAGCTTTTCACACGTTTCATAAACAATCATTCTTTTGAGACAGAAATACAATGTTTTATTTTGAGACTTCAAATATTTGTCAATAAAAGAAAGAGAATAAAATGAATAGAACATTCTTCTTCAATAAGAAGCAACAACCTTCTAAATGGCTTAACATGGCCTGAAATTGGAATGACTAAGGTACACTTACAAAGGGAATCATCACCATTTAATAGAAGAATTTGATGTTGGCAACAAAATGACTTTCTTGAACTCCCATTAAGAAAAACAAAAGTTTGATTACATTTCTTTTAAAATTATTTAATTCGGAAGTGATACACGATATCTCAGTTATTTCAATGCATTGGATTGAAAAATGTCATAGAACGTAATTTATGGATCTTTTCATGGCAAACAAAAAAGGTTCTATACATATTTCTTGTATCTCGTAATACGTATAGAGAAATTTGAACTTTTTATTTTCACACCCCTAAAAACCTACCTTCCCACTCAGGTCAATTTTGATCAAACGGGGAGGTTCACAGCTAGACATTAAAACAATTCCAAATAGATTTCAACATCCTAAAGCTAGCTCTTTTTGAGTTATCCTAGGTATATACATATGTACAGACATCATACCAAAACTAATAAAAATGGGTTCAGGGAGGATGAAATGGCTAATACCTTTGAAATCTGAAACTGAAAATTTTCGTGATTACAATATTTTCTTTACTCCGAATAAGGAAGTCAAAATTTGACACGTCCTTTCCAGGAACCCAATATTTTCCATTTCAAAAACTTCGCTTTACTTTCAAAATACCTAGTATATGCTCAACAAACCTCCCTCTTCCAAAAAAATAAAGTATTAAATATTTTGTATCAAATTACTGTGATAATTTTAGTAACATCAAATTCTAAAATTTGTAGGGGTCATGGTAAAAATAATTATCGGAAAATCTTATAGATATAGCTCATGATAAAAAATATGTATTTGTACCTGATTTCATTTAGATCCTTAAAATCATTCTTTGATAACTTTATTCAATGATGGATGTCTTGCTCAATTTCTCACATAGAATTATATTTAATTCTCATCTGAATTGGAATCAGCAAGACTACATATGCAAAAAATCAAATTACCCCTTACTGTGACTTATTGTTCAGAAATTTTGAAGTTTTAATTTTCTTATTTGAAAGAAACTAAAACAGCCACATGTGTAAAAATACAGTTTATTACATTTAATCTTGGAAAAATTTTCTGAAGTTAGGCTTTGTAATTTTGGATTTGATAAAATGACATCTTTGAAGACTTGAGACTGTGCAATATAACATGGATGGAGTGGCTCTGCAAGAGATCTGATGGAGGACATCAATTGCAGAATCTGTAGAATCAGACTAAAGGGAAGTTTCTGAAATATATTGGTGATCAGTTTTCATGCCCTTTGTGAGGACACAGAGGTTGAAAAGGAAGAATACTTCTTCCTACACTAAGCCAAGATGTACAATGACAAGATATACCTAAGCACAGCAGCAAATTGGTATTAGGTAACTTCAATGTTCAAAGAGACATGGAAGATTACTAAAGACCAATGACTGGACAATGCAGCAAACATAAGTCGACCTTTGGACCTCATTGATTATGAAACGAGGAATATACAGAAAATATCACAACGGATTGAACAAGTCACTAAAACTGAAACTGATAAAGAGTAGTAGGATAAAAAAGAAAGTATTCAATAACTTTCACTCAAAAATGTATTGGAACAGGCATAATAATATCAAATGAATGAGAATAGATAATGATATTCTGATTTTTTTAAAAAAAGACAAATAAATGAAATTTTAAACACAAATTTTTATTACAGTTTCAAGTTTCCCCTACCTCTTATAAAATCATATAAGCTGCATCTGAAGGTAATAAGTGGAGAGAGGAGACACATTTCTCTTCTAGCAGGTATATTCCAATGAAGTTAGGGCAATGTTAAAATAGTGAATGCATTTAAAGTACTAGACTTTCCTAGTAGCATATCAGATTGCCCAAAATTATTATGTAAAAAGTAGTCAACTATGACAGTGGGTAATTTCACTATTGATTTTCATAAAAAACACAAAAGTTTCTGCAGCACTGTTCAGGAGGTGAATTTTCCTTAATGAGGTAGTCTACTTCCCCCACCCCACCCCAATTTTTATGGTGGTGAAATTACATGATGATTAAAAATGAAAAATATCAAAATAGCCTGTTCAGTTAAATACAACCTTAATTTTTTATTTATTTATTAATGTCCACTTTATGCAAATATGGCTAATTGGGATGGGTTATCTACAGGTTACCACACTTTTCTAGCCAGGGTAGGACTAAGGATTTTATTTAAAGAGTTTGTCACTAAATAAATTCCTATTTGCCCAGACGGGAATCAAACTCGCCACTCTAGGTTTACCTTGTGAGATTAAAGATAACACTTTAACTCACATGGTTAACCTGAGCCCCTCCTAAATAGCCTTTATACTTCTGATGGATCTCAGGTCTAAGGCAAAGAGACCCACACCATCAAAACTGCCCTCTGTCATAAATTTAGGATATAGAAAATAAAAACCAATTCTGATGGTGCCATTTACAGTGGGTCTACAGATTATGGTCTGTACTGATAAAGTGGTAATTAAGACCACCAGGACCCTGTTAGCATAGAGAATACTAATGGTGAATCTAAACAAAACAAAAAATTTCTTTTAGTTTGCAAGATGAAATTTCACAACTAACTCCATAGATTGTTGGAATATTTTTGAAAGACTAGAATTGTATCCTGGCACATACATTCAATATGTCACTGAGCATAAATTTGTGCAACTTTAAGTGTATTACTAATAAATTATTCGAGCAGAGTTTGAACAGACGCTCTATTGTAGGATGCTATTGTGTATCCATTAACTACCCATCTTATAATTATTTCCAAAGATAAATATAATTAACAAAATCTAAACTAAAATAGACTAGTATATTAAGTTACATTAGGTTAATTACAATTAAAATTAAAAGTAATGCATTTTTTCTATTTGTAAAATACACAGTTAAAATTTGAAGGTTATTGATCGGATATGTAACTCTTGAAAAGAAGGTATAACTGTGTTGTGGCCCAAATTAGTCAGTTTGTGCAGAATACTGAGAAATGGCTCTCTAATAATTTTGGGTTGAGTGAAGAATTCTCTACTCTCTTTGAAGACTTTCTTTTTTTATTGTATCCTATAGAAGGCAATGGGAAACACATTCCATATCCATTAACGCCTTCCCTTGTTTGTTTTCAAGAAATCCAGGACTTCGTATGTATGTCGTAGCGTGTAATTATAACATAAATATATGTATTCATGTTGTAGCCTAAAGGTATAACATAAATATATATCATATAGGGCCTATTTTATGATTTATCACATCTCATTTTCATGGATTACTATAGCAAGGCAATTTTTATTCTTATTAGCAAGGAAGTCGTGTCATGGGTACAGCCTCAATAGTTGATTTCCCATAAGGGAAATCTGATAAAAATTACATTTTAAGATATGTATAGTATAAATAATAGATATTTTGAATTTTCAAATTCTGCACATTTAAACCCCCACTATTCCAGGTCTGATTTCAGCCAATAACTAATATGATCTTTAATTCTTTAGTGTTGACTGAAACAGTTAAATATCGAGTATGGTATAGATCAAATAAACATTTTCTAAACGAATTTAAAATCTTAATTAATGACATTGTCACACAATGAATTTGCATGTTTCTCATAAAAACAATATTTAGTATTAAAACTTAGAATTAAGTGGTCCATGATAGAACAACTTATTGTTAATATGACATGATTAGGAGTGAGGGTTTAGTCAAGGCTGAAAACAAAAAAAATCCAAATATCTCTGTTAATATTCATGATAGAGAAAACATGTGTATAACAACATTTATAGGTGATTAAATTTATAATAAGATTGGTTATTTACAATTTTTGTATACAACTTATAATAGTAGAGATAAACCAATTTTTTCAAATCCCTCCCTCTCTAAATCCCCCAATGTGATTTCAGTCGTCAAATGAACATGAGCTTTAGTTTTCCATAAAATGTTTATATATCGAGTTTGGTAATGATACGACAAAAATTATAACTGCTAGAGTGGTGACTGACAAGACTGTGTGTATTTTTGAATGGACCTTATTCTCATCATCTCCTAAATAAGATTGATGAACATTGGAAATTATTCGAAAAAAGCCTCATGAGTACAACCTCAATATCTTATTTGAAGTCTGCTAATATATATCTCCTTCTATTATTAATTAATCATGGTTGTAATTATATTAAACAGAGTAGGTCGTTTTGTGATAGACAAATTCAGTATTAAATTTTATAATAAAAAAAACTGATGGGGGGGGGATAAAATAAATTTCAAAGTAAATAACTTTAATGTTTTATTTTACAAAAAAACTTAGTATCAATTTTAAAACAACAATTTAAGCTATAACAACTAAATATTAAAGATGGAATCCATTGGCTTCCAGTCTCAACAACAGCTCCACAAAACTTATAAAAGCTCGTGCCAGTTCCTGGAACTGAAAAGAAAATAACAAATTCAAATCCAGGCTAAAAATCAACTACTATAAAACACATAGTTGTCAATTTGATTTAAAAACAATGCCTTAACAGGGTTGATCTCAACAACAAATTTGTTTTAGGAAGGAAATACGCTATATATGCATTTCAGGAGAGTAATGAACAACATTCTGATTGTTGACCATATGGCATAAGGGCAATTGAAAGAAGAGTTTAGAGGGGGATTAAATAAAAAAACTATTCTTCCATTATTATTTGTCAGGTGAAAAGTATTTTACATCATTATTTGTGGGTTTTTCTATGGGGAAGGGGATGGTTGAATGCACATTTATTTGATAAAACTAAAAGCGATGGAAAATTTTGTATTTTGTTTCATTACAAACTCCTTTTTTCCCTTGGCCAATTTTACTGGATGAAAACTTCCATTCCAGATTACGAGAGAGAGGAGAGAGTTTCAAGCACTATGTTGGCAAAAGTTAATAAAGTTCATGTTTCAAGTCTTCAAAATTCTTAACAACACAAAGAAATTTTAAAGTTGATCCTACCCAGGAGATGAGGTCTGTTCAAAATTAGACATACTTGTCTGTTACAACTCTAGTACTTGACTGATCATTACTGAACTCAATAATTAAATGTTTCAAGTAAAACTTAAGAGCAAGTTTGTTAAAGGAGATGACAGGGGGGGGGGAGGGAGAGAAATTCTAAACATTTGTGTTATTACCGATCTGAACCATAACCAATCTCTATGCAAATTGAATTTTCTATAAATGTTGTTTTATACATCTTTTCTCTATCTTGATTATTAATCGATATATTTGCATTCTTTAGTTTTCAGCCTTCAGTAAACCCCCACACAAATCATATTAGCAATAAGCTGATATAGCATTAATCACTTTATTCGAAACATAAATATCAGATATTGTTTTCATTGAACTTTTGCTGCGTGAGACGTGTGTAAATATTTTGGGTGTGACATTCATCATTTAAGATTTTATGTTCTAAACTACCAGACTTTTAATTGATAAACACCACCCTCAAATTTTAATAGTTTCATAGAAAACTGATAATTATATTAGGTAATGGCTAAAATCTGCCTTTGGGAGGGGGGAGGGGTTTAGAGTGGGAATAATTGAAAATTCGAGATATCTCGGTTACTATGAGTTGGATAAAAAAGTTGTATAAAACCAACATAGTTGGAATTTTCAAAAAAATTCTTCAAATGTCCATCGATCATACCTAGGAGATGACAAAAATGAAGTCCATTCAAAGTTTTATCTATCTGTATATATTTATGTATATACATAAAATTGTAACCTCTGTCTGTACACTGATTTTTTCTCGAAATTTCACGATACTTTTTGGTTTCACATGTCATAGACACCATAACTGCATTTTTTTTCTTTCGTGTATGTTTGTTTATTTATTTGTTACCTTTTCACGCATAAACGGCTGAATTGAATTTTATTAAATTTGGTATGTATATTACTACTAACCCAACTTAGACTGTAGGCTATATTAATTTTCTCTGAGATGAACATGAGTTATAAGGGAGGCCTGAAATTAAAAATAGTGATATTTCATTTCCTATTGGCTTTCGGCATATATGCACATAACAAAAGTTGTTTATTTTGTTATTTGGAGTAACTTTTGTTCTATACACTTTACTCGTTTACCAAAGTATAAATGTATTATGCGCTAAAAATTATAGCAGGAGTCAACAATATTATTTGGCACAAAAGACTTAACCGAACTAAATAAAACTCGGTATGTGCATTAGCACTGAAGCCTTAATTATCATAAGCCATACCAACATTTCTAGGGATGGGCAGGAGTGGGGGTTGAAAGGGAGGCCTGAAATTAAAAATAGTGGAATTTCGTTTTCTACTGGTTTTTCTGCAAATATGCACTTGACAAAAGTTGTTTTTCTTGTTATTTAAAGTAACATTTGTTATATTCACTTTTACCCTATAACAAAGTATAAACAAGATATACATTAAAAACGAATGCGGATGCCAACAATTTTGTTGGGGACTAACGATTGAACTGAACTTAACAAAACTCGGTATATGAATTAGCATTAATTCTTTGATGATTATAAGCTACATTAAAATTTTTAGTTCCAAACGGGTGTGGGGGTTATGAGGGAGCCCTGAAATGAAAAATTGTGATTCTTTGTTCCCTATTAGATAGGACGATTCTCGGCAAACGTGCACAGTACAAAAGTTGTTTATTTTGTTATTTAGAATAACATTTGTTACATTCACTTTTTTTGTAAAATGAAGTAAACACGGGATATACGCTAAAACTAGTCATTACTTTTATTATTGCTTATTTATGCGTTTTTAATGAATCCATATTATGGAAAATGATTTTATGTTTTAGTCACATATGATAACTCTAAATATGATTCGGATTAGTGAGGTTATGTATCTCCGTCGCCTCCTTCTCATTTATTTATTTTTCCTAGAAAATAACATTGTTTTTTATTTCCAATAGAAATGTAATCAATAAGACCTTTTCCGTTATTATATATATGTACGAGTATGTATGTCTGTTAACACTCTACCAGTCTCAATTTTTGTTTGATTGATGCCAAACTCGATATTTCAACCTTTTATGAAAAAAGGAAGATAAAATTCGTTAACAGCTAAAATTGGACTAGTTGGAGGGGGGGGGGGTTAGAGAGGGGAATTTAAAAAATTTGAAATATATCCATTTTTATGCGTCGGATCGAAAATTTGTATTGAATTAATCTTAATGCAAATGAAATGTTCTGTAAATGTTGTTATGTATTTTTTTCCTTATCTTGATTATTAACCGAGATTTTTGCATTTTTTTAGTTGTTGGCCTTTAGTAAATCCCCACTCCTACTCATCCGATTTTCACTGGAAGTACCCTAGCAGTAAACATCTCTAGTTCAACTAACATTTTAATTCTTGTACATAGGTTTCTCACTATGGGAGAAATCTGATTAGTTTATGCAGCACCTTTTAATGTAGACTTTTTTAATCTTTCTCTTAAATGTATTGCTTTATCTATTAAGTGAACAATTTTAATTGAGTCGTATTTACTTCCTGATCTAGACTAATATGCTGTATTATTAGCGTTAGAGAGAATAAGAAATGATTCTCCAATATAATTTCACAGTTCATGTAGGCAGGCCAATAATGAACGCCTATTTCAAAATACTGATGAAATAAGAACTAGAGATAAGAAAAAATTAGAAAATTTTAGTCATGTAAATATATTCCAGTTATATCAAATATAGTGAAAAGAATATTCAACAAAACCTGTAAAATTGCTTCGGAATATTCATATAAAAAGAAGAACAATAAAAAACGTAATTAAAACATACACTCCAACAAAATTATAGGCCACCCCAAATTTTGCCAGTTTTTGACAATATTGAATGTCACACTTCCTCGAAAGCAAATAAATACTCTTCTAATCCCACTGCCTTCCAGAATGGAATATCAGTAATAAGTCCTGATCCTTCTTAACATAGCATTAGCTAAAATGTAAATATTGACATGCGACAAAAGTATAGGCCAGCCTCTCAGTTCTTATCTAAATCTTGCTATTGGAACACTGTTAGTGACTAGTGTTACTGGGAAGTGTTAGTTGTTTTGATCACTGAGTCTAATTAAATTTTATTACGTAATGCCTAGGGGAAAAGTGTTATCTGCGAGTGAAAAGAATGTGATTAAAACATTACACGATAACAACTTGACAATATCGAAAATCGCTAGAACTTTAAATAGAAGCAGGCATTTAATAAGAAAAAGACTGAGCAACGATTATGGCAAGAAGAAAAGCACAGGTAGGCACATGGCAATGACTGTTCGAGAACAGCGAGCCATTTTACGCCATGCATGCAACTCTTCAGCCACAGCAAGAGACACATTACTTGGGGAAGGAGATGGAAGAAAGTTATCTTCAGCGATGAAAAGAAGTTTAATTTGGATGGGCCTGATGGATATCGATATTATTTTCATGATTTGCGGAAGGAAAAATTATTTTTAAGTAAACGTCAAATGGGAGGAGGTGTTATGGTTTGGGCTGCGATAGGATACTATGGAAAGACAGATTTAGTGTTTTGTTCGGCAATATTAAACGCAAAAAAGTACATAGACATCATCCGGGGCAAATTGTTGGGAGAGGAGAAGAACTGACTCGAGGGCGGTCCATCTTTCAGGAAGACAATTCACCTGTCCACACTGCTCGCATAGTAAAAAATTTTTTTGCTGCCAGAAATATCCCGTTTTACCCTGGCCAGCCCGATCACAAGACCTTAACATAATTGAGAACTGCTGGGGTGAACTTTCTCGTGCAGTTTATGCTCGAGGGAGACAGTTTCACTCCGTAGAAGAACTGAAATCTTGCATCGAAGAAAAGTGGTCCACTATTTGTAAAAGTATATAAAAAAACTTTTTAAATCTCTCCCAAAGCGATTGGCTGAAGTCTTAGAAAGAAATGGCGGCTCAATACATTATAACACGAATAATCAAAGGTAACAGAGATTAAATAAACTGGCCTATAATTTTGTCGCGGCCATTCAATGTGTTTTTGTTTGTTTTTTCGATTAGAAATATACTTATTTAATAAAATTTACTGTTTTTTATTTGTCGTTGCCAAATCATATAAAATAAAATAAATTATATAACAATTGATCAACTAAAATTAATTTTTAACAGAAAAATTGAGGTGGCCTATAATTTTGTCGGGGAGTGTATGTACAAACACAAAACATAATTCAATGAAAGGACCATGAAAGCTCTTTTATTGCCTACCCATTACAAATTCCATGAAAAAGAAATAAAACAGAATATAATTATACTAATTATACTGCTAGATAAAGATGAAAATAAAACTGCATTGACAGACCATGTAATTAAAATTGAACAATGATTTCATTTTGTGTAATAAAAGTTATAGACAAAATGAAAAATACATTTAAGAGGAAAATATTGTACTTATTTAATTAGTTGTGATATTTTACTTTTGTAATTGTAACCTGACCTCAAGAGCAGCTCGAGTGGATAAAAAACAAAGAAGGCACATTAAATAATTAAAAAAAAAAAAGCAAGTTGTTTTTATATTAATTAACCCTACCCATAAATGTGCTGGAATAGCTTTAATCATCATAGGCATTATCAATTTACTATCTATTTGATATATATAATATTGCTAGTTATATGTTTTATTTTGATATCTACATGAATAAAATTAATATTCGTTTTATCGAGAACATGTAAAGAACATATTGTGTTTAGCGAACGATTTGGCCCTAAACGTTATTCACTTTTATAAATTTTGAAGTTTGACCTCCAACTTACGGGTACCAAAGGCATTACTCATTTTCTATGAAAATGCCTAAAGCAGAAAGCCAAATATACAGTTTAATGTTTTAGTGTGCAGTTAAATTTCATTGAAAATATATGTCTGTTAAGGATAATAATTGAAAAGAATTTTATCATATTATTTCGTTGAACGCTAGGAAGTTGCAAATTTTTTCGACCTCACGAACAATAATATGATGGACAATTCATCCAATACCCATTCCATGTGTCACGCGTAAAACAATATCATGGCAATTTCACAAAAATAAAGGGATTAGTCAGAACTTAGTTAACCAAATATTTATATTTTGATGGGAAACCACCAGAAATTTAATTTGTCCAACTGCCACATTTTAATCCATGGGTAACAAAACTGAATGCAACAAGAAATGAAGAAATAGTGATAAACAAGCAATGATGCCAGCAAGGTAGCATCCAATATGAAAATCCTCAAATATGCAGGATAAACGTCCAACTAACGAAGTTTGTTCCTTTTAGTAGATTTCTCTTAAGGGAAATCAGCTATTGAGGTCGTACTCATGACGCGAGTTTCGAAAAATTTCTTCAAATGTCCATCGATCCTACCCAGGAGATAACGAAAATGAGGTCTGTTCAAAATTATATATATATATATATATATATATATATATATATATATATTTGTCTGTTAACGCTCTAGCGGTCGTAATTTTTGTTTGATCTTTACCAAACTCGGAATTTCGGAATCGACTCGGAATCGTTTTATGTAAAAAGGAAGATCAAGTTCGTTAATGGCTGAAATCGAACAAGTGGGAGGGGGGGTTTAGAGGGGGGGATTTTTGAAAATTCAAAATATCTCCGTTATTATGCGTTGGATCGAAAAATTGTATAAAATCAATCTTATTGTAAATTAAATTTACTATAAATATTGTTCTATACATTTATTCTCTATCTTGAATATTAACCGAGATATTTGCATTTGTATTGTGTGGGTGATCGGCAGGACTCCATGTTCCGGACTTTCCGCCGAGAGCTCTGGTGGCCGTTTCCGGAACTATCCATCCCTTGTGAATAGGTTTAGAGATCCCTTCCTACTACAGCTGTTATTGGGCAAATTTCTCTACTGTGAAACTTCACGTGGGAATTCTGCTTAGTTTAAGCAGCCCCTGCGTGACGGACTTTTTTAAATATAATCCAGCTATAGCAGAGCACATTTAGAAAATCATTGGGTGGCTAGCCTGGATATATGGAGTTATAATCAGTAAAAGTTTCAGTTTTATAAAAGATAAACTAAAAGCCAAGAAAACAAATTGCAATATGTATTAAAAAAAAAATGTTCTGCCTGTGACAAATTTTATATGGAGGAGTCGTCGCAGGCCTTAATTAAAAGATTAAAACAGCAGAAATGTTGATCATTTAAAAAATAGAACATTTTTGGCTGACTATTCTTCGACATTTTAACAAATTTAATTTTGACGAGGTGAAAATTTCAGATGACAATAACGTAACCAAGCGGAATATAAAAGAAAATATACACATTATTAAAAACAACAATATGTTGTGAACAAGAAAACGGAGATAAGAAATTCACATGGTATATTTATCAAATATTTAAATGAATTATGCTTCTTCTGAAATCAATTTATCAAATCTCGAGACTTTGTAGGTATGAAGTGAATGAATTATAAACCTATAAGCTTGGTTTTATTAGACAAAACTGTGGTGAATGTTTACAGAATTAAATCATTTAGAACACTGAATAAAGAAAAGTTAACAACATGTGAATTAAAAGCATCGACATATGGCAATAAATTATGAACAATATATCAAGGTAATCAATTTTTACACTGTACATCATTTTAATGTATCAATATTATCAGCTGATTAGCGTGGTACATTTCCATTATTGTTAGTCTTGACATGACCGGCATGGTGTTAAGGACGAATCCATATATACTCGGTTATTACTCCTGAAGAGACATCATAGAGGATGCGAAACACGTAGAGGAAAAATCAGTGGAACTAGTTCACGTGTTTTTCATCAATTGAGACCTTTGGCAATTTCGCTTCCAACGAATATTTAATAATATATTTGACATTTATTTTTATATTTTAGATCCCTAAACCATATTTTATATTCGTATTTTTGTAGAAAACCCACAAATTTGATCTTCAAATTTGAATTGGTCATGAGATGTTTAGTGATTTAATTACTGTAAAATTAAAATCCATGAGTATTCATGGCGAGGATCAGGAGTGTCGGTTCAAGAGATCCAATGATGTTGTTCTGCTCAGAATCTTTCTCCATATCATCTGAGATTAAACTAAGCAGAGCCATAATTTATAATAAGTATAAGGGAGAGGACGGTGATGATAGGAAAGAATTATAGATACATTCAAGAAGTTGAAACCCTCCAAAGACACAACAAAAAAAAAATGCTAAAAAAATAAGAATTTAAAACACATTTTAAGCTCTATCAAGACAATGCAACAAATGCAAACCGGCAAAAAATAATTAATAATAAAAATCTCAGTAAAGTCCAAATAACTTTGGTACTTCATATTATTTGTGAACTTTTAGCAATTTATCGTAAATTATTTTTTTTTCAAATAAAATTCATTCTAAATAAGAATAATAAATGATAGATTTAAAAGTTCAACCTATTAATTTAATTATTGTATTTGGCGGTTAAATAGTCATGATTCTGTTTCCAGGACACTTTAAAATAAAACAATAATTTCTTGAAGAAAACATTAATAAAACCTTACATTTTCCATTGTCCATTTCTTTTTTCTCAATTGCTGTCTTGTATTTATAGACCTTCAAGAACTGTTTTAATATAACATTAAATACAGGAACACCATATTTTTGTTTTAGTTAAAGCACATAGGATAACAATCTTCTGGAATAAAAGTAAAGGTCAAGATTCAGCTTTTAACCTGGAATTGCTAATACCAAAAAATTATATAAAATAATTAATACACATTAAATTCTAATTGGAAGGAAAAATGAACTTCATGAATAGAAGTTTACCCAGAATGAAATAATATGATAACAAAAATCTGTGCAACTTACTGTACTGGTTAATGTAGATAGAAGTTTTCTTTGAACCCCGCCTCATGCATTAATTAATCATTCACAAAAAAATTCCAAATATTATAATCAACAGTAGCAAATAACTATCATTCTGCAAACAAAAGTAGCTGGAACCATCCATGTTAAATTGTTTAAAATATAAATGTAAACATACATTTTTAAAAAATATATTTATATTATTATTGTTATGTTACAAACAGTTGGTCAAGATAAATAAATATCTCCTGCGTGTACAATTAAATATTTGTTATAATTCAGTTTGCAGAAATATTCACATCTCCCCCCTCTCTACAGAAAGAGAAATCGATATAGTGATTCAAGTAATAGTATTATTATTCTAATGGAAGACATTCTTAGAGAAAAACAAAAAGAAACATAAGTATTGACGAACAATATACTAGAATGTAGCATTATAGATATTAAGCAGCTGATACTCATGGATTACCTTAGTGCAACCAATGAGAAAATAGAGCTCACTCAACGAAAATAATTATTTCAAGTACTAAGTTGAAGAAAAATTCTTTATGCATGAGTATATTGTTTGTTTAACATTTATTATTTAATCCTTATTCACTAGTAATGTTTTCAATATTTATTTGGACTAATTCTTTTTTTAGTGTTTTTTTATTAAATTCTTTTTTGAGAAAGTAATTTAAGATTTATTTGAAAAAGCATGATTTTGGGCTATATTTTGTGAATTGCCAAGGAAAAAAGCATGAGATCTAAAATGATTTCAATATAAAATCACTTGAACTTTTGACAAGATTCACTATCACTATTTTGGAAATCCCATGGAGTGAGCCAAAAAATCGGCAATAACGCTAAAATGAACATCACGTGTCCTTAAATAAACCCTCAGAATTTAATTTAAAAATGTTAAAAAATATAGCCTCCAAATGGGGTGGACACCTTATGTGAAATACTGTACGCATTTGTACATATGCACACGCATGCCCACTATACCAAACCAGCAACACACCACACACACACACACTTTATGAACGTTCACACAAGTTTTATTACAACTACCCAAAAACTGATATTCTACTACTATTTTTTAAGCTTCATTTGTATTAGTTTAATAAACCCATGAAACCCACAAAGAATTGATATTTAAGCAAAAAATTGTTATTTTGTTGTCTTAGCCAGTGTCTCAGAGTTTGCTGGTGATTACAAATAAATAAAGAAAAATCCTCAGATTTTTGCTGGTGATTACACCTGCATTAATGAAATATTAAATACGAGAAACTCTTGATTGAATTTAAATCCAATTTATTGAGTCTAAACAGGCCCTGGGGAAAAGGAAAAAATAAAGGTATCTGCATCCCTAAAACTCTAAGGGGGCAGATATATCAACAGATAGATTAGTGAAACATCAGATTATACAAATAATTTTTTTTTTTTAAATTATTTATTACCGTCCACGTTTTGCAACTAAGGCTAATTGGGATGGGTTATCTACAGATTACCACCCTTTTCTAGCCAGGGTGGGACTAAGGATTGTATTTAATGAATTTCATCACTAAATAAATTCCTATGTGCAGATGGGAATCGAACTCCCCACTCTAGGATTACCATGTGATTTTAAAGGCAACGATTTAACTCACATGGCTACTGAGCCCCTTATACAAATAAACTTACTTCTGAAATATTAAAAAAAAACTAAATTATATTTTAGCCGGACCAATCAACATTCTTCAATTTATTATCCATAGTAGTGAGAGTAGAACTCCATTAAATGTATATATAAGTATGATCCTGATCTATATTTCTTTATGACTGTCCCTTATACAAGATAGTAAAGGGCTAATCCATATGTGTAAAAGAGCCGATACTAATTAGTGTCTAAATCAAAATATCCTAAGTCTTCAATATTGAAAGACCAACCACTGTGTTTTAGAACTGGAAAAAACATACCACATTCCTTGGATGTCGAATGTCTATGAAAACAAACAAAACTATTTTGGAGAAAGGATCACCAATGATATACAACAATTCAATCTTACCCAAATTCTCAAATGGTAATCTTACAAACTAACCATTAAAACTCCTAACTATTCATCTCCCATTAAATTTAAATATCAATTATATTAAAAATAATAATAAGTAGTAGTATTTTGATCTAATTGAAAGAATTGTAGCAGTAAAATAAATGTACCTAGTTATTGTAGTTAGAGAAAAAGAAATCAGGTCTTTATTCATACTCAGTTTCCATGTAATAATTAAGTTAAGGCAGAATTAGAAATGTCATGCAATATGGACTAAATACAAGGAGTTTAATATCCTTACTCCATTGGGGGTATACTGGTGACATACCAAATGTATCCTTTTATTTTTATTTTGGTGTCTTTTGGATGATTAATATCCTACATCAAAATGTGACTTGTAATTTTGTAATTCGGATTAAAATAGTAACTAATTCTAGAAAACACCTCCCAATAAACTCTATTAACAAAATGGCTGAAATTGGTTTGTATCTATCTTAATCAAAATAATATATTTGGATTGTAATAAGAGAATACACCATCAGCAAATATAACTACAGTAAGCCAAATAGTTTGTGTAACCTAATAAGCTGTTTACATAAAAGGTGGAAGTGATATGATGCTTAATTTACAATACCAAACAATTATAGTGATTCCAAAAATTATATTTATGATAGCATTAATGTAAAAATAATTTTTCAATTTGTTAAACATGTTCTGAAAACAATTTGTGCCTGGCATTCTTATGGTAAGACTAATAATTTAAAAAAATGTAGTTTGAATTCGTGTGTAGGTTATCAATATGTGGATGAAGATTGGTGTTGCATAGTTAGGAACAATACAAACTGTAAGATAATTATGGAGCATAAACTATTGGGGAAATATTTTCAAAACCTTCTGTGAAGCATCCTATGTGAGTGTCCATTATATATGAATGGATTTTATAATTCCATGGTTGCAAATTTTAATTCCACAATAAAATATTACAGCTTTTCTCTTCAAATATATAGATGGTCATATCACTGGGTAAATGACTGTTTTGCAACATCTCATTAAATATTCATAAAAACTCCATATCATATAAAAATGAAGAAAGGGGCATCTTCAAATATTTCATTAGACCCAGGATTTTCAAAGACAAGCAATAAGGAACATCAGAAAAATTAGTTATGTTCCAATTCTATCACAAAGAGTTCTGATGAGTTCTAAAACTCCTGGAAGTCCAAAATTCTGCAAGACTGCACAATAAAAATATAATAATATTAAAGCTCATTTACTAACATTGAAAAGTTTCTTGACTTATTTTAAAGAAGAAATTTTATCAAAGGCCCAATATTTTGAAACTACTGTTAGGTACCAAAATTTACTTTCTTTAAATATAAAGTCCAGGGTTAACAACTTTGAAACATTGTATTTTTGAATAAATGTTACTCATTCCATGTGTATCACGATGTATCATCTTCCTCGTTTAGAAGTTGTGTTGATAAATAATAGAATCATTGCATATATCTCATTATCAGGTAAAATTATACAAAACAAATATAAAAAATAAAGTTTGTAGAGTGCAATATAAATATTTAGTGAGATAAAGTACTTTAATATAAACCTTTTCAATAAATCAAAATCAAGTTTATTAATAATACAAGCATTTAAATAAATAATTTCTTAAGAAATAAAAAATTCCATTTTTTGTATTTAAATTTATAATATTATTGTAATGGTATATTTATTTCATCAAAGGAATATCAAAAGAGATTTTTTTTTTAATATTAAGAAATTGATATATATTTATTAAAACATAGCTCAATAAATGTACTTACTGAAGGAGAAAGATCACTATTTTCTTCAATTTCGGGATATAGATTTTGCTTAACAGACTGAGGAGCAGATTTAGACTCAGAGTTTCCTGATGTTGCTGCCTTTTTCACCATCGGCTGAGCAAAGGAATATCATTATAAAAATGAGTGTTAGAAATGAATGTTTCTGTTTATGCCTTTTATTAATATTTCAAAATTAATGTCTCTTAATAATTCAAATATTTAATGATATTCTTCCTTGAGGGACATGATCAATCAATTATTCTATGCATTTAAACCTCAATTTGATTGTTATCATTCTCATAATTAACTGTTTCAAATAAAACTAAAGATTAAGTCCATTAATATCTAAACATTTTTACATCATTCAATCATGGAATATTTATAGGCAAATACAGTATATTATATATTTAAACATATTTTAAATTATTTTTAAAGAAAGCAATTCAAGAAACAAAACTTACTTCTACTCTAGCCATTTTTTTTAGTTTCTCTGTTGTTGATGGAGTACTCGGCTTTCCCGAAGCATCTAAAACCAAAGGAAACAAATGATAATAAATATTAACAATAAATGTAATAAATAACCTTCTCATATGTATGTGAAATAAGACATTCACAACTCCTGAGGTGCTGTCAATTGAGACTCTAGTTGCCAATCATATACTACACGTCATTTACAAATGTAATGACCTCATTTAAGGGAGTAGGAGATGTTACAGAACAGTCTTTGAAAAAAGAAAATAAAGCATTGACTTCTGGCATTAGGTAGTGTATTTACAGCAACTAGTTTGTGTATTAAGAGTGGCACACAATATCAAAACTGCTATCATATAAAGAAATAACCTCCGTTGAAAGTAGAGTATCTCTCCCAAAACAATACAATTCTCTGACCCTTTGGTCAGTCTAGACAATCTCATAAACTTGATCTAATCCTTTGGCATATGCTTATATCTATCAATACAAATATATATATATTTGTAACCTCTGTCTGTACATTGATTTTTTAGTAGATATTTCACGATACTTTTTCCTTTCATATGTCATAGACACCATAACTGCATTTTCTTTCTTTCGTGTATGTTTTGTTACCTTTTCATGCCTAAACGGCTGAACCGAATTTTATGAAACTTGGTATGTATATTACTACTAGCCCAACTTAGACTTTAGGCTATATTAATATTCTCTAAGACGAACAGGAGTGGAGGTTATAAGGAAAGGCTGAAATAAAAAATAGCGATATTTCGTTTCCTATTGGTTTTTCGGCAAATATGGACATAACCAAAGTTGTTTATTTTGTTATTTAGAGTAACTTTTGTTATATACACTTTTTTCGTTTACTGAATTATAAATGAGATATACGCTAAAACCTATAGCGGAAGTGAACAATTTTATTTGGGACAAAAGCCCCACCCGAAATAAATAAAACTTGGTGTGTGTATTAGCACTAAGGCTTTCATTATAATAACCCATACCAACATTTCTAGGGACGGGCAGGAGTGGGGGTTGTAAGGGAGGCCTGAATTTAAAATAGTGGTATTTCGATTTTCGGCAAATATGAACATAACAAAAGTTGTTTATTTTGTTATTTAAAGTAACTTTTGTGATATTCATTTTTGTCTTTTAACAAAGTATAAACGAGATATACACTATAAACTAAAGCGGGAGTCAACTATTTTATTGGGCGCTAACGATTGAACCAAACTTAACAAAACTCGGTATGTCAATTAGCATTAATTCTTCCATGATTATAAGCTATATTAAAATGTTTAGGTTAGAACGGGAGTGGGGGTTATAAGGGAGGCCTGAAATAAAAATCCGTGATATTTCATTGTCTATTTGTTTTTCGACAGACATGCACATAACAAAAGTTGTTTACTTTGTTATTTAGATTAACTTTTGTTTTATACATTTCTCCAGGAACAATGTGTGGAGCAAGTAATTTGCGTAGAAATATTGATATGCTCAACAATTCATTCCAATTTGAACTATCAGGTATCACCTGGAAAAATTAATTCAAATCTACGTTAATATTTTGTCTTTAATAACTGAAATCTATGTATAATGCACAGGAGACGGGAAATATGACAATATGGAGGACAGTGAAGTCTTACATAAAAAATTAATTTCATTATTAACAAATGCCAACAACGGGTATAAACCCTAAACACTGGGATGGGTAAATGTCAAAATAGTGCGCAAAATAAAGCCTTGCCAAAAAAATACCATCACTATTCAGTCTCAAATCAATTCCCGAGCGAAGCCGGGTATCTGAGCTAGTATATATATATATATATATATATATATATATATATATATATATACATATATGCACACCACCAGGATTAGATTTCATTCCTCAAATTATACATATATGCACACCACCAGGATTAGATTTCATTCCTCAAATTATACATATATGCACACCACCAGGATTAGATTTCATTCCTCAAATTATAACTTCAGGTTGAGGTCAAACAGCATTGGTGGCAGATGAGCCTTCTTTGGATGATGCAGAAATTCAACCTAATTTCCCTTAAAGCCTTTAAAGGGATCAAAAAAATTTGCATAGGACTGATCATTTCTTTATAATCCTAAGGTAAGAATAATGCAAAATGTAAGTTTGAGAAATTCTAATTCATTTCAATTTTCACGCCAACCTTAATGTTTGCTCTCCTTCTCATTTAATGTGACACAGTGTAAACTCCAGCTGATTTAATATGAGCAGATGTGGTTTCTCCTTAAGAGTGCCTCATACTTGCCCAGTGACCAGTGAGCTGTCACTTAAAAATGACCTTCAATCTCTCTTCTCCGGAGGGTTCCCCCTTCAATGGTAAGAATATTACTGATTTCAGCTCATTTTTTAGCAAAAAAGGGGAATTAGCTACTGTGGTTGTACTCATTTTGAAAAACTTTTCCTGAAATGTCCATCACTCCTACACATATGATGAAAATGAGGTCCATTATTCACGAATTATTTCCATTTTATTTTTTTAAATTGTAGACAACATTATGTTACTCAGAGTCGCTCACTAGTGTTCATCATTATAATTTTTCTTTGCCTGTATTATCTTCTCATTGGACCATACCTACAAATTTACTCTTTTATCTTAATTGCCCCCCCCCTATTCCTGACTGTGTTCAATCATCACTTTGAGCAACATTTACTTATTTTTTAGATCCTCTTTCTCAACAGAGGCTACTAGAGACTATTTTTTAATAAACTTTATATTTATATAATTTACAGAAATCCAACAATTAACACAATAAATATAAAACTCAGAATGTTTAAGATAAGCTACTTTAATGACTTATAATTTTCTTACTATTAGCCAAAGATATAACAATAAAAATACTCATATTACGTGAGAAGTGTAGAACAAAATATTACCCAGCATCTTAAATTTGTTGGCATTTTAGGTGATTCACTTCATGAAAACAATGTTTTATATAACACATTATTAAGGGCCAAATTTCTTGAAAAATAATTTATTCACTTCAAATTATGTATTCGAGTTCTGGGAAAACGAAAGTCGAGAGCTTTAGAATTGCTGGTGAGTTCAAGCGAAGCTATACAATTTGTTTCAAGAATCACATTCTACTCATATAAAAATTAGCAAAAGACTAAAAGCTACCATTTTCTGAACAACTAATGTTTCAAAAAGGGGAGGGGAAGTTGTTACCTTCTTTTAATCAGACATAATAATTGAAGGCAGCAATATTATCCTTTTTTCTTCTTTTTTTTTTTAAGAAAATTCTGTAACACCACCAGATTACTTAAAGAATTTTTTATTATTTTTACAGATTCCTATATCTATTCTTAAGAACCATAATACTCTTGTCCAAGCTAACAGAGTGACAGACATATATTCCAGTCTTCCCAAAATGCAACATTATAAAGTAATTTGATATAGATATTTTTATTTTGTATAACACAGGGATATTATACAATACTATCTATTTTGGGAGTTTTCCCAAAGATTTCAATATGTGACCAGGCTAAGATATTATTAAGATTATAAGACACCTGTGAGTAAAAAAAGTAAAACTTTAAAATGATATATAAACATTTTACTTCATACTTATTTAAGTATGTATTACCTAATAGCCTCTAATTTGGCAATAACATGAAAATACTTTAAATGCTCAGCTCATTTTGAGTTAGTGAGGTCTTTGCAAATACCTTAAACTATAAAATAAAATAAAAATTTAAAAAATAGATGACTTCAGATAGACTGGATATTTCTAATTAAAATTCCTACAGATTGAGAATCATTTAGGTAATTTCAGATTACATAACATAAATGAAGATGAAGTTTACTTTAAATGAAGAAAATTAAAGAACAAAAAAAATACCTATTTTGAATTTCCTTGGCCTCCCTCTAGGTCTCTCTGATTTTTGAGGAGGCTTTCCAGTCTCTTCCAATTCATTATACTTTCGCTTGACTGCTTTACCGTTTTCACTCTACAAAAAAATCATTAGAATTATACATATATATTAACTGTGTCACCAGTTGTAGACGGGTTGAAATAGAAATTGTTTTCCACAGAAATATAAAGATTGGATATACAAAATATTCATCAATAATACAAATGCCCTGTAACATAAACAGAAAAACTTTGTCATTCATTTGTTTTACCCGAGATATAAGCAGTTAGACAAATTTATGATATGAATTGCTATACTCGGAAATTAATTGATATAATAATGGTTTCTTGTTTCTAAATTATAAATAGTGGATAATGGGAAGTACTAAATAATCCATTTAATGCCTCCAAATTAGGCATATTTATAGTTTTAAGCATGAAACATGGAATGCCTATTGGATGAATATTGACAAATTTATTATCATTCTAAACAAATCTAGTTTCCTGTCAAAATATAACATATATTTATTATCTTTACATACAGAGAAAACATTTTTTTCACAGCATTCTGTTGTAGAAGAATGTGAAAGGTGTTGCGCCTTGTCGGAAGTAATTAGAAAATTTGTTATATGTCTTTGTTGGTGGAAATAAAAATGGTTTCCCATGGAAATCTTGTTAAGGTTATTCCAATCCCCACAACCATCACTGGTAGAGAAACATAATGTAACCCACATTGACAATATTCATATCACTGATATGTATTCAAAAACAATTCTCAATTCAACCTAGGCACTAATGAGTTTATTTAGTGACCGGAGTTCGCAAATCAAAATTTGAAAATGTATAAAACTAAACAACGTATTAGATTTAGTGGCCAGAAGTCAAAATTTAAATAATGGATAAAACTAAATAATATTTTTGGTTTAGTGCCCGGAAGCCAGAACTCAAAAGTTGAAAACGCATAATACTAAATAACGCTTTAGGACCTTAATATTGTATTCTAAACATAAGCCATTCTTTACATTTGCCAAACAATTTCAATATTATCAAAAATATTACATCAAAGGGATCCCCCATTGTAAAGGGTGTTAGAAAAGTATCAAATCGTTTATATTAACAATATTCATTCCCTTACTCAATACATATACAAATAATTTCCCAATTCTATTCAGACATTTTACATAAAACACAAATAAAGTCTTTGGCCCGAGTAAGGGAAGTCAAAATTCATAAATATAAAAATAACTATTTAGGAGCACAATTATTATTCTAAACACAACTCATTCTTTACATTTTTTTGATAAAACCAATAATAACAAAGATATTGATGAATATGTATTATCACGTGAAAGTAACTCGCCCCCTCCTAGTTGAAAATTTGGATTCTCATATAGCCTATGTTATACCTTGGGATAATTGACTCACAAATATAAAAATGCCCAGAAATCATTCGTGCAATTTTTGAGTGAATAATAACAAACAGGGAGAAAGACAGACGAGATTTTCAATTTTGATCCAATTTTTCTTAGAATGGTCTGAAAAGCATTGATTCCCGTGACATTGATATCGGAACAACAAATTTCATAATTATTATTGCTATAGTACTTATCAATTTTGATTGGAATAAAAGTAACTTTATATTCCATGATGTTTATCTTAACTTAAATTAAAATTAGGACAATCGGTACTTTATTTTGTAAAAAAAAAAAAGTCCAGGCACAATGAGCAGCTTTGGACGCCAGTTCTTGTGTGTGTGATTTCCTGCATCCATCCATTTAAAGATGAAAGCTAAAAAATCTACCATATAAAATAAGTCATGCTAGGAACATTAAAATGCCCATGAGTGATGGAAAATATTTTTTAATTGAGTGGCACTAGCTTTCTAAATAAAACAATAACTTTTGATAAGTAAATTTTTATTTACTTTTATTTATTTTATTTTTATTTTAAAGTAATTTTTTTTATGAAGTGTAGTTCTTAGTTACTGTTGTCCATAAAAAATATCAAGTGAGAATATCACTTTATCTGAATATTATAGCCATTCATTGAACATAAATCAACCAAATATATTTAACCCTTTCAGAACAGAGCATTCTAATATTATGTCCAAAAATGTAAATGGGGTCTTGGATTCTAAGTCTCATGTTTGGAAACCTATATCAAACACAAGAAAGTTTTTAAGGAAAGACATCAAAAAACTGTTTTTTTTTTTTTTTTTTTGCATTTTAACATATTCTAAATTCAAAAACATCTCATACGTCACAGGTAATATTCATTCCATGTCTTCCACAATTGTTTTCTCTATTAGTTTTTGTGCAAATTAAAGTGGTAGTGGTAATTTCTGAATGATATGGGAACTGAGTACTTAAATGTATTAGGAAAGAAAACTTATTGTCACAAAGCTTATGTTTTTTGAGGAATTAAGCTTTATTGTAGTTAAACTGTAATTAATTTTATGATAATTTGATGTGCAATCCATCAAAATTATTAAATTTCCATATACAAAAAAAATCCGTCTCATAAGGGCTGAGTAAACTAAGCACATTTCCCTTATGGTGGCATGACATACCAGCGATCTCATCTCACCATATATTCTTGAGAGGGAGGAGGGAGGTGTCAGGGAGGAATAATCATAGGGATAATCCCCAAATATACGAGAGGGACCATGGGGCCTTGTTTAGCACTTTATAAAACAGTGTGGGTTAAATAAAATTCAAATTTTATGGAATTTCATAGAGAATTTTGATAACCAACATTACTGACAATAAACAACGTTTATTTTAATTTTTCAAATTAAGTCAATTTGTTATACCTTTAGAAAGGCAATACTAACTTCAACATAGCTGTAGCTTGTTTGGTTCTCAAGTCCTTCGATATCCATAATGACATTGGTAGATTCGACATCAGGGAAAATAGAAGGTATTGTGCCAGACTTAAGCTTAGGCTCACTTGCAGGTAACCTTCGTACATTTCCATCAGGTAATTTCGTTTCAATAAATAAAATAACTTCAGACTTCTTAAAATGAAATTCACAAAGCTTGTCATCTCTGGAAAACACGTGATCACTTTTAGGAACTGCATCTTGCCACTTTTTGAACAAGGTTTCGTCCTACAAAAGAAAAAAATCAAAATTAAGTGTATACTTCAAAGAACATATTCACATAAGTATAATTGTTATGTATTAATGCCCACTATATGCTACTATGGCAAATCAGGACATGTTATCTACAAGTGACTACCCTTTTAACAAGGGTGGCACTATTAATTTCATTTACTCACTAAACAAGTTTTTATTGGTCACACTGGAATCAAACACACAACTCTAGGTTTGCTAAGAATATAAAGACCAAGTTCTGGCAGAGGGTGAGGCAAGGCTACTCTAATCATCACTTTGAGAATCCTTGAAAGGCAATCAATATCAAATTCCAGAACGAGTCAATGCTCCTGGGAGGCAGTAAGTTGGATGAAACTCGAAAGCACATGAAGTCTTTTGAGATGACTTCATAGGTACTTATTAGCAGACGTCTCTTAAGAAAAATCAGCTATATTATAACTCTCTCTCTCTCTCTCTCTCTCTCTCTCTCTCTCTCTCTCTCTATATATATATATATATATATATATATATATATATATATAATCTGGTCGAAAATATCAACACAATTTTATATATTTATATACAGGGTGCGACACCATAACTTTCTTTTTTAAATTACGCGCCATTTAGTCGTTTGAAATAGTAGCTGAGTGCTAGTGGTCTTGTTCAAGAGGCGGGTCTTTAAAGTTTTGTACTAACACAGTTCAGTCGCAATCATGCGTTGGTACAGTGTGGAGCGTCGATGGCCGTTTTAAGGGAATACTTCCCAGGGCGCCTAATCTCAACTAGGGGCGACTTCGAATGGCTGGCCCGATCCCCCGATTTGGCCCCTTGTGATTTTTTTCTATGGGCTTTTTTGAAATCCCGTGTTTATGTAAACCGACCAAGGACCTTACAAGATTTGAAGAACAACATCCAGGAAGAAATTGCCAACATAACGCCTGCTATGCTGGTAAGAATTATGACAAACGCCAGAAATCGGTTCGCCCAGTGTAGAGAGAATGGGGGACGTCACCTACCTGATTTGATCTTCAAAACCAAGTAAAACAAAACTTTATGTTTGTCCCTATATTATATTAAAAAATAAAAATTTTCTGATTCGTACAATGTGTTTTATTAAGCTTTGAAAAAAGGAAGTTATGCTGCCGCACCCTGTATATATATATATATATATATATATATATATATATATATATATATATATATATACACACACACACACACACATACATTTGTCTGTTATCGCTCTAGGGGTCGCAATTTTGGTTTAATCATTACCAAACTCGCTATTTAATTGTTTGATGTAAAAAGAAAGATCAAGTTTGTTAATGTCAGAAATCTGACCAATTTGCAGATGTGGAATAAGTATGAATGGAGATGCTTTAATTTAAAATAAGAAAATTTCAGGCCAACTCCTACTGGGTAAATGATCAGTTGCTAAGGTCAATATAATTATAATACAAGCCTATTTGCTTATATCAAAATACTTAGATACAAAAGACCATCATATGTATGAACGAGGGAATTAATAAATCTAATATTACCGAAATACCACATTGAAATTAAGGGAAACTTGCTTTAATAGGTGACAGTTGGGAAATATGGCTTATAAAATAGGTAAAATCAATGTAAAATGCTAATCCAAACAATTTATGTTCATATGGAGTTGTAAGGAAGTTATCAAAAGTTGCCATGAGACTGAAACTCCCACCGAGTCTATCACAAGTTGAACAATTTTTCTCCATAAAAAATATAATACAATGAACTGGATAATGTAGAAATATTCTAGAATATATCGTTAATTTAATCATTTATGATAAAGTTTATGAAAAAATAAATTAAGGACCAACATTTTTTTTTTTTAAATAGAGGTCTGTCTTACAGGGATTTTGAAAATGATGTAAATTTCCCAAGCACAATTTAAAAATACACATTCTTTATACAAAAGTACTAATAGCATTCTCTTTTATGGTTAAAGTTAAGTTACAAAGAATAAAGCAATTAATTCAAATAGAGGGTTAGAACCACCAGGATAACAATATACATATATACAATATACAACTTTTCGACAGACTTGAAGGTGGTGCCATCGCTTCGAATGCGCTTGCTAGGTGTACTCGATCATCAGCCAGTGACGACGGTCTCCACTGACAGGTATGACAACAATAAAGCAATTTCTCACAATCTATGAAAAAATGCAATAGAATCCTCCAAAAAGTAAAAGGACATGAAGCATTTGTACCAGAAAAATCAAAATAATTGATATATAAAAGCAAAGTTTATTCAGCCATTAGAAACTGGTTAATAACTAGTTATATACATTTTTAGCCTTAAAAATGTAATCAAATAAAAAACTTCTATCAACAAAATATTAATAAATATGCAATAAGTTTATCAGGTTTAATATCACATACCTCAGGAGCACTAAAGAAAATTTGCACCATAGTTTTACATTTTTTTCCACTCGTTCTTCCATTAGGGCAACCAGGAACGTAGCAGAACATTTTGTACAGTAAATATGTTCTTACAGAGATCAACGATAGCACAGTATTTTCACGTTAACGGTCACATTAGCTAAGCTAGCTGATCAGCTACATTGCTCACAAGATCACAAATGTCATAATATCAAATACTGATATCCATAGCGCAAGATCAAATCCTACATTAAGCAAAAGCTACTAAACCCAAGATGTAGAAAAGAAATCAACTATCAACAAAACAAGAAACCATAACAAGAGCCCAACCAAAGAGGACACATAAACCAGATTGGAACTAAGCATATACATATAAGTGAGACGGTACGCCAAACCAGCCACAATGATGATGTCACACTTTGTATTGCTGGAACATTTTGCATGAGTTTATAAATATTCAGAATACTTTGTTACTGTTTCGCGTAAGGCTATTTCTTGTAAATGTACTTCTTTCAAAAGTAAGAAAATACATTATATTAGATATTTATAATAAAGTGGGAAAATGTGAGGCCGAATAGTCAATTACGGGCGGATTTTCAAGTTTGAGTTACTGTTCTCTCAATGCCTGCTCAGGATTGTTGTGCAGTGTCACTCAGCTACTTGAATAAAGAAGATATTTCATCTGCAGTTCAAGACAAAGAAAGCACAGAATAGATATTTGATCTTCAAACAGGCCTCCATCATACTTGAACACTATAGAGCCCAAAATATGTTCTAATAAGAAAAAAAAGAATTATTATTATTTATTTTAAAGATGTTCAATCAACCATGCCATATATATATATATATATATATATATATATATATATATATATATATATATATATATATATATATATATATATTCTATGTGTACCGGTCTAGTGGTCGCAATTTCTTTTTTAATCGTTACCAAACTAGATGTATAAGCGCTTTAATCATCATTTGATGTGAAACTCTGACTGGGGGAGAGGAGTTTAGAGTGAAGGAATTTTGAAATTTTAATGTGTAAATATATATATAAAGAGTATAGAACTAATCTTATTACAAATTTAATTGCCTATAAATGTTTTTTCGTATTTTCTCTATAATAAATATTTACCGAGATATATGCATTTTTTACTTTTCAGTCTTCATTAAACCCCCAGTCATATTCATGTCTAATTAACAATAAGCTGTTATTTCGTGAACCATATTATTCTATGAGTAAATACTAAATACTGTTTTTATTGAACTTATACTGTGTGAGATACATGGAAAAACGTAGTATGACGACGTCATCATTTAAGGTTTCACGTTCTTTACTCGTAAATGTTTATTTGATCTATACTATACACCGTTTCAGTCAACATTAAAAATCATATTTGTTATTGGGTAAATCGATTCTGGAATAGTGGAGGGGTATTCGAAAATTCAAAACATCTTCGTTATATTGAGTCAAATCGTAAAATGTTAGAGAACCAATGTTGTCAAACATTGTTGGTCTACAATTGTTGTTTATTTTTGGACTCAAGTATTAAGAGAGTTAATTGCACTTTATGTTTCCAGCCTTGAGTACCCTCCACCCTCCCTTCAAAAAAAAAAAATTCCGTCATGAGTACAACCTCAATAGCTGATTTCCCTTAAGGGAAATCTGCTAATAGAGAGTATGTGATGAGATGAGATCAAAAGTGTATTATACCAGAACTCATGAAATCTGTTTAGTATACGTTGCTCCTGAGTGACGGACTTTTTTTAATACTTGGTGGATAGGTTGATAGCTATAAATAACAACTTCTTTGCTATTAAATAATTTAAAATATCTTAGTTCTTCATACTTAGGTAATGACATCCTCAGAACAACAAGTTATCAGCTATAATAGATGTGCTTGTTACAAATTTTTGCTTAGTTCTGTCTAAATCCAATAAAAACCGTTTTTAATCATATGAATTCGTCTATGGAATTAGCGTTATTGTTTACTGAATAACAAGCTCATTGCTACTGATTTCGATGTGACTCTGAGACACGATCATTAGTTTAAACGTTACGTTTTCCAATAGATAAATCTGCCCAATAACACCTGTAGTAGTAAGGTATCTCTAAACCTATTCAAGAGGGACGAATAGTTATGGAAACGGCCGCCAGAGCTCTCGGCGGAAATTCCCGAACATAGCCGACTCCTGCCGACGACACACAGAATACAAATGCAAATATCTCGGTTAATATTCAAGATACAGAATAAATGTATAAAACAATATTTATAGTAAATTTAATTTGCAATAAGATTGATTCTAAATAATTTTTCGATCCGACGCATAATAACGGAGATATTGTGAATTTTCAAAAATCCCCCTCCCACTGGTCCGATTTCAGCCATTAACGAACTTGATCTTCCTTTTTACATGAAACGATTAAATTCCAAGGTTGGTAACGATCAAACAAAAATTGCGACCGCTAGAGCGTTAACAGACAAATAGATATATATATATATATATATATATATATATATATATAATTTTGAACGGACCTCATTTTCGTCATCTCCTGGGTAGGTTCGATGGACATTTGAGGAAATTTTTCGAAACTCGAATCATGAGTACGACCTAAATAGCTGATTTCCCTTAAGGGAGACCTGCTAAAAGCCTTGGAAATAGTTAATCCTTGTCCGATTAGTATGCGACAAACAATGAATTGTTCATTTAGAGTTATTTAGTCTCATTCTATAGGATCACGGGTTGACACCATATATAATTACACGTTTTTGAATGTTCTTTAAGTGACAATGGTTTTCTACTAGAACATCTAAACTGGTAGCTTATAAATAAATTACCTAATAACAGGTAGTCTATATCTATATTCTCATTAGTAAGTTCCAGGAACTATAGGTAGGTCGTATATTTTTCTTGAGTTCGATTCTCACCTGGGATTTAAGAATTTATTTAGTGGCAAACCAATTAAAGAAAATCCTTAGTCCCACCCAATCTAGAAAAAGAGAGTAACCTGTAGGTAGCCAACCCCAGTTAGCTCTAGTAACAGAAAGTGGACATTAGTAAATAAATACATGCATACACACACACACATATATTTTTAATCTATGTTCTCCTTGTCAACAAACTCTCTATTGAGCAATTAGTTGCCATTAGCCACTAGCACAAAGTGGGTGGTAATAAATTCAATTCAGTAGTTCTTCATTCCTCCATGTTAGCATGATGGAATGTAATAATTCAACTTCTCTGGTTTGCGTTTCACCACACTTTATAACAGTGTAGTCCCTTCGTGTAAATAACCCACGTGAAGTAAATGTCAACAGCTCTGTGGTGATTTTTTTATTGATGTACATGTATTAAGCTGTGGCAATTAAAATGAAGAATAAACCCCTTCGTCATAAAGAACATAACACATTTAAGGTCTTTACTTTTTTTTGTAAATCTATTTTATTTATTACTCTAAATAATAATTGATAGTATTTAAGTTTCATAACGGGTTTATATTGTTACCACCCCCTTGATAAATAAATTTTGGATCATCAAAACGTTTTGGGATAGAATGGTTTTACAGAAGATTCCTTTGGAACCACACTTTATATTATCTAGTAGTCTGAGTAATGATTTTATATCACCTACTCCATTCTCTGACCTCTGCATCCTGAAAGTTTTTGTAGTCCTCTGATTAAGGAAATCTAAAAGGGAGGTAGGGAATTTGGAATTGTTTCTAAATAGTAAATAATTACATGTGGCTCATCACTAAAAAGTTGTCTGTCTTTTCAGTCTATTTCTATGTTTAATAAGTAATTGGTGTCCCATTACCTTATACTTTTTTACCATTCTTAGGCTAGGGTTTATATCTAGTTTCATTACTTAGTATATTTCTTCCAAGAAGATTTGAGAATGTTTATTATTGTGGAATCATATAAAATTGAATTTACTTTTTTTCTTCTTATTTTTCAGTTCATTCCTTTCTCTGAACGTATTGCGAACATTAAAATAGATGTTGTTCACCAAGTGAAACATAAATATGAACTTGAGACTGAAGAATCCACATTTTTTTATCAGGCTTATGAAAAATGGATACTTTTAAATTGTTCACAAAGTTTTGATGATTTAAGACAAGACATTACTCCAGATGTCAGGACTTTACCTCAACTTCTTGCCAGAAAGGATGAGTTGATTCATGTTTTGAAACATCATCTATCTTACAAAAATCCTTTAAACTTACAGCCCTTATTGGAGTATGATTTGATTAACAATAATCTGTTTTTCTTATATTGCGACTCATAATTATTTTTCTAATTAAATTTTGTTTTTAGGTTTATTGTTGCTTTAGCAAAGGATATCCGTCAAGAATTTTATCCACATTTTTCTTCTTTTTATCCTCTACTTGTTTCATTATTGGATATAAAAGATGTTGAAATCCTAGAGTGGGTATTTCAATGCCTTGCACATCTCTTCAAATATCTTTGGAGATATTTACTAATTAACCTAAATAGTATATTTGATTCTCTGCTTCCACTTCTTGACAAATCCAAACCAAATTATATCAACAACTTTGCTGCTCAGAGTTTTGCATTTGTTGCAAGAAAAATAAAAGATGACTCAAAGTTAATCAGACTGATTGTGAAACCTCTTAAGGAAAAGCCTCATGTAAGTTAAATTATTACATATTTATTTCTATTATTAACTTGTGAAATTTTAAAAGACTTTCATAAATTTCAATACTATAATGGACTCTACCTCTCTCCCTCACCCTTTCCACTACTTCAACAGCTCTTGTGGTTTGAGACTGAACTAGCTTTGTTTCTGCTCAGAGATCGACTGCTTGATCAACGACGTATGCTGTCACACTTATACCTTCCTCCTCTAGCCTCCTCAGCAAGTTGCCTATAATCAATGTCCATAGTGGGTCCTAAAATTGACCCTTGGGGCCATCTTTTGGTCACTCTGTATAGTAGTGTGGTAATGCTCTTTGTGTTGAGATATGCATACCTGTTGTCGAGGAAGCTACTTAACAGGACAAAGAGATTACTTGGGAGTTCTAGATCCTGTACAACTGCTAGCACCGCTGTCCCCCATATTCCATCTGCAGATGAGTTCTGAATGAAGCTCTCCCAGTTAGTTTCCTTGGCGCATTGTTTTCCCATGAGGGTCAGGCAGGAGACTTATAGAATAGAAATTTTAGTTTTGAAGAATAAATGAAAATAAGTCCCTCTCCACAGTTTGACACACCGTGAATAATTTAAATCACAATCATGGATAGCGTTTATTATAATTAAATATCATCTATGATATACACATTTCCTGCCAAAAACAATCCGAGCTTTCTTATATATGTAACATTATATACATAACTGTAAATGTGAGTAGAAAGCAAAGTACAACATTTCACAGGAAATAATATATACCACAATTCAAGAGTTTGATTCCGCACAACTTCCTCTATCACACGTTGTGCAAATTCAGCATGACATTGTTTAAATAATACATTATACAAAATAAATAATCAAAATGCTCTCATAGTTTAAATTCCTAAAATAACCGAGTTATTTTCTAATTAAAATACATAACAAATGAGGGGATAGACAAGATTTATAACTTCCCTAATCCAAATCACACGAGCTATTATGTAAGTCTAAAAACATAACATCATTTGTCATATATGCCTTTATTAAATACACTGTCTCCCACTGTAGTTTTTATTGTATAACTCGTTAAACCTTCGTTATACGACAAAAGTTACTCTAAATAAAATATAAACACCTCTGTTATTTGCATGTTTATCAAAAAACCAATACGAAATGAAATATTGCAATTTTTCATTATAGGCCTCCCTTGCGACCCCCACTCCTGCTTGTCCGTAGAAATGCTGGTACAGCTTGTAGAAATGCTGGTACATCATGGGGGAGTTAGTGCTAATTCACATACCAAATTTTGTTCAGTTCGGTCCAGTCTTTTGTGCCCAAAAAAACTGTTGACTCCTTCTATAGTTTTTAGTGTGTATCTTATTTATACTTCGCTGTACGCCAAAAGTGTATATAACAAAAGTTACTCAAAATAACAATAAACACCTATTGTTATATGTATATTTGCCGAAAACCCATAGCAAGTGAAATATGGCATTTTTTCATTTCAGGCTTCCCTTATAACCCCTACTTCTGTTCATTTCAAAAAATATTAATATAGCTTATAATCAAAGAGGCATTAATACTAACCACAAACAGAGTTTCATTGTTAGATTTTGTCTTTTGTGTACTTCAAAATTGTTCACGCATGCTGACGCTTTTAGAGTATTGTTGTTTATACTTCGGTATACGACAAAGGAGTATATAAGAAATGTTACTGTAAATAACAAAATTAACAACTTTTGTTATGTGCATATTTGTCGAAAAAGCAATATGAAACGATATAACGGTATTTTCAATTTCAGGCCTCCCTTATAACCCCCATTCCTGTTTGGCTCAGAGAATATTAATATAGCCTGTCTAAGTTGGGTTATTAGTAATATACATACCAAGTTTCATAAAATTCAGTTCAGCCGTTTATGCATGAAAATGTAACAAACAAACACCAAAGATACAAATTGCAGATACATATCTATGGCACGTGGAACAAAAAAATATCGTGAAATTTCGAGACAAAATCAATGTCTAGACAGATTTAACATATATATATATATATATATATATATATATATATATATATATATATATATATATATATATATCCAAGTATGGAACTGAAAAATTCAAAATATCTCAGTTATTATGAGAGGGATAGAATAAAGTAAACATTTAATTTTCTGCAATTGTTGTTCTGTACATTTTTCCCTTTCTTGAATATTAAGTGAGCTTTTTGTGTTTGTAAATTTCAACTTCTGTTTACCTAGGCTTCTTACTATGGGAGAAAAATAAAGTAGATATTGAGATGAGATAGCTGAAGTCAGCAAGTGTTGAAGCCCTGTGTGACAAATTTTTGTTAATTATATTTATCCAGGCTAACAACAAGGAAAATAAGCAAACCTTAAGCATGAAGCCTAATGTTTGTATGAGAAAAGAAATATAATTTTTGAGTGTTTACTTTTAAATGTGTTTTTAAAATTTCTGATAATCTGAATTTATGAATACCCACATATGAGAAGGAATGTTTAATTATGATTTGAAATTATTCTTTATTTATATTTTATTTTATAAATTACCAAATTTTATTATATAATAATTTTGTGCATTTTTATAAAAGTTAATAACTACTAATTTGAATTTCAGGCTGTAGAAGGCTGTGGAAGATTACTTTTTGAAATTGTTAGAGGAATTCCAGGTCATTTTCATAGTACTGGAGAAAGAATATTTTTATCATTTGTTCTCTCTCTTCAAGACACATCATTTTCATACTCATCATTGTGTGAATTACTTTCTTTGTCGTTATCCCATTTACTTTCTCATCTTAATTTAAGTAATGCAGGATTACTTTGGAAGATTCTTCAGGTATCCAGACAAATAAATTGATATTACTGTATTTCAGAATTAAGAGAAGAAAAGTCAATGTTTTATTTGTACAATAATTTGTTACTATTATTTATTTATAATAAACAAACTAACAAAATAAGCTGATATGTTTTCAGAGGCATCTATTAGAGTCATCCTTTTTAAGTAAAATAGGTTAACCGTTTTTTTTTTAGAAAAAGTAGATATTGAGGTTCGCCCCATAAAAAATTACATGAAAATTTTAATATATATGTATATATATATATATATATATATATATACACTAGCTAATTTACCTGGCTTCACCTGGAAATTCATTTGAGGCTGAATGATGATTGTATTTTTTTGGCAAGCCTTTACTTTGCACAATATTTTGACATTTCGCCGTCCCAGTGTTTATGGTTTATACCTGTCGTTGCTGTGGATTTGTTAATAATACAATTATTATGTAAGGCTTCACTGTCCTCAATATTTTTATACTTCCCGTCTCCTGTGCATGTAGTTTTTTTTATTATAACGTAATGGACCATATAATTCATAATCATCGTTCATCGATTTATTGTTTGATATTGAAATCTTAAAAAATAGATTCTATTGGGACTTTTTTTGCTCCTATTATGCCAATTAACATTCTTGAACTAATCAGTCTTTAATAAGTTACTTTTCTTGAATGTATTTTCAGAATAGGGTCTATCCTTCATTAGTTTACTTCTTCATCTTTGTTTTTGATAGTTTTGTACCATACCAATCTAATTGTAATTAGGTCATTTTTATTGAAGACACTAAGTTAAATTTTTTTTAGTCCACCTTCCATGATTATATCTCACTTTATCATAAATTTTCCAATCCAGGAGATAATATTTTAGGAGATCTCTATGATTGACTAGCATTATTTATTTACTACTTTATTTACTAGTTATTTGTGTTCCATCTTTAAATGTTTCCACACCTTTTAGTTTTGAAGTTAATGAGCTTCTTTCTAAAAAGTTATTTATTGTTATTTATTTAAGGTACTCAACATTTGTTAGTCATTTAGCGTTAAAGAAAATGAAAACTCAGACGTTTTAAATACGTATAATGTTCTCAGTAACATTATTCATTTACCTTAATTATTAATTGGTTGAGGATTAAAATATTGTGCTATGAATATTTTCCAATTTTTATAACATTTATTTTCCTTTTCTTCTTTCAATGTTAAGTTAAAATATTTAATTTTTTCAGGATTCTCTGAAGAACTTCCATGACAATTGTAAAGTTGACCAATCTGAAAGAAGTATTGGAAACGTGGAACAAGTTTTATGTATGATTCAACAATCTTTAGAGTACAAATCTTGCTATCTCTTAATGGACCCAAATGCATTAATAACACTTCTATTAAAACTAATAGAGCCAGAAAATCAAATTTGTGGGCAGATTACAGATTGGATATCTAAAATTCTGGCTTTTATATTACTATCATCAAGAATCCTTCCTCAGGAGCTAAGTAGTCGTATTGTAGTTGGGGTAAGAAATTCATGGCCCAAATTTTTTGTATTTGTCAGGTTCTCTTTCAATATCCTTATTTATAGTTGTTTCTTATTTTGAAACTCTAGACTGAAGGAGTTTATTTCAGGATATATAACTGGATTATAATTACCTCCAAAAATCTAATTATTAATACTGATTCTACTTTAATAGGCATTGGCATATTTGAATGAACAAGATCTTCTAAGCTTTGTGATTCGTATTAAAACATTCAGTGGATTTGATGGCCTTGTTTTGCCGAAATTAGTGGCTTTTTGTATTGAAAAGTCCTCACCATCTGTAGCCCTACCATTTTTAGCAAAACTTGTCACACACAGGGCTCCTCCAGCAAGCGATACAAGACAATTAATTCTATGGTCCCCATATTCACTCAACTTTTCTTCTCAAAAGTAAGTTTTATATATATTGTTTGTTATATTTATAATATTTTGTTATTAACTTTCTTCTGGACAAATATGACTGAAAACATTTAAATTGCTCTTTTAAATGCTTGGTTGTTACATCTGGAAGTTGTGAAATCAAATATTTTATCAGAAAATTTATTAGTCTTTCCTAAAGATCACTTTGGAATAAAAACAACTGTAAATACTTTTTTCCTGAATGGTGTGAGTTATTGAATTGTTTAGTGCCTCCGGTCTCCAATATCACTAACATTACAGGTAGTGTCAAGCAAACCATTTGATATTCCTCCAAACCTTGTAGTCTAGCTTCTTATGGGTTTTGAGCCAACAATTTTTATACTGGTTTGTAATGTAACAATTTTTATACTGGTTTGTACTGGTCAACTTCACTCAAACATCTTTCAACCTATACCCATAAGCAAAAATTTTGCCATGGACAATGGACCCCATAGTGCATTTGTAGTAGTTCTAAACAAATATATTTTTTTTATTGATGCTATATTTGTGTTATAGTCACTGGTGTACTAGTTGTATGCTGTACCATAAAAAACTGCTAGATCTTTTTTAATTAAGAAAGTAGGGAAATGCTTGTTGGAAAAAACTAGTTCTGGTTATGAAAACATGTCAGAACGACCATTAACAAAATATTTTTTGATCCGCTCTAAAGACTGTAAATACTGCAATACATTATTAATACATTTGTAACATACCAGTAATTATTTAAACACGTTTGTTTTAGGATTGATGATCCCTCAACCTTTAGTAATTTCTACTTAGGAGTTTTTGCTCAAAGAAGTTGTGAAGATCATTTAAATAATTTTGATGATTGCATTCGAATTCTGCTTGTTTTGCCTCACATTTTACCTTTGCACAAAGAAGAAGCTGTATTATCTCTTAAAACACTTATTGATGGTATCTGCTGTTGCATTTCCAAAAATGAGAATAAAGATGATATGGATAAATTATTGTTTATTCTGAGTGTGGCTATTGAAACACTCATACATTTAAAACCTGATGCTTGTATTACAAAGATAATTTTACCCGAAGTATTACTGCCAGTTTTATTGAAATACTGCTCACATAGGTATTTGTATGTTCTCCGTGCTTTGGATTTCTATATCAATGTAGATGAATTAAATGAAATAAATAATCATGCCAGTGAAATAAAAAAATATTTGGTCCCTCTTTTGCTGTCTCCATACCAAAAGGTAAGTTTAGTTAACGCTTTAAGTTTCTTCATATTTACATAGAATATGTTGTTATTATTTTGTAATGGAATAACAGAGAGTATCCTCTATAGCAGCTCTTTATTGAGCTTGGGTGAGCTTTTTTTTTTTTAAAATTAACCTGTTTTGCTTCCTTGTATGAAAAAAAGGAAGTATTGTAATCTAAAAAATTGTTGGTATTTAGATTTTAATGGACTGTTCCTAGTATGCAGATTTCACTATTGTAAAACTTTACGTGGGAAATCTGCTTAGTTTATGCAGTCCCTGCATGATAGACTTTTTATTGTGAATGTAGATAAAAGTTATAAAGAAGTCATATTGTGTGTTCTCTACTTCATTTTTAAGAGTTTTTAACTCCATCATATTATTTTCTTCTGTTGGTCGGAAATTTGAAAAAAAAATCTTTATATCAAAAATATAGAAGAAATGAAAAAATAAATAGGATGGTTCAGGCACTGTTCATTTCACCCTCTTATACTCTATAATTTGAAGAGTGTATTTAAGAATTACAATTATGGTGATCTTGTTAATTTAATCTGGTTGGTTTTTGAAAGTAGTGACTATTATAGTTGCATAAGAGGTTAGAGACCAGATTTCTCTGTCATCTATTTACTACATAAAGGCAGTAGACCAGGTCAGGCAAAGGATGAAGGTTCTTTAAAAGAGTTTCAACATTCTTGCTACTCTAAAATAAAAAAAGCCCATCACCCAGGTACTGTGTAAACTAAGCAGGTTTCCCACATGTTGGAATGGTCCGCTGATATTATCATCTCTAAATCAATTTTTTATTTCTTCACTAACAAGAAGCCTATATCACTGCAACTTCAGTTTTAAGTCGAACATGGTGTGATTTGTGATACAATTGATGAATTGCAAAAATTCCATAAGTAGGAGGTGGTTTTCACTGAAAGCTGAAAATAAAAAATACAAATAACTCGTTTAATATTCAAATTAGAGAAAAAAATACTTAAAACAAAAATTGTATGACATTAAATGATTAACAAGGTTGACTATATAATATCTTTCGATCCGACTCAAAATAAAAGAAATATAGAGACCTCTAGAAAATATAATCTTTATATGATTTTACATTGAGCATATTTCTCAAATAGTATGCATGTATGTCACATAGTATGGTTTCTTGGAAACCATATTTGATATTTATGTTAAGAAATAAAATGCTTCATGATATATCTGATTCTAATTGTTATTATGAGATGTGCAAGTAAGGGTTTGCTTAAAACAGGATCGGTTCTATATAAGTTTTTGATCCAACTCGTAATTTATATATTTTGAATTTTTGATTTCCCATGCAATTCTGCATTGTTCTTCATTTAATCAGTTCTGGTTTTATTATGGAGCATGGTATTGATTTTTGAAACATTCATCTAAACTTTGTCCAGGATATTGCAAAATCTATATCTATATGTATGAATCAGCTCCCCCATTCCTGAACATCAATCTGATTGAGCTTTGAAAACTTGATAGGTAATATTGGGATCACACCTAACAAATGAATCTTTGAGAGCTTCTGAAACGTTCTTTGGATAAAATGTCATTGAGAAGTTAGACAAGCACAGTGAAAGAATACCATGGGTCGCCAAAGCTATCATGAAAAGTAAGGAAGGATTTTCTGATGAAAAAAATAAAAAAATAATGTGTTTTTATTTATTTTGTCCGCTAAAACTGTATTATTTCATGTGCTATTGTTGTATTAAAGTTTCATTAGGAAAACAACGAGTTTTGTTTTATTTACTCCAAACTACGAGTATATAGGTTTTTCCTCCCAAAAAACCAAGGTGGCCTAAACATTTGAATGCAGTGTATTTGGGTCATAAAAAACAATCAAACTTGTAAACTTTGGTGTCTAGTTTTTAGCCTTAGGGGATATTAGTTTGATCAGTTAGCTTCTAAATAGGCACCAGCCCTTTTTAAATATATATACACATACACATGTACACACACACACACACACACAGTATTTCTGGTATATGTCTCCATATTGTGAAATTTATGTTATCTTAAATAGATAATGAGTTTTATATATGCCTTCTTAAGTTTATCAGATGTGGAGAATCTCATTGCATAAGATAAATATTTTTTTTAAACATTCTTAGTATTATTCAGCTTTTTACATTTTTTTAGGTGAGATTACATGTTACTCATATTTTATATGAAGTTGAAAAATCTATTGGTGGCAGTGAAATAGTTTCTTCAGTATTGGAAACTTGCTGGCTGGCTGAATGTGTTCCTGTGACTATAAGTGATTATCGTGAAAAGCTTAAAATACTTCAGAAGCTAGATTGTTCAAATGAAGTACTCAGGAATGCCTTTACAAGAAATATTGCAGATGGCAGAATTCCACTGACCTACTTATTGGGTGTTCTATTTGTGAATTTTAAGCTGTTATGGGATCCTATTTCAAAAATAATCATGTCATATGGGTGCACATTAACTCCTAGTGCATTTTGGGAGATATTTGGAAAGCAATTAGATGACATAGCTTTTTTAATAAGAGAACACCAAATTGAATCTCAACATTCCATAAGCTTACCCTGTAAGTATTTTATCAAATAGTAACATTGGAAAAAGTCATAAATGGTATTTTGTTAAGAAGAAAGATGACAGTTTTAATAGTGTAAAAAAGTCTATAATACAGGGGCTGTGTAAACTAATCACATTTACCATTAGTAAGAAGAATATAATGTAAATGAAATCATAGTGTGTCACATTATTACAGATAATGTCATTTCTATATCTAGCCCCTATTTCTCCTTTTCATAAGCCTGTGTGAACAGGACTTCAAGCTTAAGTAAGGCATAGGATGTTTATTGATATAGTAGCTTAACATAAAAATTATATTTATTGGTGTGGGAGTTTACTGATGGCTGAAAATTTAAATCTACAAATAACTTTTATAATATTCGAACTAGGGAGAAGTACATAAAACCTTCTAGAAACCCCGACTCTTCTATGTCCAATTTTGATCATTAACTAACATGATGATTGGTACAGATTTTCTGTTTTGATTTGGGGGGGGGGGTGGTTGTGATATTTAATTTAGCATGTAATGTTTAAATTTTGAGTTTGGTAATGATAAAAAGACAGTGTATGTGTGTTTTAACAGTCACACACCCATCCATGAACATATTCATACACCTACTGATGCCCGTATTTCATACACATACACACACACCACTAACATGTCAGTGGAGCAGACCACATGGGTGGGGGTATTGTCATGAAATTAGTCCTTGCCTTCAGCGATGACATTTGGCTTCCTGACTCGGGAACATTTGCTCTATGTGCTCCTAGTTGCAGAACCTGATACTACAAAAAATCTGCCTACCAAAAAATTAGTTTAGTTTCTTTTGTTTACTCCTTGCACATATGTGTATATGTATATGTAAATTTGTTAAATGACCTAATTTTTATCAACTACTAGGTAGGATCTATGGGCATTTTGAGAACATTTTGAAATATTATGTCTTGAGAATAACCTTGATAGGTCATATCTTTTAGAATATATGCTCTTATCTTTGATGCATCTAAATTGGAGTTTTGCTAATAGCATGTATAACATTATTACGCCAATATTTTTAATGTATTTGGTTTAGCTTATTATTTTCACTTTTATTTATTTTTATTAGGTCCTGACCTTCATGAACAATTTACAAAATTGAATGATTTAAGTGAAAAGCCAGACTACGTTAATTATAGAATAACTATGTGGAATATTTTAAAGGAAATTCCTGAAGTTTATGAGTTCAAAAGTAAAGACATTGTTCGTCATTTCCTTTCATTCCTGGAGTAAGTCATTTTCCTATATTTTTTATTATTAAACTCAACACTTGGTTTTTCTTTATTACAATTTTTGCTAATTCCATTTTTTTTTTATTTTTTAGAAAAGAATATAATAAAGCATACTCAGAAGCTGCTCCTTCTTGGGACATTAGATTATTGAATAAATTAAATGATAGTATGGAGGTATTGAATGCTAATGACTTATTTGAAGAAAATGAGGAAAGTTTAATAGTAGAGGGACAAGGAAATCATAAGGATCACGAAGTTCTAATACCTGAGGTTGCAGAAAATAATGGAGTGAAATTAAAAGATCCTGAATCTGTTGAGGTTCTAGAAGGTCAGCCTAATTTAGAATTAAGTACAAATATAGAATCTGCAGATGAGAAAAATCAATCAAAGTTAGAATTAAATATTGACACTGAGACAACTGAAGAAATAAAAAAGAAATTAAAAGAAGATGATTTGCCTGAATCTGACTGGAAGTCAAAATGGATTACTAAGTATGAATTATTTAATTTAACCCCACTTAAATGACTTCTTTCCCTATTTTTTTTTTTTTTTTGTGTAGAATATTTCATTTTATTTCACTGATATTTTTGTAGTAATATAGTAAATGTTGAAACCTTCTTCAATAAATATTATGAAAAATATGAGTTAGATTTTTCCTTGCTTCTCCTCTTAAATTATTGTTTATTTTTTATAATTAAGTAGGCATAGAAGACCTTCCTATTAAATTTTATGATTTCTATTTTGTAATTCTCATTTTCCTTTCAGAACTTTGTTGGCCCATATGGCAATTTTTGGAAAATTCAGATCACCTAAAAGTTTATTCCGGGAGCCAGAATTGAATAAAATCTTTCATGACTTTCTTTCAAGCAGAGTGTCCGACATCCAGAAAAGTGCAATGGACTTCATTCTATCATATAAGCATAAATATATGTCTCCTTACAAGTAAGCAGTTGTTTAAACATTGTGACTAACATTTAAATTGGAGAATTATTATATTATTTTTTTCCCCCTAGAGATCATTTGTACCGACTGATTGATGATAAAACATTCAGAAATGAATTATCAATATTTAGAATAGATGCACAGAGTGACCTAATCAAGGAAGAACATCGGCCACACCTTATTCCAATAGTTCTAAGGTGAGAGAATGATTTATTGCAGCTTTGATACATAACTAATTATTATTATTTATTTATTAACGTCCACTTTTTGCAACTTAGGCTAATCGGGACGGGTTATCTACAGGTTACCACCCTTTTCTAGCCAGGGTGGGATTTTAGGACGTTATTTAATGAATTTCGTCACTAAATAATTTCCTTTGCCCAGGCGAGAATTGAACTCGCCACTCTAGGTTTACCATGTGAGATAAAGGTCAACGCTTTAACTCGCATGGCTAACCTGAGCCCCCATAACTAATTAGGTTTATTTCATTATACTGGTTTTTTTACAATTTATATAACTTCATTAACTTATTTAATTTGACAAGTTTGGAAGTTTTTTTTTTTTTTAAACCTCTTATTATACGATACTCTTAAACATACTAGTTATATTTATTATTTAGAAAACCAATTAATTAACACAGTAGTTTAGGTCATTAAGTACTTTTTGATCCAATAAAATACGTGTAATTTCTCAGTTGAATGAGCAATCCCCTCCATTTTTAGTGGATACTATTACATCTTTTAACACACATTAAGATATAATAGATACAAATAAGGATGTGCTATTTTTCAGCTATATACTCCCCCCTCTCCCAATTAAAATAAAAGCTTCAGAACATGTGGAAACTAGTTCAAATATATTTATACTCGAGGAACTTAAACTTGGAGGTTTATATGTTTCATCTCAATTACAATGTTGGATTTGTTTTTGCTTTTTAGAATTTTGATTTTTCTGTTCTCCCTAATACCTTTCTTAGTTTTAGTTCATTAACATCTTTTGAAATTAATGAAAATTTAGAAGGATTTAGTGCGATGTGTATCCATATCTTTGTACCTCTCTGTTGGAGAGGGAGATGCGGGGAGGGGGGGGGGGACATGCATCAGGAGTCATCTACCCTGATTTGATGAAGCAAAGAGGGGCTTGTGTAAATGTATTTGTATTCTACAGGTATTTCTAGAAATAAATCCAGTATTCTAAGCATTATGAATGCCTCACCAAACATTTTTCACACTTCCTCTTCCGTTTGCCCTTGGGCAATAAATCAAGACACAAAACTTATGCCAGACTAAGGTTTGTATTATTAAACATTTTAATTATACGTTTTTATTATGTTGAAGTATGTTTCAATTATTAAGAAATTATATATTCACTGTTAAAGAAAAAAGGTATGTCTCAGTCTCATTTTAATTTATTCTATTGTTAATCTGTTATTATTTTCTCTAACCTTTAATACTATGAATTTCTTTCCAGAATAGTTTATAGTAAAATGTTCAGCAAGGTTAGCTCATCAAAACGAGAAACTAGACATGCAAGAAAAGCAGCCATTCTTCGTTTTTTGTCGGGTTGCTCTGGTGAAGAACTGTCCAATTTTTTTAATATGGCATTTAACCACATTATTGGTTTAGTTAGTGGTAAGTTCATTTGATAGTATTTTAAAAATACTAAAATATAATAGAAATTATATTAAAAAAATCCCAATGGCCTTCAAAATGTGGAAATTATTGATCAATATTGAATGGTAAATACTTATTTCTTTGACACTGGTGTTCATTGAGAACATCTTCATTTGCTTTTTCTTCAAAATTTTCCAGTAATCTTTGACAAACCTTGAATTAATTTGATTCTTTGATTAAGGTTTGCAGTATTTAATCTGAACCAGGCCTTGAATAGTTAAATGTATGGAATGCAATTATTCTATAATTCTGGCAACATTCATTGACTCTAATGTTGTTTCAGAAGTTGAATGAAGAGGAAAAGAACACTTTCTGAATTTTTAAAAATTTTATTTGTGATATTTAACTTTTTCCCTACTATAAATACAATGGTTTTTATAATTCAGAAAAATTACATCTGCTGAAAAGTAAATGATAGTGCTTTGAGGCAATTAGAGTAACAATGTATAAATTATAGTACTATTTATGACATCTCTCGATAACACGTTATACACGTCTCTATTATAGCAACAATATGGTGATCATGAACATTCATTTGTTGCAGAGCACAAGCTTATCATTTTGAACCAAGACCTCCCATTAACTTTCATTAGTTATTTTTTAATTTTTATTGTTTTCTTTATTAGTTATTAATTTGTTTTTCAGATTTCTGTGAGTCTATGGTTGATAAAATTCAGGCTTCTATTAACTTAGAGGAATGTATTCCCCCTCGGAGGTTATTGACTACTATCAATCTTGTTGATATTATTATTACCCAATGTGGTGGACTAATGCAACCTGGACAAATATCTCTTATTTATCGAATCATTCTCATTGTTGCGACATATCCAGCTACTATTCTTAACAAAAGGTTTATATCTTTAAATAAATAATGTAATTAATACTTATCTTGAATGAAGTTGGTGTTTTAGGTTTTGTTTTTTGGCTTAGTACAATTGAATATTAAGCCGTTATGGGTAATTTTGATATTGAGGGTGGTAACATTCAACCCTTTTTAGAATGTAACAGTAACATTTTTAAAATTAAAGTTTCTTATTTTTAACTTAAAAATACATTTTTATCTTTATGCTCACAACTCATGTGATATCATGATACATTGAATATTTGGGCAGATGTGTTAAGGTAATAATTTGAAATTTAGAATTAAATTTGTAGTAGTTTACAAATATATAGAGATTACTTGCAAATGATCTTATAAATAGGGCAGAATTTCACTCATAATTTAATTTTGTGTGTTGTCCTGTTGTCACCTTGGCCTGCTATTGCTCTTATCACTTCCACCCTGCTTTCCTGACCAAAATCAAGGAAAACTGTTTCATGAAAAACTAAAGATTATTTTAGTATGTAATGATTCCACAGGTAATGGCTGAAATTCGGCTATGGGGTGGGAGTGTTTATTAGGCAGGAATAATTGAAATTTGGAAATATCTGCATTACTATGTGACATGTCAAAAATGTATATAACCAATCTTGTTGGAATTTCAATTTCCTACAATTATTGTTTCTTACATGTTTTCTCAAACTTTATTATTAACTGAGCTTTTGTATTTTTAGCAAATTTCCCTCAAGGGAAATCAGCTATTGAGGTCGTACTCATGAATCGATTTTCGAAAAATTAAGTTCGTTATTGGCTGAAATCGTACGAGTGGGAGGGGGTGGATTTTTGAAAATTTGAAATATCTCCGTTACTATACATCTATCATAAAATTGTATAGAACCAATCTTATTGCAAATTAAATGTACTATAAATATTGTTATATACATTTATTCTCTATCTTGAATATTAATCGAGATATTTGCATTTTTAAGTTTTCATCCTTCAACAAACCCCCACTTCTACTCATGTTACATAATCAATACTCTGTTATGTAATAAACCACATTATTTGAAGCTTAAATACCAGATATTGTTTTCAAGTGACCTTTATTATACGTGATACATGCATCTATGTTCTGGTGACCCCCCCCCCCCTCCCCGTCTTAAGTTCTTGGACTACTAAAATTGGCTGAGATAAAAATGATATAGTGCTAGATATACTAAATAGCTTTCAATAAAATTAATATGGTATATTCTGATATATTTCAGTAATTGTTTTTCTTTCTGGTAAGAGGTTGGTAGAACTGTTTGTTCTTTCATTTCAGATGCTTCCCCTTCAGGAGGTTTCTTTTTATCATTTGTATTTATTCATTTAATATTGACATTGATGTTGTGTTACCAGTATGTATATTTATCTATTGTTAAACTTCATGAGGGAAATCTGCTTAGTTTATGCAGCTCCTGCATGACAGACTTTTTTTTTTGGTTTTTACTAACCCGATTTTCACTTTGAGTACCTTAGTCACTAAACATCTTAAGTTCAGTTAACATTTTAATTCCTGTTTACATAGCCTTCTACCTTTGGTTTTCAAAATAGTTCTCTTTTTCTTTTTTTTTTTCTTTTTTTGTAGTGTATCTGTCACTTGGGTTTTAAGGTCATTAAATCTAGCCACGAGGCCCCAAGCATTATGTGTTTCTTAATCATCACATTCTATTGAAAAATACTTTTTATTCTGTTATTTTCTTGTTCATTTATATTTTTCGATAAGTATTGAAGCACTAGTATTTTAAATAGAAAAAGAAATGTATAATAAGGAATCCGAAGTACAGGTTAATTGGGATTAATTAGTCTTTAAAAAAAACCAAATCATCAGCTGTTGTCCTTATAAACTAGATTTATTTTTATGGGGCTCTCTATTTAATGTTTTTTTTTGTTTTGTTTTTTTTTATTTTTGGGTGGATCCATGTGAATTTTCTGAAACATGTGTATCGCTGATGATGGGGTAGTGACTCTTTTATTAAAAGTGCTAAGTATTTTAGCATTTTATTCCTTTCACTTTTGCCCTTCATTATGGCTTGGTCAGACATAAAAAGATTCTGGGTTTTAACCTTTCGCCATGACTAATTCTCCCCTCCCCTATCCCCACCCCTCTTCACTTAGGATATATGTTATTGTATGTACTAGCTATATTTTCATATTCATATATTTAATTTTTTTTCACCTTTGGATAATTTTTCTTCTTAGAGATGAAGTTCACCCAGGTTATGTGAAAGTTCTAAAAAATGTAAAACTAAAATGCTTTGATGCCGTTTCTCACTTTTTTGAAACATTTGCAAATTATGCTTACACTGAAGATGAAATCAATGGAATGTTTAGGGTAAGATTGAATTTTTATTATTAATTTATTTTACTTTTTTTTTATACTTTCAGTTGATAATCCTAAAGTTTGAAGGGCATATAGAGGTTCTTGCCAGAAAAAAACAGATTCTAGTTTCTAGGGTGTCGTATTTGGCAATGTAAACTTTCAAACCGCTAAAATATGTAGATGAATATTTTAGATATTATAATATAATAATGTTTGGCTTGATGTTTTTTCCTTACAATAAAGAGATATCTCCCAAGAATTTTTTTCTTTTTTTGCAACTTCCTTTTCTTTAATGATTCTTCTTAACTTTGTCTAGGTAATGATTTGGCCATACCTAGTTAATATGCAAGCTGAGTGTGTAAATAGTCCTACAGCTCAACTTCGTCTTTTCATTCTGTGGAGCAGAAATTACAGGTACATAACCAAATAATAATTATTTAAGTATTATACATAAAATTTAATCTTTCTAAAATTTTGAATTTTTCTTTAACTTGATATCTCTTTTGAACCTATGAACTCAAATTCATCACTCTCATCATGTGAATTATAATCTCATTAACTGCTTCTTTCATTACTCCATCTTTTCTCCAGCAAGCAAATGTCCACTCCAGTCGCTCTCAGAAATGTTGGATATACCTATTGAAATAGTTCCATTTTTAACTATCGAAGATAATTAAATGGGCATTCCAACAAAATTATTATTTTTTTTTTACCTTTATTTATTAAATCATGCAAAGCAAAATGTTCGGATCCGCATATTGGATGATAATCTGATGGCAATATGGTTATGGAACAGTTATAAAGTCTCAATTTGAACTGTTGCTCTTTACTAATTCAATTGTCAACAATTTTCTCATGGAATTTTTTTTTTTTCACTTGTCCAACATTTTACCTTTTCTTCTCTCTGTATTAGGAGATAGCTTAATGCTTTCCACACAATGCATATAAGGATAGACCTTGTAGTCACTGATTATGTATTTGTACATTTCTTGAAAAATGCTGCAGCAAAATTATTTTTCACTACAAGAAAAGGAATGGTTTCTGAAATAAAAAAAAAATTATTTAATACGAAATAACGTAAAAGTAATCTTGAGTGAATTAAAAAAATGTTTACTTCAAAACACTTCAACATAACAAAAACAATCTTAGAAATCATTTTTTTACCAATTGCATAGTAAATATTTGTAAAAGAAATAAATTGAACATAATGGGCCCAATTTGGATTTCCTTCAGATCGATAATGGAAGATGACTATTCACTTCCACAGTATTACAAAAGGTACTTTCGACCATCCTCGAGACATTGTGGAAAAACTGGATCCTCTCCCAGTTTTCTTTGGCCCCAGTGGTAAAATCTTAATCTTTTATCAAAATCAGTAGGCTTGAGTGTCTGGTGGGAGGATATACAGTTCGCTTTCAGCTTGTGATCCTTGATGATGTGAAATACCATCCTCCTGGATGAGCCCTTTTCTCGAGCAGTGTCTCTCACACTTTTCTTTGGAAATGCTTCCACTGTTGCTAAGACATAAATAATATTTATTTCTTTGCAGCATGGATGCTGTACCTGATGGTACAGCTGCATGGCGGCTTGTAGACCTAGCTCACTGCACCATTGTAGGGAATTCCCTTCTGCCAGGATGGTGGTGGTCAAGTAATATTTGCTCATAAACATGTGCAGCTGCATAATTATTCATTCGGTACTTCCCCAACACCAGCAAAATATCAACGTACTCGCTGTAACCTACAGTTCTATGAAAATTGAAAATGAAATAAACTGAGTCCATACTAACTAGCTAAAGTTGAAAAATCAAATCCTAAGTTTAAAGAAAGCAGATTAAGAAACCCCATATCTTTAATACCTTTTCCAATGTCTTTCATTGTTATTTGGTACTGAAACGTTGTTATTGCAATCTATAATTGGTCTCCTGTCATAAGTATTTCGATTTAAATACAATTTTTTTAATTTCAGAATCCATTCCTTTTCCAATAGTCTTGTTTCAATTATAATTGTGCTGGTTACAACTTTTATGTTGCAGCTTTTTTCAATAAAATGTACCGTTTCTGAGATAATTAAAGATTTGTGTCCAAAAATGTGTTTTTAACACATTTTACAAGCTAAAGGATGCCTCAAATTGAAAAACTCACTGATATAAACTTATTTTAGAATTTGATTTTCTACAAGAATCCGTCATCAAAAGTACAGCATTTCATTGGAAATTCCAAAGTTATGGTTGCTGAATAAGGTTATGAGGTTGAATATGGACTGAAAAGATTCTTATGGGGTCACGATTACGGCACTCCAAGTCTCAGCCTTGCATTAAAACAATGGCAGATTGCACATGAACTTGGGACACTCTGTATATATGTATACATGTGTGTGCATGCATGCATGCGCATGGGAATTTATATATAATATAATTTTTTTTATTTTGTTTTCCAGGTTCTTCTATCTTTTGGATAAGAAAAATGCAGAAGGACATTCACCTTTGTCAAATATGATCAGTCTGTGGGGGATACAGAAACTTCATCTCTCTGTACATAATGCCCTTATTGACATAATATTCAACCTTATTAATTCTAGAGGTAAAATTAGAATATTTCATAAATAAAACTAGCTAGGACTGTGCTCAAAATGAGCATTCTTAATTTTACACAAAGAGTACCAATGTAAACAAAATAATAATATAAGTATTATGATATGAGTGAACCACACATGAATCATTGAAGAAAACTTATTTAACGTCCTAATTCGATTTAGGCCTATATAGACTCAATAAATAAACCCGTATTAAGTGTTTATCTACAGGGTGTACAAAATTGGACATTTCCAAGAATTTATTATGAAATGTTATTACACTTTAAAAAAAAATAAATTAATTTTTAAAAAAATGTGACTAAAGACCTTTAAATAATGAAAATATTAAATTTAAATTACTTACATAGGCATTTATTCCTGGAACACATAATAGATCTTCTGCCAATGTGCACACTTCCTAAACAATAATTTGTTATTTATGTATCATTTTACCTTTTTAAGTGTTTATATTAAATTGCCTTGCTTCTCTTGAAACTTTATTTCTATATAAATAAAATAAATATAAAATTTTCATTCAAAAAATTCAATAACATTTTAAAAAAATATTTTCCTCTTTTAGCAGATTTCCCTTAAGGGAAATCAGCTATTGAGGTCATACTCATGACGCGATTTTCAAAAATTGTCTTCAAATGTCCATCGATCCTTCCCAGGAGATGACGAAAATGAGGTCCGTTCAAAATTATATATATATATATATATATATATATATATATATATATATATATATATATATATTTGTCTGTTAACGCTCTAGCGGTCGCAATTTTTATTTGATCATTACCAAACTCTATATTTAGAGGGGGGGATTTTCGAAAATTCGAAATATCTCCGTTACCATACGTCGGATCACAAAAGTGTATAGAACCAATCTTATTGTAAATTAAATTTACTATAAATATTGTTCTATACATTTATTCTCTATCTTGAATATTAACCGAGATATTGGCATTTTTATTAAATTTGGGCCGATAATATATGACGGAATTTCCCTCCAAAAGCTAGTTCGGCCCTTTGCTGTAACTGTTCGTCTCTCCTATGGAGATTTCTCTATTGTATAACTTCATGTGGAAAATCTGCTTAGTTTATGCAGCCCCTGCGTGACGGACTTTTTATTCTAACTGCAGGTGACCCCCTAAGTCAAATATTGTATTGATGTTTAGCCTCCTACCTTATGTTGCTTTGGCCAATTAAGGTTTTGATAAGTCAACAAATTTTAATTGCGTAAAAAATACTAATTTTGATATTAAATTGATTTTATTAAATCTTTAATTTAATTATGATGATATGATATATGTTTAGATATAAAGTTTTTCTATAGCCAAAGCTTGCATTGTTGGAGTATCGCCTCATCCAACCTCATTCCATAGTGATGTAGTGTAGTGTTTTAGTAGATTACCCTTAAGGGAAATCAGCTAGTGAGGTCGTACTCATGACGCGATTTTCGAAATTTTTCTTCAAATATCCATCGATCCTACCTCAGAGATGACAAAAATGAGGCCCGTTCAAAACTGTATATATATTTGTCTGTTACCCCTCTAGCGGTCACAATTATTGTTTAATCGTTACGAAACTCAATATTTAGTGATTTTATGTAAAAAGAAAGATCAAGTTCATTAATGGCTGAAATTGGATCAGGGGGAGGAGGGGTTTAGAGGGGGCGAATTTCGAAAATTCTTAATATCTCGATTATTAACCATTCTTATTGCAAATGTAATGTTCTATAAATGTTGTTATGTATATTTTTTCACTATCTTGATTATTAATTGAGATATTTGTATTTTTCAGTTTTCGGTCTTCAGTAAGTCCCCACTCCTACTCATCTGATATGAACAATATTCCATTATGTTATGAATGACTTTCTTTGAAGCTTAAATACCAATTATTGTTCTCATTGAACTTTTAATTTTTGAGTTAAATGCAAAAACGTGACGTACGTGGGAAATCTGCTTAGTTAACGCAGCCCCTGCGTGACGGACGTTTTGAAATTTATGCTTTTTTACTTAGCTGAATTTGATAATACTAATAATACTTAAAATATTTATGAAACTGTTAATAACACATGCTTAATTTGATAATACAATAATATGACCAAGACACGCCTTTGCAGAAAATAATTGATCTATTAGCAAATTCCCTTAAGGGAAATCAGCTATTGAGGTCGTACTCATGAGGCGATTGTCTTCAAATGCCCATCGATCCTATCTAGGAGATGACGAAAATGAGGTCCTGTAAACTGTATGTATGTATGTATGTATATATATACACAGACACACACACACACACACACACACACACACATATATATATATATAGTGTGTGTGTGTGTGTGTATGTATATATACATACAGTTTACAGGACCTCATTTTCGTCATCTCCTAGATAGGATATATATATATATATATATAGGAGTATATATATAGATAGGAGATATATATATATATATTTTTTTTTTTATATTTTCCTTTGCACATTACCCATGCACAAAGGGCGTTTATTTGCTACATGTTCCATACTATTACAGTATATAACATTTATGTTCATAATACATCGTGTTTTGTATACAAGAAATGTTCATAAATTTGTTCTTGAAGTTAATAAAAGAAATAATTTAAACAGAAAAATAAAAATAAAATAAACGAAAAAGAAAAAAAAATGAAAAAAAAAAAAAGATAAATAAATAATGTACATAATGAAATAACAAACAATCAAAGTGATGACAAATTAGTACGCATAATCATAAAATCGAAACAATCCAATAACATGTTAATTTCACTTCATTAAGAAAGTTATGCCACTTATTCTATTGCATTATTCTTGATGTAGGTGTTAAAAAGAAAGAAAAAAAAATGGAAGGAAGACTTAAATTATTATTCTTTAAGTAAGATGTTTAGATGTCCGTTGTTTCTATTAATGTTTTAGAAAAATGCCTAAATACTAATGGGTATTTTTTAAACAAATACTTTAGATTTATTGGCCACTGGTCATTGTTTTTGATAAGTGTTTGTTTGAGTGTGTTTCGTAACTGTGTAGTCAGTGTGCAAGTATAGATGAGGTGTTCTATATATATATATATATATATATATATATATATATATATATATATATATATATATATATATATCTTGTCTGTTACCGCTTTAGCAATCACAATTTTTGTTTGATCATTACCAAACTTGATATTTAAATGTTTTATTTAAAAAGGAAGATTAAGTTCATTAATGACTGGAATCGGAACAGAGAGAGGGGATTTTCGAAAATTTGTAATTCTCTGTTACTATACGTCGGGTCTTAAATAAATTAATATGTTGTATTCAGATATATTTCAGTAATTGTTTTTATTTCCGGTGAATAATATTTCTATGTAGCTGTCCAGCTATGAGCGATTGGCAGACTGCTGGTTACAGTTCATATGCTTTCTGTTGGGAGGTCATGACTGAAAGATCTCTCATTACCATATGTATTTATTCATCTAATATTCAGGGTATTTAGATTTATCTATTGTAAAACTTCGCTTGGGAAATCTGCTTACAAGGGGAGTGCACGGCCTTCCCCCCACCGATTTGAACAAAAATGTTTTAGTGTTTAGTACCTGATGAAAAACCAATTCTGTTAAAGCGAGAGAATGCACTTCTCAAGCGTTTGTCTAAAAAAAATTGTTAAAGTAAACGCCTAAACGCCTTGAGTTGTTCTCAAGAAATCTATTTCAAGGAGTCCCCTGTGGCTGAGGGGATAGCGCTTTCTTTTTGTATCTTGAGTTCGAAACTCGCTGGGAGCGACTATTTTTTACTTCTAGGTCATTTATTTAATATTAACAAATAAATAAAAAGTTTTTTTTTTTTTTTAATTTTTAGCATGTTCCATAAATTTAAAGAAGATACGAATGCTTCCTGTCAAAAATGTAATTGGTATAAGGAATATTTCATATTATACAAGAAATATATTATTAATTGAAAATGTAAGTGTATAACAGTTATCAACAATAGCGCAGGTATTTTATTAATAGTTTTAAACGGTTTTATCTATCTTTTCCAACTAATTTGATATTATTTTATTTTACAATTAATAAAGATATTTAAAATTTTCTAGCTCTAGACATAAAAATATTCTTTAACAGTTTTATATGTTAAAGCTATATTTCCATTATGCTTGGCATTGGATCATTGACGTAAATTTCTGTCATCAAGTTAACAATTTTATTGCGGATGACAATGGTGTTAACTTGATGATAGAAATTTACGTCAGTGATCCAGTGCCAAGCATAATGAAAATATAGCTTTAACATATAAAACTGTTAAGGAATATTTTTATGTCTAGAGCTAGAAAATTTTAAATATCTTTATTAATTGTAAAATATGATAATTGTAAATTTTATAAAAAAAAACATATGAAACTCTTATATTGATAATTGTTGTATTCTTACGTTTTCAATTAATAATATATTTCTTGTATAATATTAAATATTTCCTTATACCAATTACATTTTTGACAGAAAGCATTCGATTTTTTTTAAAATTTATGGAACATGCTAAAAATGAAAAAAAAAACCTTTTTATTTATTTGTTTATATTAAATAAACGACCTAGAAGCAAAAAATAAAAAAAATATCTAGAAAAAAAAATATTTGCTCCCGGCGAGTTTCAAACTCAAGATTTCCGGCTACAAAAAGAAAGCCCTATCCACTCAGCCACGGGGGACTCCTTGAAATAGATGCCTTGAGAACAACTCAAGACTTTCAGACAAACTTTAACAATTTTTTTTAGACGAACACTTGAGAAGTGCATTCTCTCGCTTTAACAGAATTGTTTTTTCATCAGGTACTAAACACTAAAAAACTTTCATTCAAATCGATGGGGGAAGGCCATGCACTCCCCTTGTTAGTTTAAGTAGCTTCTGCGTGATGGAGTTTTTTATTATAATGCAAAAAAGTAAAGACCTGTTTGAAATGTCACATGGACCATGAGTTCATTTCTACTCAAACTTGTCCAATGTTTTACTCAATTATATTTAAAATATTCTAAACAAAATATGTATTTTAGATGAAGAACAAGACACTGAAGCAGATGTTTTAAAAACATACATGCCAAAGATAATGGAAATTCTTCAAAACAGATTTAGTAATAAACGTTCTCTCACAAAGAAAGAACTTTCAGTTCTGTCTGCCGTTACATCATCAGCTGAAAATATTTCATCTGAGTCACTGCTTTCTGTGGTTCTTCCATCACTCTTAAAATCTTCAAAGGCTAGTGATGAGGAGATAACAGACCTTTTGAATACAGTTGGTAATTTGGTATTGAAAGTAGAGGATTCTACAAAATACTTGCATCAGCTCGTGGGACTATTTTCATCCTTACATACACCTACCCACAGAAAACATCTTTTATCAAGAATATTTGAAATATCCAAACATTGTGGGTAAGTGGCTCTGTGTGAAGATTTATTTTCTGATTTACCAGCTTTTTAAGCTCTAGCTTTTTTAGCTTTTTATTCTCGTATCACAATTTTTAAAGCTTTTCTAGATAAATCCGCTAATTGTAGTAGATGATAAAAATGATATTAAATATTATGTTTATATATTTTTTGGTTGTATTGAAACCATTTTACTTATTTTTATTAGGCATGATTTGGATGAAAATGTATTAACAGATCTGAATGCTTGGGATCCTAAATGGGTAGAGCAACCTGATTATAATAAAAGACTTCAAGCTTTCTCAAGTATTGAACAAATGACTGAAAGAATATCCCCAATTTTTGCAGCCATAGTAATTAGAACCTCTTATCTTTATTTGAAAAATGTAAGTTACTGTGATTACCTTTAATTTTATTCTGTTATTTTCTAAAGTAATGATATAATTTACTTATTTTTTTGTTCTAAAGGAGAAAGATCTGTCCTTGAAAGACAGTTCTCGTCATTGTTTAAAAATACTTTGCCCAAAGGTTTGTATGTTACATTCTGAAGAAAAAGATGTTCTTGAATTTCTCCTGGATGGAACTATAATCCCCCTTATAAAAAGTGGCCTCAATGATATTTCAGAGACAATTCGTCTAGAATGTGTTTCCCTCCTTGGTTACATGGTAATATTTTTTTATTCTTATTTCTTGTGATTATTGCTATTTATTTTCTATATCAAAATATTATTCAATTGTTTCTTCCTTCTGTTTACTATTCTAGGTTCGAGAAAGCAGCTCAGTTCATTATGTTTTTAAGGATTTATTTCCTTTTTCCAATAAAGCAGATTTAGAAGTCGATTTTTTTGAAAACTTAATACATCTTCAACTACACCGTAGAGTCAGAGCAATGCTAAGGTATTATATTCTGTACATTTTCTTTAAAGGAAGAAGTGAATTATAAATAAGTGCATAATTGTACCTGGATAGTAACACCTCTATTTGAGTGGTTGTTCTTTACTCTCATGAGGCATATTTTTAAGAAATATTTTTATATTATAAAAAGATATTTAATTAGCTGTTGATTCTTAAATTGTTAGTGTTGGCTGATGTAGTACTTGATTGAAACAAATGTCTACATCCTAGTGCTTTCAGTTTTGAACACCAATGTTAACAGTTAAGTGGCTGGCCAACAGATAAATTATTAATTCGGTTTAATAATTAAATGAAAAGAAATATATAAAATACAAACAATTTCAGTAAAAGTATTATAATTTGTTTTTTGAAAAACTACATATCAGCAACAACTGCTGTGAAGTGAACATGTGTACTTACAGAATCAATACCTGGTACCTGACAACCCTAAAAAATGTTTAAATAATTTTGAGTTTATATACTATTTCTTATTATCATTGTTAACCCTTTGTATGTCTGAAATGTGCTTAGTTGTTTGGGATTTTAGCGTCCAGCCCTGTGGCCTTCACACCTCTGGTGTGGTTGTAACTGTGAATTAAAGTTATTTTAACTCTAACTGAAATGGGCAAGATGTTTTCTGACCTTTAACTTTTAAAGCCAGCTACTCTGAACATTTTTCTACTTGAATTTTCCTAAAATTTTCATTATTAGTTTTACTTTCTTTGAACTGTTACCCAGTTAAACATAACTTTTAGTGATCAATTTTATGAAAAACTATATACAAATGTAGAGGACATATTTATTTTTGCTAATGCTGTAAAATTAAAGGCTGAGAGTTCAGGTAACCTGTTTCTATTTAACAAAAATATAATTATTTCATATATTATATAAGTACTAAAATTATTTAATAAACTACTTTATCAGTTTATTAATATAGTATATTTAAAACAATTGCTTAACTGTAAAGTAAGGAAAATGGCAGGCAAGTGGCTGTATTAGAATAGTGTTGCCTATAGCAAAACACTTGGGGCTCAGGTTAGCCATGTGAGTTAAAGCGTTGACCTTTATCTCACATGGTAAACCTGGAGTGGCGAGTTCGATTCTCGCCTGGGCAAAGGAAATTATTTAGTGACGAAATTCATTAAATAACATCCTAAAATCCCACCCTGGCTAGAAAAGGGTGGTAACCTATAGATAACCCGTCCCAATTAGCCTAAGTTGCAAAAAGTGGACGTTAATAAATAATAATAATAATAATAATATAGCAAAACAGCTATGTAATGATGGAAGTCCAATCTGAGTTTCTCTTACATGGTGATGCAGACTGGGTCATCCACTATTCCACTGATGAATACAATTAAGTCATTGTTGAAGCTTTTAATTATACATTTTGCTGTTTTTAGTTAGCTGATTTCTTGACTGATGTCTTTCACTATTAATGTTAAGATGTTAAACAAATATTTATTTGAACAATGAGTTATAACCATCTAAAAATGTTATCTCTGTATTTAAGTAATATTTTAAAGAAACTGAAATAATTGAACTATAGAAAACCTGTGAACTAGGTTTTATTATACAGAAATGTGTCACATGTTTACTCTATAAAATCACATTGAACACTAAATTAGTTTAGGTTAAACAACATGTGTTAATTAAAACAATTGAATAATAAACAATATATCATTTTCCCCCACCAACATAAAAGTCCTGGAGGTAACCTGGAGGGCGGTGGTTTCTAGAGCTGCGCCTCAGAGCTGGGGGAGGGGGTGACGGCTGAGCTACCGGGCTTTGTTCATCTGCTTGATGTCTCGGTGAAGTAAGGTCACCTATTGATTCTTAATTTTCTTGCAAGCCCTGGTCCTTGTTCAAATTGGAATCCATATGTTCTAGCTGGGTATCCTTTTGCCTAGCTTCTACACCACTATATGTAGGGGATGGGGCCAGGTATATATGAATGCTCGTCTGACATGGGCAATCTCTGGGCTCCCCTCTAGAAGAGTCACCTCGTCCACCAGCGGTTCATACTTGGATTGCCTCACGTTTCTATGAAGAAGCACTGGGCGAGGTGTGAGAAGCCAGGATGGAGTGAACTACCATTGCCCGATTTCCTGGGGTGCTTGAACATCCATTCGTGAGGAGTCTCGTTCGTAGTGGTGCACTGGAGAGAACGGATAGCATGAAGAACATCGTCTACGACAAGTTCCCACTGATGAGTACTTAATTGCTTTGTTCTGAGTGCTAATTAAATGGTCTTCCAGACTGTGCCCACGAATTTTTCTCCTTGCCCATTCCCCTGTGGGTTGTATAATGTGGTTTGACTTGTAGCTCTCCCATTGGTTGTTAAAAATGTTCTTAGTTCCTGAAACATGAAGGAAGATTTCCTATCAGTATGTATATAACAAGGTAGTCCAAATATAGCTAATAAAAATTGCAATTTATCTATAACAGTCGATGCTGAAAGGTCATGACAAGGAAATGTGAAGGGGTATCTGGAGAACTGGTCAACTATAATCAAGAGGTAACTGTTTCTTGCCTTGGTAGGTAGTGGTCCTTTAATATCGATGCTAAGTCGCTCCAATGGTCGTGTCGCCTCTACCATCGCGTAGGCTTCTATCTCCACCGATGAATGTCGTCGTTCGGAATGGTTGAGAGTTCGGGAGAAAAATGCTACAGGTCGACTGTTCTGAGAAAGTGTAGCTCCTATCGGGTATTCGGAAGCATCTGTATCAACTGTAAATACGGCTTCTTCATCAATAGCACTGACTAAAGGGTTTTTTATGTCTGATTTTAGTATTTCAAAAATTTGAGCTGCTCGATTATTCATGGGAAACGGACTTGATGTCAAAACGTTAATTTTCTGAGAAAACTGAGGAATGAAATTAGAGAAGTGTGAAAACATTCCCATTGCTCTCTTCAAGGTGGCTGTATTCGTGGGTAGGGGTAGCTCACGTAAGGCTTGGAGACGATCCGGATCAGGGCATATTGTTTTATTGCTTACGATAAACACGAGTAATTTTATTGAACAGACGGAGAAAATACTTTTTTGTCCATTCATTGTCAGACCATATTTATCCACAGCTTTTAAAACTTTCCTCAAGTTTGCGTCATGTTCCGCTTGATCCTTTCCACATACCGTTATGTCCAAATATGCATAGACTCCTGTAAGTCTTTCTCGTGTAATAATGTTATGGATCGTCGGTTGAAAGCAAGCTACTGCATTTCGTGGGCCAAATGGAATACTCTGGAACTGCCACAATTTGCCTGCGGCTTCGAACGCTGTAAATGGCTTGTCTTCGTCCGTTATTAGTATTTGGTAATACGCACTTTTGAGGTCGATACGGTGTTCACGATATCATCAATTCTCAGTAAGGGATACGCATCAAGTTGTGTATATCTGTTAATAGTCTGAGAATAATCGATCACCTAGCACCGTTTGTGGTTCTCTGTCTGGGTAATGAGGATCTGAGTTCTCCATGGGGAAAACAATTATGCGGTCTTTCAATAGTTTTTGCACTTCTAATTTGATAAACTTGGCATCGGAGGCAGAGTGACGTTGAGACTTAATCGTAATAGGCTTCACATCGCGCGGGATGTGTGAGAGAATATTGAGTGTTACCCCGGGGTAGAAATGATCTTCTATCTTCAAAGCTACTCTGCAAGCCTTGTTAATTGTGGAATTCAGAGCAGTAAACACCATGTATAAAGTTAAATCAGTTGGTAAGATAGGAGCTTTCAACTGTCTAGCTTTCTGTTCTGAAATAAAGCTAAGTGAACTCTCTGTATCTATAAGTGCTTGGACTTTTATTCCGTTTATTTTAACTGGAATGATAGCTTTCCTGAGACAAGAATGGGTCGATGCGGGCACGGCAGAACTTGACAAAATTCCTTCGAGAGTTATGACAAACTTTAGCGAAGTGGCCAATCTTGTTACAGGCCTTACAGATTTGTTCACGGGCAGGGTAAGTGGTCCTCCGGTAGTCGTACCCGCAGAAGTGACACTTCCTTTTAGCAGCAGTTGCAATCTTCTCGGACAAGCGGGAGCTGCCCCCTCAGGACTGAGACGATGACCTAGACGAGTGTTGGGAAGGCTTGGATGAACAGACTGTGGAATTAGATGAGCGGCTGGAACCTGCCTTTTGAGACGGACTGTGTTAACCGACTGTTCTTGGTACTGAATGGACTGTACCATTGCCAACTCTAGGGCCTTTGATTGTCTCGAGGCCTCATCAAGGCTAAGGTTGGGACGCTTTAATAATCTTTGGCGTATGTTGGATTCACGGAGACCAGCAATGAAAGTGTCTCTTATGCAATCATTACGGTTAGTCTCGACCGTAACGGCTTTGAAATTGCAGTCTTTACTAAGTAGCTTTAACACTTCTATATATTTTGTAACTGATTCGCCAGATTGTTGCCGCCTAGCCGCTAACTTATGACTTAGTTCACCGATTTTGTAAATGTACTCTTTAGAACGGCAATGGCATCATTGTAAGTACCGCTTTCGTTAATTAACTCGTAAAAGACGGGAGATACGTGATTTACCAGCATGCATAATTTCTTGTAGTCACTTACTTGGCAAGTTAGCAGGAAGTTTTGAAACGTCTTGTACCAGTGGTTCCATTCAAGTGACGCAGTTAGTGAATCTGCTTCAATTGCAAGCCGCTCTGGCCGGCCGAAGTCATTTATCCATAGTCTTAAAATTTTTATTTTTGTCTAATAAATTGAAATAATTGAACTATAGAAAACCGAAAAATGTGTCACATGTTTACTCTACAAAATCACATTGAACACTAAATTAGGTTAGTTTAAACAACATGTGTTAATTAGAACAATTGAATAATAAACAATATATCAGAAACCTCAGTGAAAAAGTTGTCCACTAACCCTGTCCATGAATTTTACCTTACCATGTTCAATAAATATAGGTAATACATATATACAAGAAATTGTAAGATATTCTAAAATATATTTTTATAATTTAAACTTTTCTCAGGTTTACAGAAGTGTCTGAGAGCCTTGAATTTGGATTACATCCCCGAACTCTTATATTTTTTGTTCTCCCTATGATAAATCAGTTCCTTCTTTCTCCAAAGTATGCTGACAAAAATACTATTGTTGACTCTGCAATAAAGGTTAGTCTGTTTACCAATACTAGCTAGTTAAGTATACTTTTATTTGTGGGAAGAAATATTCTTCTAAGGTGGCAGATTAGATTTCATGTAAGCCATACTTTCATTGCCTCCACTTAAATTAAATAATAATGATGATTACATTACTATTCTTTACTTAACCCTCCACCTCTATTCCTGGTCAAATTTCAGGCATTAGTAAATATAATTTTTAGTGTTGAATGAAATCGTAAAATATTGTGTATGGTTTACATCAAATAAACATTTTCAAGTCAAGTACGTGAAACCTAATTAATGTTTGACCATGAAAACATAGATGCATTTACCCCACAAAATAAAGGACCGTTCAAAACAATATATGGTATTTTAGCTTGGAATAAAATGTGTTATGATATAGGCTTATTGTTAATGTGGGATGACTAAAAGTTCATAGAGGGCTGAAAACTGAAAAAAAAAAAAAAGAAAAAAAAATGTAAATATCTCAGTTAATATTTGAGATAGAGAATAAATGTATATAACATTTATAGGAAATTAAATTTGCAATTAGATTAAATCTAGACAATTTTTTGATCCAATGTATAATGAAGTATAATAATGGAGATATTTGGAATTTTCCAATTCCTCCCTCTAACCCCCCCCCCCTCCTGCTTGTCCGATTTCAGCCATGAACCATATATATATATATATATATATATATATATATATATATATATATATATATATATATAATGTGTGTGTGTGCAGTAGTAATATTGGATAAAAAAAAATAAAATAAAAATATATATGAATAAATATTAACTCGTTAGGCAGATAAACAGGTATTTATTTATTATCAAAAATATCTCAGGTTAACAAGTGGGTAGCAGATGTGATTTATTATACATTGGTAATTATAATTAAATAACATAAAACAATACAGTAAAACAAGATATCTCGCCCTAAAAAAATTCAGAGCATTCAAACTCTATGCCAGATTTGGGCTTATATTGTCAGGTTCGGTGACAAAAAGGGCAAGGAGGATCTTCAATGGTGATGTATTCTTCTTATTTAATCCTTCTTGCTGCATTTATGAAGAGAGACAGACAGAGGCTATGCGTTCCTGTGTGGGTCCAGGCAACAAGAGCAGTCTTACAAAAATATGAAGAAGACACAGAGGCTGTGTATTCCTACACTGGAGTTACAGCACCAAGGGAGATCTTCCCGTGAAAGAGTTCTTTCGGTGGCAGCTTGTTTTCACCTTCTCACTACCGCTTCCTCAGAAAAAACATTTTATAGATTTTTGATTTCCTTTGAATTTGAACCATGTATTCATCACACGAACAATAAATCCCTGTAATCGATATAGAATTTTATTCTACATCTCTTCCAATAATTATAAATATGTCATGCTATTGGCAAAGCACTCCTACAGCAACTCTTGCAACTTCAATTGACACGACTTTTTAAAAGCATTTTGTATATTTGCCATTTATTATGCCCTTTTCACTGAATACTATAACTCTGGAAATTGCACATGTTACAATATATATATATATATATATATATATATATATATATATATATATATATATTGGATATGTATATTTTTAGTTTTGAACAGACCACATTTTCATCTCCAGGGTAGTGTCGATAGACATTTGAAGAAATTTAACATTAAGGAAAACCAACGAGGGAAATAATCTACTAAGTCAGAAGGACTGTTAAATCCTTAATTATAGAGATTATTTTTTTTAAATTTTCATTTTTTTTTGTACTTACTAAAGGGATTACTAAAAACACTTGTTTTATTTATTTCAGGCTCTTGGTAGCATATGTCGTTCCCTGTCTTGGCGTTATTACTATGCTATTCTCCGTACTTACCTGGGTAAATTGCTGTCTGGAACAGAGTTCCAAAAACAATCTATTCGAATAGTCTCAGAAATACTGAATGCTTTTCACTTTGATCTTTCTCATGCTGATGAGTTTTGTAACAGTATTTCATCAAATTTGGATAATAAATCATCTGAAGAAAATATTGAAGAAGTTTTAAATAAAGGTATCTATTATTAAAACTCAGTACTATTTTCGAAATTCGTCTTGTTCTTTTTCTTTCTTTTTTTTTAAATTTACCTTTTTCCTTAGAAGAACTTGAGTTTGAAGAGGACAAGGATAATAAAAGAGGCGAAAAAAACAAAAAAGAAATTTCTCTTGATAAAGCATCAGCAAATAGAGTTGTGCATGAATTGGCTGGGGTAATATTGCCTAATCTACAGAAACTCCTGGGGGAAAAGTCTCATTCTGATTCATTTCATAAGGTATTTTTTTTTTTTATTTTTTTTTTTTTTAAATAATTTTTAATATATCTTATTTAGATTGTATGGTAAATTCATACATTATAAGTCTGACTTTTTTTATTTTTATTTTTATTGTAGGTTAATAAGAAAATGGCATACAATGATAAAGATGAAGAAGCTATTTTAAGGATCCCCCTATCAATTCCTATAATAAAACTACTCCAAAAATTGCCATCTTCTGCGCTCCTTCAAAGGAATTTACCAGGGTAGCCCTCTTTCACAATTGAAATGCTATAACAAACTTGAATAGTCTAAAACTAACATTATTTATTTATTTTTTTTTTTTATGACTATTAATATTTACAGCTTTATAGACTCTAGATGCTTTTCATAAAATTAAATATCTAGTTTTCATAAGATGATGCATATAACTTATAATACCTACCTTTTTTTTCCTTCTAGGATATTTCTGAAATTGTCAAACTACTTGAAGTCAAGAGGAGAATCTGTTCGAAAAACAGCCAGGTCTACATTAGAAACAATTATGACTTCCCTAGGGCCTCACTATCTTCCGCTCTTAATTTCAGAACTATGTTCACTTTTTACAAAAGGATTTCATGTCCATGTTTTGACATATACTATCCATGCAGTTCTTTCTCGACTGAAGCCGCAATATGCTAAGGGAGATATTGACCCCTGCATTCATAAAGTACTCTCAGTAAGTATTTAATGGTGAAATCAATCTGGTTTCATTTTCTGATAGATACTTTATAATTAATAACTAATATTATTTTCAATTATTTCTTCATTTTTTTTTTTAAATAATTTAATCTCATCATTTTTTTAGGTCTGCATTTCTGATTTGTTTGGGACAGTTTCTGAAGAGAAAGAAGTTAATCATATCACAGCTAAAACTATGGAAGCCAAAGCCAACAAAAGTTTTAATATATTTCATATTTTAGGAGCTTATTCATCTGAAAATTATCTTTTGGACTTAGTTTTGCCATTAAAAGGGGTAAACTCAATTATTTTTAATATATACTACTTAATAAGATCAAGGACCATTTTAAGAGAGAGAGATTTATCTCTACGGTCTATACAGAGCCCTTTTATTGTAGCCACTATGTTAATAGCTATTCAAGCTAGTATGTGTAGCTTGAGGAAGGAGAGGAATCAGAAGTTACTAAGCTCACTCAAAAATAAAAAGTCAGTCTCCCAGAGGCTGTATAAACTAAGCAGATTTCCCACGTAGTGAAATAACATGCTGATGATCTCACCGCACCATCTTTTCTCTCTCTACTCTCTTAATAAAATGCCTATGTAGCAGGAATAGAAATTTTGGCCAGATTTGACTTACTTCTTTTAGTGAAAATCCCATGAGTAGAAGTGATGGTTACCTAAAGGCTGAAAACTAAATAATAAAAATAACTTAGTTAGCATTTGAGTATGAGAATAAATGGGTAGAACATTACATTTTTGATAATATTGGTTATATAATATATTTCAATTCCACTCTTAATAATGGAGATGGTTAGATTTTTTTATTTTACTCCTTTACTAAACTTCCACTCCTCTTGTTTTGATTTAATTATTAATGAGCACAACCTTTGTTTTTCTCATGGAATGTTTGCTGATTGGTCATAACCGAGGTTCGTCCCCTGAAGGTTCTAGATTTCCACTCTGGCTCCATCTATGCCAATCTTGTGTAGGGATGCCCCCATTTTGTTTGTAATTCTTAAATACATGATTAAATATACATAATTTTCAAGTAGCAACAAAATCCCTGAAGTAAACCAATGGATGCATATTTCGAAATAATATTAAAAATATTCTGTTCATAAGTCTTTATGTTAAAAAAACATTGTTAATTTTAGCTGTTCACTTTCACTATTACAATAAAGTAATAGTAAAATAATAATTATATTTTTCAGAGGTGTCCAAAGAATTCATTCATAAAGCATTAAATAATGTATGTGGCCGTCAGTAAATATACGTTTAGTGGCACAGGGACAATTTAATACAATTTCTATGCCTGTAAACCTCTTGATTCACAAATATACTTTACAAAATTACTAGATGAAGAATATGATGGAAACATAACTGATTGAAGATTTTAAAATAATCATTGAATTAGCAAAGAATCCAGGATGCCCTAATACTTGGGCTTATAGGATTATTTTCTTGCGGGTGTTGTCCCAAAGTTGGATAAGTTCTACCCAAAGTTGAACAAAGAGGTTATTTTCAGCCATTGATTATAAATCCAAGAAAATAGTTCAAATGTATAATATAATTACTGTGTATCAGTAATATTATTTTTATAAGAGCATGGGCCTATATGTTAAGTTTTTATTATATTTTTGTTAATTTTTATTTGTATATATGCACACACACACGTACATACGTACGTACGCACACTCTCTCACACACATATACACCCTCACACAGAAATACATTCTCTCCCTCTCCCTTGAAGAGGTTCATATTATTATTATTTTAATTTTAGGAACTTGCTAATACTGTTTCTCACAAAATCATTAAAAAGGCGAGTGATTGTCTGCAACAATTGGCTCTTGGTTTAACAGAAAACGAGTTTTTATTACCTGAATCACTTCTTGAATTTGCCTATGGCTTATCTACTGAAAGTATTCCAGCATTAACTGCTTATGAAAGGGAAAAACGTGATTCTAAGTTACAGGAATATGAATCACGAAAAGGGCCTGATCCTTATTTGATTCCAGAAGGTAAATTATAAATTTCTGTAAAAGGTGATTTATCATATATTTCTAGTTTCCTAAATTTATCTTTAGTTAAACTTATTTTGTGTGTGTGTGCTTGCGTGCATAAATTACTATATTATAATTTGATATTTTGATTTTTTTTCTTTTTTTTCTAGAACCTAAACAGAAGAAAGCACTAATGAGTGCAGAATGCATGAAAACTAATGCTCATATTTTGGTTGAATTTGGCCTTAAATTATTGTTTTTTCTTTTGAAGCGAGAAAAAATAAATAAACAACAATTTAAACCTATGCTAGATCCATTAGTCAAACTTCTTTTAGATTGTTTAAATTCAAAACATGTAACGGTAATTATACTTTTTCATTTCTAATAAATATATATTATATACTTTGTATCAAAATAATTAGATTTTTGAAGTACTGGATGATGAAGGAAGCTGATCACAGGTAAAAATCAACAGACAAAAGTTGTGAATGCCAGTCACCAACAAGGAATCCTTGGTTCCAACAACTCCTCTATGAAGAGCAGGGCACTGATCGGAGCAAGTGCTCTGAAAGCATTCTGCCGCTGAGAATAAATAATTATGAAGGAATGAGGCCTTTGTTTTTTTATTCTTATTTGTGAAAACAATTTCTTTACTCATTAAAAAGTGGTTTAACAATTATATTTTATTTTTAAAAAATTCAACAGATTGTCATTTCTGTCAAGAAACTTCCTATTTGAGAAAAAAAGATTTTTGTGAATTCAATGATATTTGAAATATTAAAAAATATTTTCTCTCAGAGGAAGCAATTAATTCTCCTATTTATTAAGAATCTTTTTTTGTGTTAAAGCAAATTGAAACAGTTAAAAATAAATAAATTAAATGATTTAAAGTGCAATATGCTGCTGATTACTGTGTGTTTAACATCATGCACCAAAACCTTTGAGTTTTTGATATATGATTTCACAGTGGCAGTGATGATGTATCACTTTGGATTTTTAAAATAAAGACTCGGAACAAAATGAACCAAGTAATAATTCTTGGCCTTAATTAACTCTTGGTGTCTGATTTGAGATTTTAATAACCATTTAATCCCTTGTTTTACTTGGAAATAGACTTACCAAGTAGTAAAATATTGACTAGAAGGTAATGACATCCACTTTCATTAGCACTCACAGCTTAAAGTAGAACTGAAAAAAAGGAATAAAAGCCACAGAATATCTATATACTTTTTTTTTCTTTGATTTAAGGTCAGTACTATTGCTCTGAAATGTTTTTCTTGGGTGTTACGTATGGAATTGCCTTCAGTTGAAAGCAACATTAAAGAGATCAGTACAACATTTCTTGAAATACTTCATCGGTATGCTGCTGCTGGACTAAGCAAAGGAGACAATTTTGATCTTGTGATGGCTGCTTTTAAGGTTTAATTTCCTTTTCTTGTATTAATTTCTCTTAATACTTACATGTTATTTATTGTATTGCTAATTGTTTTTAAGTGGAAACAGCCCTACTGTTTAGTTTCTAACTCTGTGCCCTCTAACTTATTCTTGGAGCACAAAGGGTCTTGTTAAATTTCCATAAGAAATTTGTTTAAAAATTGGGTGAAAGGGATAATTGTGGACAACTAATGTTAGTGCTATTTAATGTTTGTAAATGCTTGAAAATTAATAGAATTCAGCTCATTACTAGTAATCTAAACTTGGTAAACTTAAAGTCATGGGTTTGACTCCCCATATGGGCAGTAGGAATTTATTTAATGGGAACACAAAATAAAATCCTGAGTCGCATACTAGCTAAAAAAGGGTGGTATCTTATAGATAACCCACTCAAAAAGCCTCAGTACCAAAAAGTGAATTTTAACGAATAACTACAACAAATATTTATATCTTATTCTTATTAATAGTATATTCTTCTTAGTATATTCTTATTTTTTATAATAGAGTTTATTTGAGGATATTTGTGTGTTCCACAAAATGTGAGGTCTCTTTATTTCTTAAGTGGTACACACTCTGTTTTCCAGGTAACACTCTGGATTTCATTCTTATTTCGATGTTTAAGATAACCTTTCAAGAACTTCACTAAGCTCCCTTATGCTCCATGACTGTTTCTAAGGAACTATTTTATGAAGATGGAAATGGAGATCAGTTTCAGAAAAACTTATATGGGAATTTATGAAGATTCTTTTTTCTTAAAAAAAAAAATAACATTGCTGAAGTCCTTTCTGGACTCTTATATTGTCATGTGTGCTCTATATTAATAGAAATCAATTTCTCCAGGAAGAGGAACCTGAAAATGCATTTACAAACTCATTACTTTTGTCAGGTGCATATGTCTGTAGCTTAGTTGGTAAATTACTTGGCTAGATGCCTTTGAAATTGGTTCAAGTGCCAGCAGTTATGAAAATCTTCTCGAATAAGAAGTAATTAAATTATTTATTGACATTGTATTCTATTCATGTAATCAATAAAATATCGTGTTTACACTTGTTAGGAGTATCCTACTATATTCTTAAATTGACATTAACTGTCCCTCTTTAAATGATTGACTCAGGGTGTCGTACAAGGAGAGTGGCTTGGAGAAGTGCTTTTCATATTAGGCAGCACCAATCCTCATGAAAAACAGATCATATAAGATTAGTTAGTAAAGTGCCAGATTAGATGGTAAAATACTGGGCAGATACCTAGATGCTCGATTTGAGTCATTACAGGTGAAAAAATAAAAGCTTGTCTCAAATAAAAAAATATTAATAACTTTTTATTTTACATGGTTGCAAAAAAAAACAACATTATAATTATGTGTTATTACTTCTTTTTGTTCAATTTCTGTATAAAAAATCATTTATCCATTTAAATGTTAAGATGACCACCAAAAATTAAATAAAAAAAAACATTACATCAAAAGAATTAAATAGTATCACTGTTTTTGAGAGAGGCTATGATTATTATAATCTTTTGGACTTCCAGTAATTTATGTCATTATTATCACGGTATTGAGATATTGAAGTGTCATGATGTTTTTCACTTGTTTTTGAGAGGTTTTGTAAGTCATTGTGCTTGGTTCCTCAGAGTATTTCAATCACTGAATGAGAGTTAACTATCTAGGTGCATGCAGTATTTATACTCATGTAGTTGCTTTATCCATGAATTCGGGTTATTCTTGTCTAGTTCTTTATGTTTAAGATACTCCATGCACATGTAAGGATGGAAAACATAATGACACACAATATCTAAAGACCTTCATAATTATTATGATTACTTTGATTGTTTTTTGAATACCATTGAATAATTACAAATGGTCCTCGAAATTGCCAATTCTATTTTGAATTACCTCTGTGTTAAAGTAGTTTAGAGATCATTTTCATTAGAAACTATTTGTGAAGTATTGGACAGTGGGGGAAGAATGAATTAGTAAATATTTTTAAACGATACAATTTTTTCAGGCTGTAAGTGTGTTAGTACGATCTTGTAAATCTTGGAAGCCTGATGATGACGAAAGAAGAGTTTTGCTTCTTTACTGTGAGCAGGACATTGATGACAGAGAAAGACATGCCACAGCATTTTCTCTTTTAAAGGCTCTTATACAAAAAGGTGTAACCTCTGAAGAGGTAAACTCAGTTATGAAAAAAGTGGCTAATGTAAGCATCATTTCTCCAATGGACAGTGTTAGACTCCAGGCTAGACAGGTATGTTTTACTTATTTGACATACAGCATAATAGCTCTTATGATCTTCATTATACTTTGCTTGGCTAAAGTCAATTATCTTCATTTATGAGTATTATTAGGTTAAAATACTGCAAAATTATTATTATTGTATATACATTATTGTCAATTCTTACCTGCTAGTACGATTATTTTACAAGATATTTGGAGATCAAGGATTGTGTTTTTAAAATCAAATTCACAGTTTGTTTGTATTCTGATCCAAATGGAGTCTAATTGCTGGAGGAGAGTGTATAATCCTCTTTCAAAATGTGGATCAATTCAGTCTATGTTATCCTGTCCATTTGTACTTCTGCTCTTGCAGCTCATTCTGCCTATTGTCAACACCGTTGAGGTTTCTGGTTTAACAAACTAAGTTAAGAACTAATTTTTACTACAAGTTAGTTGAGTTGACTTCATAAATTAAAATGCAGAAGGTGATTGAATATAAAGATATCAAATTATTTTATTTCCTGACTTTTAGTGTTCAATTAATTAAGTACAGTAATCCGACAAAATTGATTCAACAATGTTGCCTGCTTTTGATAGCACCTTCTGCTAGCTGAATCAGGCAAAAACTACAATAACTAAGAACACAATGACAGATACATGTCAGCTGATTAAAATCGATATATAACTACACTTTAGCAGATTATTTTTAAGAGATTGGGTTGTATGGTTTTGTTCATATGTTTCAATCAGTTTTTATTTCTTGTTTATTTTTTTTGTAATAAAATCAATATTTATATAAATGTTTTCAAGGTTTTGAGAATTAAAATCATTATCATTATAATTGCCTTTATTTTGTTTTCTCTCTAGAAAATGTAATCTTTATTGGTCGAACATATTTATATCTATCTCACATAGTAAAGTTTCATATAAAAACATATTTGAGGTATTTCATGATATATTAGCTTCTTGTTAATATACAATGAGTAGGAAGGAGGTTCATTGAAGGCTAGAAACTAAAGAATGTAAATCTCGGTTAATATTCAGAATAAGAAAAATTACTTATGGGATATTTGCCAAAATGAAAAAGATTTAAACAATGTACATACATTATATGGTTCAGACTGTGGTCTGACAGGGAGAGAGTAACAGCAAGGTTTAAAGGTTTAAGTAACAACATAGACTTTTGCATCTCATTCACTCACACATCTCTTCTATCCTGAATGCAGTGGTTGGAGGAGCAGGATGAGGTTCTACCACTTTTATAATATTTGTTATAATCCTTTGATTTCATTGTGATCATTTCATTTCTTTATATTAAGAAGATGCAAATAATGAACAAAACCCCTTACATAGAATCTCGTATTAATATTTGATGTAATTATATGTTGACCAACCGAAAACGAGACATATGCTCAAATTGAAGACTGATGATGCATTTGATTTTCTGAATGTACTTTGTTGTTTCTTTTATTTTAAAAGTTTATTTCCAGATAAATTATCAGCATTGAAATATTAACCTATAATATAATGCTACTAACATTGACTTTGTATAAAATCATAGCGATGTTACTTCATTTTTATTTAATCTTACATTTTGAATTACTTCTTAGGTCATGCTTACTTATCTTATGGAGTATAGAATTGGAAAGGAGGTACTGACTTTTCTTTCATTTTATCTCTCTCAACTTTCATACCAAACAAAAACTGGAAGGGAGAGTGCTCTTGAAATGATTAGGACTCTTGTTTCAGCATTTCCAAAGGTGTGTTTTTAAAAATCTTCTTTCTTTTTATTAATCAGCTAGAACAGGGTGATACCTGTAGATATTCCATCCCAATTAACCACTGTAGCATAAAATGGAGCTTAATAAATAAGGGGCCTTAGGTTGGTCATATCCGGTAAGGCATTGGTCTTAATGAACTTGGTAAACCTGGAGTTGTAGGTTTTGATTCCCATGTGGGCAGCAGGAATTTATTTAGTGGTGAAATCACTAAATCAAATCCTTAGTCCCACCCTAGCTAAAAAAGAGTCATTACCAGTAGATAACCCACGCCATTTAGCTATAGTAGCATAAAGGCACATTTACAAATAATATTTTTTTTTTATTTAATGAATATTATCCTAATAAAATTTAAGGATTTGAATTTCAATAATATTGAACTTTTAGGGGTTTCAGTATCTAATTTCAAACATCAAACAGGTCATAATGTATAATTCTGTTGAAATCTGAAGTCTAGAATTTTTTGTGATTACAATATTCCCTTTACTTCATACAAAAAAATAAAAATTAAAATCATGCCTTACAAATATAAAATAAATTTAAACATTTAAAAGAAATACTTACTTGATTATTATTATTTAAATTTAATTTATAACATTATATATAAGTTCCATGTATTTAAAGGAATTAACTGGGTTAAGGAATTAGCAGACAACTATTATTTTTGTTTACAAATTTAATGAATGATGAGAATAGCTTTACAACTAAAGACAGAATTTTACTACCACGCCTACTTCTCCAGTCTTGCATTGTAGCTTATTTTGATTGCAACTGAAATTATGGCCTAATGTCTTTTGTCAACTTAATATTGATCACAGACACTGGGAAGGTTTCCTCCTTCTTGAATAATAGACGGTCTTAGGTAAGTAGCAATTAACTAGTAGGACTTCCTACTAAGATAACAGATTAGGGTAACTGGGGAGAAAGAGCCATGTACTTAGACTTGTCTTACTTGTAGATATGGCGAGAGGGCTCTTAAAACAACATAGATGTTGCAAATTATAAGAATTTTCTACGAAACTTCATATTGTATTTTTTGGAGTGAAAACAAAACAAGACTCAACCCACAATAGAACTAGAGATAAAGCTCCTATAAGATAATCCATGAGCTCAGCGCACCTCATTCATCTGGTTTTTTAAACCTTTCCATTGCACTTTTTCAAAGAAGGATTGGCCTGCAAATTCTGTTTGAGTTAACACTTTTATTTCTTTTAACATAGGTGTTTAATTTAAGTTTATTCTTCAACATCTTTTATACTACAATATACCTATTGTTTATTACCAATGGTTTTTATATTAATATTTCTTAATAAATTTGAATATATTCCTTTTAACAACCTTTGAGAATGGCTGTCTCTTTGAAAGTTTTGTTTGCATAATTTAAGGAAACTCTAAACGAAGAGTGTGGAGTCATATTTGTAAATGTTGCTACAAGACTAGTGAATGAAGAAGATCCTGATTGCAAAAGAGATGTAGCAGCTGTTATTGTGCTACTTATTCAGAAACTAGAACAGAATGCTAAAGATAAACTGTTTGATGTAACTACTGCCTGGATCAATGGGAAAAAGGTGAGTTGAGTATAACCTAAGTTTTTAAAATAGGTCTGAAAAACTACACATACCTAACTGCATTAAACATTTTTTATACAGTACCTGTTAAATTTACATATTTTTTCTTTAAGAATATTCCGTGTACAGCACTGCAATTGATATTCCACTGTGCTGAGATTGAAATGAATTTCATTCTTATATATATCCTTCATCTATATTTGAACAGTCCCTCATAGTCTTGCACCTTTAATACTCAATGCCTATGTCAAAATTACTTTTTAGGGATGACTTAAAATCAATATAAAGAATTATGCCTATATTTACCATGTTTTTTTTTTAACATTGATTGAAATTCTTCCCACCATTTCTGATATCTTCATTGTTGGTTAGTCTTATGCAGAAAGTAACGTGATATTCAGGTTTTCTTTATGACCCTTTCTCCTTGTTGTTTTCGAGAATACTCCCTGATTATGGAAACAGCTACAAGTCTTGGGCATACTCTCAGACAACACGATTCTCATTTACTCAATACGCAACCCTACTATACATGACCCGCTCACAGAAAACATTAGACAAAATATTCTGGAAATTATAAATTTAAATCTACACATACACATAGACTAGATAAAAGCCCATTCAGAAAATATTGGAAACAAACAAGCTGACACATTAGCAAAGGAAGGAGCTCAAGTTACAAAAATAATCCCAGAATTCTCTCTCGTACCACTCTCATACATAAAGAAAGACTTACACACCGACACAATACATAAGGGGAAGAGAGAATGGATGACATGTAACAAATCTTACAGCTGACATTGGTACATACCAAATATAACTCACAACAGCTACAACACAATTAAGAGTCACCATCACAAATACACCCAATTTCTAACGGAACATGGACAGTCAGGACATTAATTAACAAGATGTAAAATTCAAGACAATGACAAATGTATTTGCGACTCACAGACAACACAAACGTTTTGTACATATACTTTATGACTATTCAACATTTAATCAAAATAGATCAAATTTAATAATGAACATAATTTTAAAAGGAGATTATTGGCCAGAACCACCTCATTTTATTTAACAAATATAATAAAGAACTTATAAAGTTTATCAAAAGTATAGATATGGATGTAGCAAAAATACATTAGATTGTAAGGAATGGGAATTATAATTCAATATGTTTACCTTAGATAGACTCGCAAATTAAACATCGGTTGAGTTTAACTTTAATTGATTTATTTTTTCTTCATTTCATTTATTAATTTTATTTGTAATTATGTTACTTATTTTAATACAGTTGTCCCTCGATAACGACACTTTTTAATCCGACGTACTCGGTAGTCCGACGCGCTACAGGCAGCAACATGCATCTCCCTCCCACCGCTCCGGCAGGAAGCAAAACAAACCTGCAGTGAAAAATGGCAAGCACAAGTGTGAAACGTAAACATAAAACATTAAGTTTATCTGAAAAATGGGAAATTATTAAACGAATAGACCGTGGTGAAACTCCCAGTGCAATATCTAAAGAGTATGACATTGGACGACCTACTGTCTACGATATTGTGAAAAATAGGGAAAAAATTGAAAAATTCATAAAGTCTGTTGATGATGAGCCTGTACATGTATCCTGGTATTAATAAATTACATGTACCTTTACTGTTTCTTCCTTTTTTTTAACTTCATTGTGTTCAAACGCATTAAGAATAAAACATCTTTGATAATATGACATTTTTGGTAATCCGACATTTTCGGTAATCCGACACTCTCTCGGTCCCTTAACTGTCGGATTATCGAGGGACAACTGTATTTTATTCTATTATTATTTTTTTTTTATTATATTATATTTGATTAGATGGTTGATTAACGTGTGTGTGTGTGCGTGCGTGCGTGCGTGTGTGTGTGTGTGTGTATATATATATATATATATATATATTACATACATGTAATATGCCATGTGGCAATGAAACATGTATTTAAATAAATAACTCCTCATAGGGTTACTATGAGGAGAAAAAAAAAGGTCTTTGGCATTATCATTATGGGGAAGTTCATTCTCAGAAAACTGGTCTGAAATCCACATCAGGGGAAAATCCAAGGGATGTAAAGTTTGTAATCATGACATATACGTCAACAGGAATTTAAAAACTTACATACAATTCTCGCAGTATCAAGGAGAACTTGCTGAGCTTCTCTTATAATATCAACTGGCAGATTTAAGTTTTTGGTGTCTATTATTATCATTTTAGGCACAAGTTCATTCGTACTTAAGATAATTTATTATTATTATTATCATTATTTTGTTTAGATTTAACTAATGTTGATGATTGTAGATATTACATAGAGGACTGGGAATGCAGCTTGCTGGCTTGTTTGCTACTGCTGAAAAAGATAATTTTAACAGAAGGTTAGAACTCTTTCTTTCATTAGTTGCCAATGAGCTCCACACTGGGTTTTCTAACAGTAAACCTGGTCGTTTCGTTTTACTCAGAACAGAAAATAAACCAGACGAATCACAAGGAGATATTCCTGGAGATCATCTTGCATTTCATACTCTGCACTCACTTATTAAGGTAAATTAAATTAGTAATAATTCTTTTAAAGTAAAAAAACTATCTTCTGATGATTAGTACTAAGCCTTTAACAATTTTTTTTTTTTTTTTTTTTTTTTTTTTTTTTATGGTATAAGACAGTTATTGTTGGTGCTAACACCAACATAAATTGGCATATCTAAAATTCTTCATTCACCTAAACATTCAAACATCATTCATAAAACATTCTAGCTAATATTTTAACAAACATTAACATTATATTATTACATTATATTCACTTATGATTATGTAGCTTTTTAGTAGATTCCCCTTAAGGGAAATTAGCTCTTGTGATCATACTCATGACGCAATTTACGAAATTTTTCTTCAAATGTCCATCGATCCTACCTAGTAGATGACAAAATGATGTCCTTTGAAAACTATATATATCTGTTACGACTCTAGCGGTCACAATTTTTGTTTGATTGTTACCATACTCAATATATAATCGCTTTATGTAAAAAGAAAGATCAAGTTCGTTAGTGACTATAATCCGAAAAGTTGGAGGGGGGGTTAAAGGGGACGTTTTTAGAAAATTTGAAATATCTCCGTCACTATACGTCGGGTCGATAAATTTTATAGAACTAATCTTATTGAAAATTAAATGTACTGTAAATAATATCATATACATTTATTCTCTATTTTGAATATTAACCGATATATTTGCATTTTTAAGTTTTCATCCTTCAGCAAACCCCCACTTCTACTCATGTTACATAAACAATACTCTGTTATATTATAAACCACATTATAGGAAGCTTAAATATCATATATTGTCTTCAATAGATCTTTATTATACGAGATACATGCAAATATGTTCTGGGGACACCCCCTCCCCCTCCTCCTCGTCTTAAGTTCTTCGACTACTAAAATTTGATTAGTTGGGGAATTATCCTAATTCATAATATATTACAGTACTAGATATAGTAAATAGTTTTCAATAAAATTAACATGTTATATTCAGATATATTTCAGTAATTGTTATTCTTTCCGGTGAATAATATTTCTATCTAGCTCTCCAGCTATGAGCGGTTGGCAGACCTGTTTGTTTACAATTCAGATGTTTTCCGTTGTGAGTTTATGACTGAAAGATTTCTCATTACCGTATGTATTTATTCACTTAATATTCAGGGTGGTGTTACCAAATGTAGATCTATCTATTGTAAAACTTCACGTGGGAAATCTGCTTAGTTTACACAGTTCCTGCGTGACAGACTTTTTAATTGAATTTTTATGCCTAAGAGTTTTAATTATATAAGTGTAAAAGATATAATTGAAATCATCTTACACCAAGATCTATAACATCAAAGTAACATTTTTAAAGGATTTTTATTTCTGTACTTAAAACTCTCCTTTGTTAGAGTAGAATTTCATAACAAAACTAAAAAAAAAAACTGTGTTATTTAAATAGTTCCTTTGTAAGCAAACATTTTCTTTGAAGATTAAATCGTCTTACATTGTCTCAACAGATATAGAGAAAACTTTCCCCTGCAAGTGCAGAGCTCTTCGCAAACTGAGGTCACCCCTATCCTTAGCTTAACACTGTTATGCAATTTTAATAAAGGGCTTAAAACACTATGAAAAACTGTGAAGTTCGTTTTTCGATAATTGAGATCCAAATATTTTACCAATGTTTTTAGACATTCCTTGCTTACTCATTCCACTAAATTTATGTTATTTAAATTACTTTTAATTTAGAATATTTGTTATATTATAATATTCCTTAGTTTTTTAATTTTTAATATCTGCGAAAACTCAACCCACTCTTAACATAATTGTAATGATTTTGTAGAGATAAAGGAAAATAAATAATTGAAGTAGAATACATATGGTTCTTTACCCAAGGAGGAAAACGTAAAATTATATACTGTTTAATTTCAGAGAATTGCCTTCTTCAACAGTTACATATATCACACCTGAAATTGAATAAGCCTATTAATTAATTTGCCTTAGCCTAATTAGTTTATTAAATCTTACCTGTTTTAGGTATTTTCTCTTCTGCCTAATATTCTGAATGACAATAAGTATGCTGAACATATTGAAACAATCTCAGGTAAATTTTTCATTTCAACTTAAAATAATAAGTTAAAATGAAAGTTGTGATATTATTGCCATAATAAATTGTATTTTGTTTTATAGATGAGTGTCAAGCACTGCTAGCACACGAACATGAATGGGTGAGAACTCAGGCAATTCAGTTGCTTGGTATAGTACTAACTGAACAACATAGGAAGGGAACAAAATCTTTAGCTCTCGACCTCCTTTCACAATTAACACCTTCTGCGAGTGAACAACTTTTGATGCAGGTACCCAAGCTATGTGCATTATTATGTGCTATTCCATTAATGATTTCTTCTGGGAAACATTTTAAAATAGCTAAGTTGAATAATTTTAGAACAAATTATGGAACATTGTGAAGATATGTTTATTTATCCTTATGTAATGTGGTTGTCGGTCACTAAGGTTGAAATAAAACTGTTTCAGCTTGCCGACGTTTCGGTGCAATTTATTACCTTTGTCAAGGTGAACTGAATGGTGTTCAAGATCTGAATACTTTAACTGAGTTAAATGTTAAAAGAAATGTTAAATATATAACGCTCTTTCGGGAAGGAAAGTCAGTGATAGTACATGAACCATATCAGACTGTAGAATAGAGATTTCTGTCTGTAAAGATTTCGTTCATGTCCTATCACCGACTCCTTCCCGACAGAGCATTTTATATTATAAACATTTCTTTTAGCATCTAACTCAATTACAGTATTTAGATCTTGTACACCATTCAGTTTGCCTTGACAAAGGTAATAAATTGCACCAAAACGTTCACAAGTTGAAGTAGTTTTATTTCAATCTTAGGGGATCTGGGGGGAGTGGAAGCTAAGGATAGCTCCGACAGCGGTCTACACTAATAATATATATTTATTTATTTGCTTCAATAAAAATAATTTTAGCTGCCAAAATATTACAATACCAATGGCTAGTAAAAACATGAAAATAACTACAATTTCCAGGTAACTTTAATATGTAATATGGTTTACAAAAATTAAATGTATCTAAACTTAAATGGATGCGAATGCATATTACAACTTGTCAGGAAATTATGATAGTTATTTACTATTGACTGAGACATTTAATTTGGTTCTTACTTCTAAAAATAAAGGACTAATTAATAAATGATTTAATAATTTTCTATTCTATACTTCGGATGGATATTTTTTACTCCACTTACCTTTTGGAAGATGCAAGGAACTAAGAAAAAACAAGTATCTGTAATATTCATATTTCTTCCTTTTTACTGGTGAGAGGTTGAAAATAATTTGTTACAAGTTCTGACATCATTTTTGCTGATTAATATATAAAATGACCTACTACACCATTTTCGGTGACAGGTCCCCCACTTATTTTTATCGCTTTGATTTTTGGAGACATTGATTAGAAATTACCTGCTTAAATTGTTATGTCATTAAAATTTAACTATTTTTTCTGGGATTTTTAAAATGTGTTTTATTACCTTTCAATAATAAAAATGTATATTAAAAATATAAAGCTACTGGTCAGAATTTTCACTGTATGATGCTAGTGCTGTCAATAATTTGTACATCTCTAATAATTGTAGAATCATCTTGTCAGATTTCAAGAGGGGGGAGGGATTCTGAGTTTCCAAAGTTTTTTTAATTTGGTAAAATAGTAAGAAGTTTCTTACTCTGTCTTTTTAAAGTGAATTACAGGAGTTTATTTTTTTGGGGATTTCATTTGGTGTGCCCATGATTTAGTCCAAACCGTGCTGCCATCTCACAGATTGTATGACTTCCAGCATCAGGTTCTCTATTTCAAGTAAGCATGCAATTCCATATCTCTTCAGCTATAAGCCTCACAACGAATCTTGAGCCAATCCCAGTAGCTCCAAAATCCTTTAGTCTATAGGCAGAAAGGGCTTTGACAGAATCACATCCTGGACCATCATATATGTGCAACAATGGTGATAAGTATTTTGGTGATTCAGTTTATGAACAACCTCACTTCATTTCTCAGTTGGAATTTAATGATCTTGTCATGTATTTGGAGCTGTCTAAAAGTAAATCTCTATTTCTTGGACCTCGACTTCAGCAGTGGAATTTCTTAGAAAAGGGGCATACAAATTTTTCTCACCAGATCTGGATATGTACAATATAAATCAAATCCTTGATAAAATCAGTGTAACCCATATGATTATAATTGGAAACTTTGTGCTGACTTAAAAGCTGTTACTTTACTAAAGGGCTTGCAAACAGGTTATATAAAATACTGTTGCTTTTTATGTGAATGAGAAAGCTGTGTCAAACATTACATCGTAGGAGACTGCCTCTACATGAGAGGTTTACTCCCAGTATGTATGTTTCTCATGTTCTTGTGGTTTCCCAAGAAAATATTTTTTGGTCACCTTTAGACATGAAACTTAAACTGTTTTGGAAAGCATTAAGGAAGGAAAGTGATGTATTTTCATTTTTAGCAGATTTCCCTTAAGGGAAATCAGCTATTGAGGTCGTACTTGTGATGCGAGTTTCGAAAAATTTCTTCAAATGTCCATCGATCCTACCCAGGAGATGACGAAAATGAGGTCCGTTCAAAATTATATATATATATATATATATATATATATATATATATATTTTTGCCTGTTAACGCTCTAGCGGTCGAAATTTTTGTTTGATCGTTACCAAACTCGGAATTTAACCATTTTATGTAAAAAGGAAGATCAAGTTCGTTAATGGCTGAAATCGGACCAGTGGGAGGGGGGTTTAGAGACGGGGAATTTTTGAAAATTCGAAATATCGGATCGAAAAATTGTATAGAATCAATCTTATTGCAAATTAAATTTACTATAAATATTGTTCTATACATTTATTCTGTATGTTGAATATTAACCGAGATATTTGCATTTGTATTCTGTGTGTGTTCAGCAGGAGTCGGCTGTTCGGTACTTTCCGAAGAGAGCTCTGGCAGCCGTTTTCGTAACTGTTCGTCCCTCATGAATAAGTTTAGAGGTCCCTTACTACTACAGTTGTTATTGGGCAGATTTCTCTATTGTAAAACTTCACGTGGGAAATCTGCTTAGTTTACGCAGCCCCTGCGTGACGGACTTTTTATGACTACATTTTCTTGCCTTACTGAGGCTAAATCAAGGAAAGAACTTTTGTGGGCGCTCAGGTAAATTGCTCTGGTCTACATACAGATAGTGACAGAGATCTGAATCCTATAAGAATAGTTGCACCTCAATTAAGCTTCTATGTACTTATTCCATTTTCATTTGGCGATTCTCCACCAAATACTCATTTCCATTACTTCTAGTCTATTATATTCCCTTTTGTCTAGAATCTAACTTTTGCTCCTGAAAGCAATTAGCTATAAACAAAAGACTTTTTTTTTTTGTTTTTAGTAAATTGTTTTTTAGATCTATAAGTTGGTTTGAAAGGCTTGCTTTGCAAGTCCTATTCCTCTATCAACTACAGCTCTACTATCATTCTCTTCAGTGATCATCCTCTTTATAACAAAACTCACTTCACTTTATTTCTTCTCTACTACCAACATTTTTGTTTTATGTGCATTTATCTCAAATTTAAAGTGATCTAAGTTGTCCTTTAGGAATTGAAGCAATTAATTGATATACAAACCCCTAAATGAGTGATGGGTAAAATCATGTAAAAAGGTCATTAGGTTTTTTTTTTGTTTTTTTTTTCAATCTATTCCATTAATCATTTATCCTTAACAAAATGCATAAATAGGAAGAAACAATACATGTAGGCAAGCTGATTGAATTGTAGTCTTTTAGAATATTTTTATTTTTATGAGTGCTTTTACAGGCTCACATTCAATCAGCCTACCTGCAAGTCCTTCATTCCCAACACCAAAGTACATAAACACAATGCATGAATAATCACATTTTTTTTTTTCAGAGTATGAAACTTCTTGTTCATGTAGCTGACATGGCAACATCTTCACCTTCTGAGGATGATCTAACTCTATCTTGGCTAGTTAGGAAGGTTGGCCAAGCTGTTAACAAAGAAATTGTATATTCTCCTAGTTCTCATCAAATTGTAAGTTTTAAAAATGCAATTATTCTGGCCATGTAGTTTTAATCGATTTATGTTTCTCTCTTAGTGTTATTACACAATGCTTTACCACTGTGTTGCATTTTCTGCACCAAATAAAATACCTTAAACTAACAAATGTCTTTATGGAACTAATAAGGAAACATTTTTCATTTAAAAATTGATAAATCCACTATCCTAGTCATATGCTGAATTCTCAACTAGAATTTTCCCAAACCCCTAAGCATTTTCCCCTCCTTCATGGTTCTAACCTAGCTTCAAGATGACACTCACAGCGATATAACTTCTTAACACTTTCGCTGCGGATGCCCGAATCGAAAATCACTTCCAAAAAACGAATTTTTTTTTTTTTTGTTTTCTGTTTTAAAGTTGTTCAAACTAAGTAAAAACCTATTTGTGGTAATTTTTATCCATTTTTAACAATGATAATCGTATTTTTTTTAACCTCGCAACGTATGCGAGGTCCGCACACGGCAGTGAATTAGGTAGGCAAACCCTCAAGACAGAACATTTTGTGTGTATTTCCCTGCCTAGTGCACTGTCGTATGCGGACATTGCATACGTTGCATAGGGAGGAAGAAATACGATTATTAGGTTACAAATGCATATAAAGTAAACATAATAATGGAATAGATCTATATGAAAATCATATTGATCCAAAATGAACTTATATAGCTGAAAATACACCACCTGAACAGAAACTTTCGTTTAGTAATGGGAAATTTCTTTATTTCGTAATTGGTTATGAAATCATAAATCGGACCTGTCAATACCGCCCATATATTTATTATAATTAATAATTGCCTCGGGCTTCTCGACGGTCTTCCCCCTGCTCGTGACCGCCTTTATCTGGGCATCAAACTCCGATGAAATAATAATGACATCTCGTTTGTGGCGCCATTTGAAAACGGACACACCCTTCTCAGTAAATTTCTCTTTTATCTCTCCTTTTTTGAGCTTAGCCCCCACTATATCAGCTGGGTTGCCCTTCTGAGTCTTTCTCAGAGTACCAGTAAGATAGGTACCCTGATCAAGAAGCTCGTGGGCCATGGGGACAGACGTATAAAAGTTGTCAGCGTAAATGGCATGGCCGTGGCCGAGATAGTCATCAACCAAATGTCTGACAACTTTATATAAGTGTCCTTTCCCTCCAACTTGTGGATCCCTTGACCCAGAGTAGACTAACGTCTTCAGCACAAGACCGTCAGGTTGAGTCAACATATAAATCTTTATTCCATATTTGTGGCGCTTATTAGCGATATACTGGCGAAAGAATAGCCTACCCCTCCAAAGCATCATGGACTCGTCCAAACTTAATTCTTTGAAAGGGGTAGTATATCTCTTTCATCCTCTCAACAAACAAATTTAACAGAGGCCGAATTTTATACAGCGGATCATGCTCAACGTTCGGGTCTTGTGGTTCTGTGACGAAGTGCAGGCTTCTCAGTATACGGAGAAACGTGTCTCGTGACATCATTGAAGGGAAAGCAGGGGTACTATAGGGGAATATGGACCTCCAATAATGAATGAGCCTCTCATGGAGAGACAAGTTGGCCCATAAAAAATAATAACCCCAAAAATTTTTGAAACTGCAAACGACTTGGCCAGACGGTGGTCAGAACACTACTGAATGCTTGTGAGTGCGGAGGTTCTCCCCACTCCAACCTTCAGGTCTCTAGAACGAATGGAGGGCGGGGCGACGCACCTCACAACGTATGCGAGGCCCGCACCAGGGAGTGACTCAGGACCTCGCATATGCTGCGAGGCTCCGCAGTGAAGGTGTTAAAGTGTCAGTATAAATAAACTCTTAAGGTTTGTCTGGAATTCTACTTAAAATTGATGTGGATAAATTTTTTTCATGTTTCAGGTCATTCTAAAAACAATGACATCAAAATTGAAAATCTTGTTTGCCTGCCTGTCTACCCATTTGTTACTCATTCTTTTAAAAACAGTGCAAAATAATTCAATGAGTGTTAATGTTTTTGAGTCAAATATAATCATTTGAGAATTCAAATTTTCAACTACAATTGCCTATATGTGCTTTGATGTCAAAACATAATTTTAAATATCTTCATTAATATTGGTTTTACTGAAACAGTGTAAAGAAGAAATTGTCATTAGAATATAATTTTTGGTCTAAACATGTTAAAATCTTTAAATTTCAAAATGTTCACTTCTTACCGTTAAATAGAATTTACTTATTACTGTTCCATTAGAATGCCTCTATAGAATTATACATTTTATTTTTTATGTATTGAAATAACGGATGTTATTAACATGCACTGTTTTATACTTTACTGACACTCACAGATATAGTGTTCTACTTCATAGTCAAAACATGTATTTTTCAATACCTTGTACCAAAGAGATGTACATAATAAATTGTTTAAAATATATTTTCCAGTCCCAATATCCAGCTGTCCACGGCTCTAAAGATTCAGCGTTCCACGAGCCTGGCTTTGATCACAGTCGATTTCATGTAATCAGCTGAATTCATTGATATACAAATTAGCTTAATACAATTGAGACTATTTAAAAATTAAAATACCAAATTTTTATGAAAACAAGAAGATAAAATATCTGAATATCAAAAGATAACGAGCTACAATTCAATCAGACATTGAATTTACAATTTCCAAAAGAAGTAGAGAATAAAACTGTTTTTGTGCATGTAAGAATTAGATGTATTGTAAGAATTAGATAGTAGACTTCAATTTAAGTGGCAGATGAAATAACTTTTTTAAAGCACATGATTAATTTCTTCTCGGACCAACTATTTAAATTCACAAAGGATGTCATTTTTAATGAAGGAGTAAACATCCTAGGATTAATATTGAAAACAGCTATCTTAGCAAAATGGTAGAGAAAGAGATTAAAAGAGCACCAAAGAAAGTACTTTATAAAGAGAGTAAGAGAAAATCTCTCCAAACGATACTTTAAAATTTGAACCAGAGCTTTACATTCCAAGCTATGTTCATAAGAATAACAGTAATTATTATGAAAGCAAAAGTTTTGTTTCAGAAATTAAAAAGCATAGGGGTAATTTTAAGCAAATAAACTTGGATATTCAAGATAGTTTTAGCAAGTTTAATGTTCTATACAAAGGAAGATATAGTACTAAAAGAAAATATTCATAGTCACCAATAAGACAGTTATTAAGAAAACTGAAATTAGTCATTTAGGCAATCTTTTTTGTCTTCTGAGTGTGAATAAAGTGTTATTTCTTGTTTTTTGATATTTAAAATGGAAATCTTAGGCTTAACAGCCCATGAAGGCCCCAGGCCCTTGAATATTGTTTTATTGGGAGGTCTAGTAGTAGACTCATTGTATTACTATTGATATTAGGATAATTAATTTGGCAGTACTTCATGTTTTATAAAAATTTGTGGTTTTTAATTGTTAAATAGTATAAATTTTATCCAGCTAATCTAAAAGAATTGGCTGCTTTATACTCATCGCTGGTATTTTTATCAGTATTGACTAAGTTGTCCTGCATCCCCAAGGCCCAGTCTTAGATAGATATTAGACAAGAATTGTATTTATACATTTTTTTTTTTTTTTTACTTCCTTGTATGAAGTAAACAAAGAATTGTAAATTTTCAGTTTTCAAATGAATTATCCATTTTGACTAAATTCAGTCTTTATATGTGTATGTATCTTAAAATGCAATCAAACATTTTGTTTATTTGATTTAATATGAGTACAAGGAAGTCATGAATTGCCAACATCAGGTTTTTAGCAGATTTCCCTTAAGGATGATGAAAATGTCCGTTCAAAATTTGATATATATATATATATATATATATATATATATATATATATACATATACATATACATATATGTCTGTTACCAAGGGGAGGAATTTTGAAAATTCACAGCCAGTACTATACTATACTGTTTGCACTGCCCGTCCCCCATCTGCATCATTTGGAAACATATTTTAAATTTTGTTATGTTTGTCTCTTTGGGCCATCACAGAGTCCAATTTTAGCAGATTTCCCTCAAGGCAAATCAGCTATTGAGGTCGTACTCATGACGGGATTTTCAAAATTTTTCTTCCATCGATCCTATCCAGGAGATGATGAAAATGAGGTCCATTCAAAACTGTATGTATGTATATATATATATATATATATATATATATATATATATATATATATATATATATATCTATATATATATATATATAGTTGTAAGAGAGTTGTATATGTGTGTGGGTGTGGGTGTGTGTATATATATATATATATATATATATATATATATATATATATATATATATATATATATATATGATTGCAATCTTATTGCAAATGTAATGTTCTATAAATGTTGTTATGTACATTTTTTCACTATCTTGATTATTATTTGAGATATTTCCAATTTTTTGTTTTCGGTCTCCAGTAAAGCCCCACTCCTACTCATTTCATTAACAGTATACTATTATGTTATGAAGCACTTTATTTGAAGCTTAAATACCAAATATTGTTCTCATTCAACTTTTAAGTTGTGAGATAAATGCAAATAAGTGGTGCAAGTGGGAAATCTGCTTAGTTAACGCAGCCCCTGCGTGACGGACTTTTTCATTGAGATATCAAGGAATTAAAGACAGAATTATTTGTCACAATTTAATTATGATAAAATTTCCAAATAGTGAAAATAGTACACTTACAAATAAATTTAAACAATTTTGTTTCTTTTTAAATATATATTTTACTAATAACTGAAAATATAATATAGCTTAAAAACCTCCACATTATAACATTCTTTTATAAACCTCTTCTTTATAATATATTTTTAAGTTATTAATGTTGAAGGCGTTTCATTAAACATTATTTTTAGAGAATTATGGCTTGTAAATGGGGAGCTGCACTTGCTGTTAAACTCAACCAAGAAACTTTGCTATCAGTAGCATTTGAATTGCTAAAACCAATTGTAAAAGGAATGGTCTCAGAAAATGCTGATCTTTCTAAAGCATCCAAAGCAGCAGGAGGTTATATTAAGGGTAAACTTGGCCAAGCTAATTACAACAACTTTTTGTCTCGTATATCACAAAACATTGAAGCTAAGAAAGCAATAAGGAAAAAAGAAAGGAACCAATTGGTAAGTATCTCAGTTTATCTTATTACTAGACATTGTCTTATATTCATGCAGGTTAATTACTTAATTATATTAAGTAGTATAAGGACAAAATAAGTCATCCTATTGGAAATTCCTGAGTTAGTTGGACAGAAGAACTGAAAGAGGTTAGAAAGTATACTTCAATGCCAAAAGAAACATTATTCTCCACAACTTAGCTAGTTTACTTACCAAAACTCTTGGGGAAAAGGGGGGGGGGTGAGCAGGGAGTTTGAAACACCCTATTTTTTTTTTTTTATAGCCTCCCTCACCAGTCTCCTCCATCTATTCCCCACACAGGCCAGAACCTTCACCTAATCAAATAACATTTGGCCACTGCTATGATATCCTGATGGCCTCATTCCTAGAGCCAGTGCTTGTCTTTACTGCTCCTATCACCATGAGTTTGTAGCTCTTGTAGCATCACTTCAGCTCTTGCATGACTGTTGGTTCAGCTCCTCTGTACCTGTTTCAAAAACTATGCTACTGGAAGAGTATCTATGTAGAAACGGCCTTGGAAGGCAAGTACCAAGTGAAAATTAATATATATAAAAGAACTCTGAATTTAAGTAGAAAATATATTTTTCGAAGTAATCACATCAGCAACTCTAGTCTGCTAAAATGGTGTCAGAACTAAACTGGAATGAGTTTCCAGAGATAAAAAATATCTAACTCATTTAGAATAAAAAATAATTTAAAACAATCTTCCTTTCATTGGCTAACTTACAGCAGATTTTCCTTAGGAGGAAAGAGTTTTTTGAGGTTTACTAATAGAATGATTTTTGAGAAATTTTTCAAATGTCCCTCAATCCTACCTAGGAAAGACAAAAATGAGGTCTATTCAAATAAATACACATATTTGCCAGTTAACAGTCTGGCATTCATATTGTTGCGAAAATTAAATACATGAATAATCCTTCAGAGAGAGAGTCACGTATTTGGGAAGTGCGATATAGATCAAAGAAGCCGACATGGGACCAGACAATTCCCCTTTGATGTATGCCGACAACCTATATAAAGAAGGGCCAGCCGCGAGCGAGTCAGTTTTATGCTCAGCGATCTTGATGGTCACATCAGTGCTACAGTGCGACTTAGTGCAGTGCGGTAAAGTGTTTTTAGATGAAGAACAGTGTTGTGCCGTGACTGTAAGTAACAGTTTAGTGCCGTGTTTAAGACAGTGCAGTGCCGCGAAGTAAAGGACAGTGCAGTGCCGTCTTGTGAATTTCAGTGACCGTGAGTGAATTGTTGGACTGTGTAATCTGAAGAACAGTGACGCTATCAGTGTATACTGTGAGTAGTAATTAAGATTAATTACCAAGTTTATTGTGCATTGTGAAATAAATTGTGCAGTGATAAAAAACTGTGAAACTTGCGAGTATTTAATTTTGCAATCCAAAAGAACTCTTATTAAAAACGTTTATTACTGGTTTTGGTAATAAAAACGTAACAATATTTATTACCATTACTAAATTCAGTATTTAATCATTCCATGAAAAAACTAAAGACCCAGTTCATTAATGGCTGAAATGGAAGCGGGGGGGGGGGAGAACAAAAATTCATAATATCTCTGTTATTATAATTATTATTATAAGTTGGATTGAAAAATGTTATATGAAAAATCTTATTACAAATTTGACTTTCTACAATTATTATATGCATTTTTCCTCTTACACGATTATTAACTGAGGTATTTGAATTTTTGCTAAAAGCCATTGAGCCTGTAAACATTTTATGCCCAACTTAAGTTTAAGTCCTATCTAATTATTTGTGTTGTTTAAGTCCGTTCAAAATTATATATATACTAGCTCAGATACCCGGCTTCGCTCGGGAATTCATTTGAGGCTGAATGGTGATGGTATATTTTTGGAAAGGCTTTACTTTGCACAATATTTTGACATTTACCCGTCCCAGTGTTTAGGGTTAACACCCGTCGTTTCTGTGGATTTGTTAATAATAAAATTATTTTTTTATGTAAGACTTCACTGTCCTGCATATTGTCATATTTCCCGTTTCCTGTGCATTATGCATAGATTTGAATTATTAATGAGAAAATATTGACATACATTTGAATAATTTTTTTCATTTGAGGTACCTGGTAGTTCATATTGAAAAGAAGTGTTGAGCAAATTTCTCTAAATAAGAAAATAAGCAAATTTTGTTATGTGCATATTTGCCGAAACCCCAATAGGAAATCACTATTTTTAATTTCAGGCCTCCCTTATAACCCCCACTACTTCCCGACCCTAGAAATAGTATGTATGGCTTATTATAAGGAAGGCGTTAGTGCTTAATACACATACTGAGTGTTTTATTTAGTTCGGTTGAGTCTTTTGTGCCAAATAAAATTGTTGACTCCCGCTATAATTTTTAGCGTATAACGCCTTTAAACTTCGGTATACGACGATAGTGTATATAAAAAAAGTTTCTCTAAATAACAAAATAAACAACTTTTGTTATGTGCATATTTGCCGAAAATGCAATAGGAAACAAAATATCACTATTTTTAATTTCAGGCCTCCCATATAACCCCCACTCCTGCCCGTCCCTAGAAATGTTAGTATGGCTTATTATAAGGAAGGCGTTAGTGCTAATTCACATACCAAGTTTGGTTTAGTTCGGTTGTGTCTTTTGTGCCAAATAAAATTGTGTACTCCCTCTATAGTTTTTAGCGTATAACTCATTTACACTTCTGTATACGGCAAAAGTGTATATAACAAAAGTTACTCTAAATTACAAAATATACAACTTTTGTTATGGGCATATTTGCTGAAAAAGCAATAGGAAACGAAATATCGCTATTTTTAATTTCAGGCCTCCCTTATAACCCCCACTCCTTTTTGTCTTAGAGAATATTAATATAGCCTAAAGTCTAAGTTGGGTTAGTAGTAATATACATACCAAGTTTCATAAAATTCGGTTCAGTGGTTTATGCGTGAAAAGGTAACAAACAAACATACACGAAAGAAACAAAATGCAGTTATGGTGTCTATGACATGTGAAACGAAAAGTTATCGTGAAATTTCACGAAAAAAATCAATGTACAGACAGAGGTTACAATTTTATATTTATTTATATATATATATATATATATATATATATATATATATGTGGTGTGTTGTTCTTTTCGGAGTTTTGGTCAATGTTGGTGAAATGAATCTTAGTTTATGCCGATATTTCGAGAATCTTTATTTTCTCTTCTTCAGGGCTGTAAAATTACATGTACTACATTATAATATTGCACATTGTTGTTATACATTGTTGTAAAAGGGTGTTATACATTCTTATTGCACTATGACTAGGGTTATAGTAACCTTCCTTGTTTTGTTTACATAGCAGGGTCACAGCCTTTTGTATGTTTTATATATTTATAGTATTGTGTATTTGTTTGTTAAACTATATTATAATTGTTGTACTGTAGTTCTTATATTATTTTATAATGGTTGTTGCTATGCACTATTTCAATTATTGCTATGTTTTGTTAAATCTATGTTATTGCCACTTGTATAACAACAATGTGCAATATTATAATGTAGTATAGCTGAGTTCATAAGACATGAGACAGTGGCTAGGATGCGCACTAGCAAAGAAGGCTATTGCGCATGCTCCCTTTATCAATCTGTTAACAACTCTCGTACATGTAATTTTACAGCCCTGAAGAAGAGAAAATAAAGATTCTCGAAATATCGGCATAAACTAAGATTCATTTCACCAACATTGACCAAAACTCCGAAAAGAACAACACACCACATATAAATACAACCTGGTCGAAAACATCAGCACAATTATATCTATATATAGATATATAAATTTGTCTGTTAACGCTCTAGCGGTCGCAATTTTCGTTTGATCGTTACCAAACTCGATATTTAAACGTTTTATGCAAAAATAAAGATCAAGTTCGTTAATGGCTGAAATCGGACCAGTGGGAGGGGGGGGGGGTTTAGAGGGGAGGATTTTCGAAAATTCGAAATATCTCCGTTACTATAAGTCGGATCGAAAAATTATATAGAATCAATCTTATTGCAAATTAATTTTACTATAAATAATGTTATGTACATTTATTCTGTATCTTGAATATTAACCGAGATATTTGCATTTTTATGTTTTCAGCTTCTGAGATGAGATCGGCTAACTTCGGGTCTAGTCGTGAGTTTCCGTCAAGAGCTAGTTCGGGCCGTTCCCGTAACTGTTTGACTCTATTCTGAAATTTCTCTATTGTAAAACTTCACGTGGCAAAATCTGCTTAGTTTACGCAGCCCCTGCGTGACGGACTTTTCAATTATACGAGGCGTGTTTATTTTAGTAAGTACCGTTTTGCCACACCGCGACCGTCGGCGTCCTGCGAATGCTGGTATATACCTACATCTCTTGCCTAAGCACTGACGCCATTACAGTCTGATTCTTGTTTACCGAGTGTTTAAAATGCCTCCGATAATCGCGAGTCCCGCCGACTTTGAAGTACGGGCTATTATAAGATTTCTTAGTGCTAAAGCCCTAAAACCGATCGATAGTCATCGTGAGATTTGTGCAGTTTACGGACAAAACATTATGAGTGATGGAATGGTAAGAAAATGGGTGAGAGCATTTAAAGATGGCCGCACAAATGTGCATGATGAACAAAGGAGTGGGCGTCCTTCGGTTGTTAATGAAAGTTTGGTACAGGAAGTGGACAATAAGGTGAGAGAAAACAGACGCTTTACGATTTCCTCCTTGTGTGATGACTTTCCTAATGTTTCGCGTACATGACATTGTGACCGAGCGCTTGAAATACCGAAAATTGTACTCACGTTGGGTACCGCAACGACAGTGATGATTTCCAGCCAAATTGTTATGGGCCATAAAACATGGGTGGCCTACGTCACACCAGAATCAAAGCAACAGTCCATGGAATGGCGGCTTTCAGATTCACCCACAAAAGTGAAGTTTAAGCAAACAATTTCTGCTCGGAAAATCATATGCACAGTTTTTTGGGACAGAAAAGGAGTATTGCTTGTGGAATTTCTCCCTTGTAATGAGACAATCAATGCAGCAGCTTATTGCGAGACATTAAAAAATCTGCGCCGTTCAATCCAGAACAAAAGACGTGGCAAGCTGAGCAAGGGCATCGTTTTGTTGCATGACAATGCCCATCCACATATGGCTAATCAGACCAAAGATCTCATCACATCTTTTAAATGGGAAACTCTAGATCATCCTCCGTACAGCCCTGATCTAGCGCCCAGTGACTACCATCTGTTTCTTTACTTGGAAAAACGTCTTCAAGACGATGACGAAGTCAAAACAGTTGTGATGCAGTGGTTAACAAGTCAGGCGACAGACTTTTATGAGGAGGGTATTCATAAACTGGTACAACGTTATGACAAGGGTCTCAATAATGAAGGAAATTATGTAGAAAAGTAGATTAAGGTACATGCTTTCATGTAAAAATAAAATTATTGAGATATCTTTGCAGTATTTTTTTAATTTCAAAACGGTACTTACTTAAAAAACACACTATGTATGTTGTTACAACTAGTTCTTTGGCTGCTAATAAATATGGTATTGAAAGCAGATCCAACTAGAATTATGAATCATTTATATATTTATTTTTATCCTGTTTTAAAATTTCAGGCTGTTACGGATCCAGAAAGAGCAGCTAAAAGGAAGATAAATAGACAAATTAAGAAAAAAGCTCTAAAGAAAAGGAAAGTTGATTTAATGAAAAAACACAAATTTAAAGCAAAAAAGAAGACTGAAATAGAAATAGAGATGTAATTGTTTTAATAGTTATTTTTTAAATGCCTGTAAATACTTTATATAAATCTAAATTATAAATTGTTTACATTTTTTTTTGAATTGTAAAATACAAATTCAAAATTATTAAGTACGTACTTGATTGGTGAATCCTTCCCCTCTATAAATTTATATGTATTTGAAAGGTATTGAATGGTTTTATTTTGTTTACATCAATTTAAGTAATTTTTAAAATTACTAGATATTTCTTGAATATTTTTTTGTGTTTTTGTCTGTATCTAGTGTGTGTTCATACATATATAAGGGATTTATACAAAAAGGAAGGCAATGAGTTTAGACAAAACAAAACAAAAAAACATTATACTGCTAATGCTTATTGTCTTTTTGCTGCTTGAGACCTAATGAGCAATTAAGAATCAATTAACAATTCCCAGCTGCCTTAGCCCCTGGAATTGAGGTTTTACTTACAAAGTATAGCACCTATCACTACACAGAACCCATAAACAACCCTTCTCTTCACAAAATTCTTGTTGATAACTATTTGCCTTTTAGTGAAATACCCTTTACTAGTGCCATCCACTAAATTGCTCCACCTTGTCTATTATATTCTAAAGGTTGTGAATTTAACCTTTCACTCTGAAATTGTCACAAATCTTTTAAAGCTACACTTGCATTGCACTATACTTTTTCATCAACATGCACTCAACAAGTGCTGGTCGGTCTGACAAAAAATCTGACGTGGATACCACATGACTCCCTTGTATTCCTATTAAATTAAATAAACAAAATGTTTTGATGTACTTCATTCCGCATGATTTAACTTTAATGTTGTATACAAATCACTGATCTAATGTTTCCGATTCAAAAATGCCATAAAACATAATAGAAGCCCATTAGGAAAAAAAATGGTTAATGAGTTCATCACTAAATAATTCCTATTGCCCAGGAGGGAATAAAACATCACTTTAGGTTTACCATGTAATTACAACCAGCGCCTTAACTCACATGGCTCACCCAAACCCACCCTGGCTAGAAAAGGGCGGTAATCCGTCCCAATTAGAGCCATAGTAGATGTTAATAAATACAATTTTTTATACAAATGTTTCTACACAAATCTGTGTGGGTTAAAATTTTTTATAAAAATTATTACTTTCCTTTCTTTTGTTGTGATCATGTATTTCTTCATAGCTCTTTTAATTAATTTTTCCAGATAGCTGATGTGCATGCAACTTTACAAGTAATTTGATTATTAAAATGTTTGAGGCTAATCTTTTCTAAAACTGGGAGAGTTCTATTGTAGGCCAAGTTTCTTAAGAAATTCAGCAAGCAGCCAGAATAAAGCAACGGCACTAAGCAGATATCTGAAACACAGAAATCATCTCTAGATGGCATCATTTGAACCTTCTAATATCTGTTTCTCTCTTAGTCATTACCCCATGTAAACAATATGAAATATAAGTTACATATTATACGATAAGTAACAAAATCGCTTAAAGTGAAAATTGTATGACTAGGAGTATGGTTTTGCTGAACGCTAGAAATCAAATATAGCTCCATTAATTTTTCATTTTGAGAAAAATGCATACAAAAATTACTTTAACAAGAAGGTTCTTTTATATCAAAAGTTTCGATCAGCTACTTAACAACAAAAATATTTAAGAATTTAAATTTTGTTTCTTCTCTAAACTCCTCAATTCTTGTCTAAGTTTGTAAAATATTGAATTTAAACTTCAGTTTTACTTAAAACGCTTATATATTGGGCTTGGTAACAATCATCCAAAAATTGTGGTCAAAGCATAAATGTATTTGTATATATATTATTTTGAAGGAGATAGAGGATAAAAAGGAAAGTAAAAGGGCTTTACATAAAGAAGTCTAGTGTTTGTTCATTATCAAACTCTACATTTTATTGTTTCATACAGAACTAAGGTAAAGTTCAATATTGGCTGAAATTACTGTACATATTTTTCTCAAACTCAAAAATGAGCAAAGTATTTTTTAGTTTTCAATGTTAAGGAAACCTCTGCTTCTATTCATCTTACCAATAAGCTGATACTTTATTATAATGCTACACAATAAAATATCAGCATAAAGTATACCCCACGGTAACTCTTATTATAAGCTTCAATTATTTTCATCTTTTGTCAGATACATATTTAAATGTGCAAATGTAACGCCCTCATTGAGCATTCTAATTCACGAAATACTCCATAATGAATTTTTATTTAATCATTACGACTCATGATATTTACTTTTGCGTGTATAAGTAAAGATTAAGTTCAATAATAACTGAGATTTGACCACAGAAAAGTTGGTGTTTTGGGGGGAGGAGCAAAATGTAAATTCTGAAATACCCCTGTTTTTATATGTCAGATTGAAAGACTTTAACTATTACATCACTAAACATCTGATAACCTAACCAGCTTAAATTTCAAATCTTGTCTAATTGTAAGGGAGATAGAATGTGAGATCATCATATGATTTGGCATTTCAGTATTTGGGAAATCATGATTTAACAGCTCTGGGTGATGAGTTTTAGGTTGAAATAAAAAACTCATTTTTGTGGTTCACAATATTTTTAGTGCTGACCCCCTCCCCCATATATATATACACACACACACACACACTTCTAAGTATTATTTGACTGTTTCTAAGTTTATTGTGATTAGTAAATTAATAAAGTTAAGAAAAAAATTAAAAGGAACAATATACTCCTATGGAAATTATGTTAACTAGGAAATCTGCTTAACATTATAAAAATGAAATCTTTCAGTTTTCATCTTTTATTAAAAAAGTAAAACAACATTTATCACAATATTCTATTATTAAGTAAAAAAGTAGTGAACAACAATTTCAAATTAGGTTTCATACACACAACTCTTTGAGCTGGTAAAATTAAAACCTAATTTGCATAAAATTAGCATTTCCCTCTTCTCTTATAAAACCACAGCTCTCATAGAACCCTATTTTTGAGTCACGGCATTCTAGAGACACTTTATAACAGCCAAGATGTTTAGATAAGAGTATCAATGTGTAGATCAACCTGAAACAAAAGTATATTAAAGTTATAATGTGTTATCAAAACATTTACCCTTGAGACCCTGGTGATGTATATTACAATCCCATTCCCCTTCTAGTAGAACAAAAATAGTTAAGGCTAAGCATCAGTCATCATTAAGAGTGAGCCAGTCAGTTAGTTAATATCAAGTTTGTAATTGTACATACGTGAGAATTGCCTGATAATATTTAAGTAAAATAGGAGATACATTTTAAATGGAGTTTGGTTTCATCAAGCTGCTGGATAGAAATGAGGGGGGGGGGAGGGGGTGCAACAATGTGCAGTCTATCAGAATATTTATATGCTTGGTCTTACACTCTACTTATTTGGTAAAATAATTTCAGATTTAGCACAATGAGAGAAAAAAATGACTTACAATTTTCCTAGTTGTTTACCACGCATAGAAGAATCAACCACAATATCTTCAATTCTGGCTCTCTAAAATAATAAAAAAAAATTTACAAGATATATATAAAATTCTATGAACGAAAAGATGTTTTACTTTTAAACACCAAGAATAAAACTGCTGATTTTCCTTTTAAAAAGGTAAGTAACATTAAAAAGAATACCCAATCACCAAATGTATACTCACACTTCCACATTCATGTATAAACTTTTGTTCTAACAATAATGTCCCAGCTCCCACAATTTGGCCTGAGACTTTGTCTTCAATTACTATTATATAGTACATCCCATCATGGCACTTCATTTTATTGAAGGTGTCTAAAATAAAAATCATTCAAATAAGTTTACTGTGATATTATCACTTTTAAATTCTATTTATTTTCTATGCAACACGTCTTAGCTATGTTTTTGGGTTCTCATTTGTCAATTATATCAGAACAGATTTTATTATTACAGTGTTAATTGAATTTTTATGTTACATTGTGGTGCTGTGAACTTACCAAGATAAAACCCAATTATAAGAATGTGAACCTCCATCTCATTTTTATGGAGTGAAATTTTCATTTGATAACTTTATCCTGATGAGGAAGAAACAATTTGAAATTGGACTCACTTTAAACAACGTTAAGAAATGATGAAGTATGTTTACAATCTAGATTTGGGTTCTTTACAAGGTAGAACTGAGGTAGTTCTTGAGTGGGCGGATGAAACCCAGAGCTGTACAATAATGCTCATTGCTCCCCATGACTATTTAGGTTGTCAAACTGATCCAGTAGACATGCAACCTAATAACAACCATATCTAGGCTATTCAAATGCATGTCCATCCCTGCAAATTCATGAGACCTTTGAACATTTCTAGATGTGATAACTAAAAGTACATGCCAAATTTGCAGAGCATTGTCTCACCCTATATATATACAGAATATTAAAATAAAAATTCAATTAACACTAAGAATAAATTGAATTCTTGAAACTAATACCCATATTTAAAAGAAGTAGTAGAATTCCTTCAAAATTAATCATAATAAATTTTTCTTGAGATCTCAATGTAAGTGTATATATAGTTCCGAAATAGGGGAAGCTAATCCACTCAGCAATGTACTCTATACACACTAAAATTGTAATTCAGCTAAATAGAACTCATTCTCATTGACATTGATCAATTTTATCAATGGATAATAACCTTCAGTGAAGCATACTTCCTGATTTGGGTAGGGCCCACATACCCAGCATTCTTTGGGAAGTCATGTTTCTATATGATGGATGAAATCAATGTCCATGCATATGAATTTCAGTTATTATTGAGTTCAAACTGTTCATATGCCATTTAAAGTTTTACTGAAGAAGTGCATGGTTATAGAAAAAATAATACAAGACAAGTCTCAAATTTAATCTACTAAAAAGTATGATTCAAGAATAATGGGATGCCATTTCTCCTGATACTACATTTAATTTAGTGCCCTCAATGCTGAGAAGACTTTTATGTATTAAAACAAATAAAGGCGGCAATCAAATATTAATGCTATGTTTGAAGAAAAACATCTAATGTGATACAAGACCAGTGACTGTTTTAAAGCATTTTATACTGAAAATATTGCATTTAATTTAAATTAATTACCTAAATACTGTTGCATGTTGCTCATTTTAATTAATATTTAAAATATAGTTTGTGGGCATGCTAATGATACCATTTATTTACCTTAAGAAATTCAATTTTTTATTAGAATTGATGAAAAAGTAAAACATTTCTTGGCGCTTCAATGCTTTCTACACAAGCAGCATGTTGTGCCTTTTCCAAAATAACTGAACACATGTTTTTAGAACTTAAAAGTTTTTAATGTGAGCAATAATTAATCAGTTGACAATCAAAACAAATTTAAGTAACCAGGAATATTTTTTTAACTATTTTGGAAAAGTTACAACATCCAATTTAGAAAGAAATAAAGAAAGAAGTTAAAACATATAATTTAGAAAGAAATAAAGTTTCATGTACAACACCCAATGTACAGTACTTACAACTGTGCAATGGGACGATTTCTCATTTGATATGAATATTTGTAAACATGAAATTATCCATTTTAGAAAAATGTGTATTTAAAGGGCAATCAACTTGACTAAGAGTTTATAACTTGCTTCTTTTAGGAAGACTTACCTTCAAATTGTTCTTTTGTTACTTTCCCAACCACTGTCAACTGCTTTAAGCACTCAAGAAACCCTAAAACAAGTGACAAACATGCACTAAAAAATAATAATAATAAATAAAAAAAAAAAAAACTAAAAATATATTTCATGTTACCATTGTCATAGTCTGAAATTCTAAGTGGTCTAAGGAATAAACCATCTCCAGGATTAAGGATATTTACTGGAGGATTGAATTTTGACTGAACTGAAGAAAAGTCAATTTTTTCCAATTCAGTTGGACAGAAAAGAGCTGTATCCATTTCAATGGTCATTTAAAGAGAGAGAAGTCAGCACAGAACTAACACCTTCCCGGTAAAGTTTACTACTGCTTGAAATTAATTTTGTTTCTTGTCGTAGAAAGTGTAACCTTGAGACATTACTTCCCGACATAATGAAGGGCAGCTGGTTCCACGTGTGCTAGAGCTGTCACATACCAAAACACTATCCATTCTTTTGTTTGTAACTGTAAGAGAATGTTAACCGGGGCTTGATCATAATAACCTCCAAGAAAACTTCAATTAAATAGGTCATGGAGAACTAAACAAACATCGTGACGTCATTGTTACTATTTTACATCTTCGAACAAAACAGGGCCTCAGAATCGTGTTCCTAATAGATTTATAGGTAGTATGGAGCATCGTTGGGTTTTATTAATTTATCATAATCTATTTGAATCACGTGTAACTTTTCGGTTGGACTAAGGTGCAGGAAGAACTAAGAAGAAATATGAGTTTCAACTAGTGAATGTCTTTGAGTTAGTTTTTAGCCTGAATAGCAAAGAACATTGATAATCAAATCCTCGTATTATTTCATGTAACAAACAATCCCTATGCCTAAACTCGGCGACAGCAAAGTTCTCCCAAATTCGATTACCACGCTACTCACCGAATGCACTTCACAATAGTTAAACTACGCGAGCCAACAAAATTTAATTTGGTATAATGTGTGTGGCCCCAGACCCCCCTCATTTTAGAATTGATCAGAGACTGTTGGGAAAGATTGCTTTGGTGTCACTTTTGTTTAATGAAAACTCTATCTGATTTACATTCCAAACAATGTAGCAGGAAGGTTGAGTAGGATAAAATGACTCATATAAAATATCACCAATGGACAAGTTGTTTAACCACAAGCCTGCAGTCAGCCCATTGTGGCAAGGAGGAAATGTGACTTCTATCTCCTCCAGAGCCAAGCCTAAATGAATAGCTGAACTTAACACAAGTCATTAAAAAAATAATGAGACTAAAGTTACACCGAAATAGTTTAAAAGAACACTGCTCTTATTATACATTTCTCAAAAGGAAGTTTTCCATGTCTCCAAAATAATTGTAGTTCTTGACACACTCCATGGATTGAACACAAGTATTAAGTCTTATCCTTCTGATATAAAGAGTCCCTGTGTACAATTGTCATCCTCTAAACTTCTTACTCAATTAGCTGTAGTAACACAAAGTGGATCCTAATAAATAAATGCCCTTTTTTGGGCACAAATTCTGATATAATTTATACATTAATTATAGGATCCTCTGACCCTAAGCAAGGATCCTCATTCCTCAATAATGTTCACCTGGATCTACCAGTTCCCACTGCTGGTCACTACTAAGGAAGTCCATTAAAAATTGTGCTTACAGACTTGTTTTATTATAGTGAATCATAACTTCTTGGTGGAAATCCATCATTATCAGTAACATTTGTTGTGCTTGCTTTGTACCTAGTGTAATTCAAAAAGTATAAGAGATGCTAACTGCACTAATATTAACACTAGAATATATGTTAACTCAATGAAATGCCACTGAAGTCCTAAGTTCCATGAAATGAAGGGGGGGGATTCAATGAAGCAGCTAGCCTTGAGCCCATGTTTTGGGAAGTACTTGGAACAAAATAATACAATTAGTGATCTTGAACACCATGTTTGTATAATCTTTTAGGCATAGTTATGGATTGTACTGAATCACCTTTTTCTCTTATGTAGGATTTTTGAGACAATTCTTATAATAATCATTGACAGTAAAATACAAATAGTGTATTTTTTTTTTATAAATGCTAAAAGTGTCTAATATGTAGGAAATTATGATTTCCTAATAAAATTACTATTTGGCAGTCGGAAGTAATATTCTTAAATCTATTCTTTTTAGAATAATATATTCTAAACATAATCATTTATGTACACTTTTTTCAATAAAACCAGTTGTACCTTGTGATAAAGAACTCACAAGTATAAAATATCAATGAAATCCTTCAAGCCATTTCCATATGATTGCAGGCAGTGGTGGTAGAATTCAGTTTCAAGATGAGAGAGATTCCATTAAAAGAGATCTTTCGCTTAATTCTTCTAGGAATAATGCACAAATAGAGCAAAATTACTTTCCTAATTAATTAATTTTTAGTGAAATCTCTGGTTACATCTTTAAGTGATTACTTACAAATGGACAAACATGCAAGATTAAAATTTTGATGACTACTATGGGATTTGAAAATGGAGAAAAAAAATCACCAAATTCAAATTGAATTTCGGGTAACACAAGAGTTTTATATAAATTTTCAGAGGTACATTTAAATGAGTGGCACATTTGCCCCTCCAGTAGAGGTCATGGATAATAATTGGGACTATGAAATGGGATACCGAGTGATATAGAAGGAAAGAATTCATTTGTTGCAATGGATACTTGAAAGATTGGTGATCTGTTGATAAATCAACTAGATTATTCGTAATACATAAAACTTTATCGAAAAAAATATATCTGGCTCTACTAAAAATATTAAAGAATGCTGACTCTAACTCTGATAATGATTGCTTGGATTATTTAATGTGTCCTTTTTAATTTTTCAATTTTAAATTTATTGTTTCTTAAAATAAAGTGTAAAGAGTTCAAGTTAGCATTATTTCTTAAATCAAAGTGTTGAGTTCAGGTTAGCCAGTAGTGCTAAGGTATTGGTGTTAATACTGTCAGGTAACTTCAATTCCATTAATGTAGAAATAAAGAATAGTCATGGTAAGTATAGAGCCTTAGCCATAATCTTACATGGTAAACCTAAAATTGCAAGTTCGATTCCTACCTGAGTAATGGGAATTTATTTAGTGATGAACTAATTAAATAAAATCCTTACTCCTACCCTGGCTTGAAAAGGATGGTAATCTGTAGATAACCAGTCCTGATTAGCCATAGTAGCAAAAAGTGGATATTAATAAATAATAATAATAATAGAATAATGTTACTTTAGACCACCATCATCAATTGAAGTAATACGCACTATTACTTCAATTGATGAGGTCTCGCACAGACCTCTGTGAAGAAGTATATTTGTGAGTCCCTTAGTCGGAATCATGAGAATAACTTGAGCAGAATCAAACAAAACACAGCTCCTAAGTTCTTCTCCCAAATATGTATTACAATAATATATATTTTTAAATAGATAAGCGGTTCTTGTACTAAAATTGATTCCCATCTTGAAACTAAATGGGAGGTATAACCCGTATTTAATTAAGATGTGAATAATCAAGGCTAGCCACATTGAACAATGGATGCTTAAACTGTAAAACTCACAACAAAGTATTAGTTAAATATCTCATAAACAATACTTTTTAATGGAATTTCTAAAGAGTTTTTATCAGTCTAAAATTTGGGAAGCAATTGAAAATATACTCGAAATGTATATATAATAAAAAGGTAATCTGAATAAGACAGAATTTTATTATAGAGGCACAATTATATAATGGTTGCTATTTAAGTACATACAATAATATGACTATAACATATTTTGAATAGTTAATCAGAAAATAATTGAGTTTGTTAATAGATAGATATACATGATCTATATTAAGATTCAGATAATTAAAAAAAATATATTATAAAATGTAAACAAAAAAAATCACTGAATTACACAACTCATTGAAGCTTCAAGTTCTAATATTTCAAGCCGGATTTTTTAAACAAATTAAAATAATTTGTTCTCGCAAAAGAAAGGAAATACTAATGCAAAGTTTTTATCTAAATAGAAATGCTTTTGTATTACTAAAATTAAGTGTTCTTTCCACACTACTTATTAAATAGGATTTCATAATGCATTAATATTAATCATAACATGAAAATGAATGCATTTTGTAAGTTTATGACGGAGTTTTGTATATATAATTTCTGGTTCTTTTTTCTTGTTAAAAAATTAACATAAAAATAACATTTAGTGTTTTCGAATTTTTAACAAACCCTTCAATATATGTTTGATAATAATGGAATATGACTATACATTGAAATAATAGTTGGAATCTGAGATTAAAAATAAATATAAATATACAGTTATTATTCATAGATCTTAGGAAAGATAATGAAACAAAAAACTAAATTGACGTTCTTTAATTAACTTCATTATTATCAAATATAACATTGTCATACACACATGATATATACTGACGATTTATTGAAATATCACAGTTGGCTGGTGCAGTAGCAGAGTCAATTTGTGGCTGGTGCAGCAATAGAGTGTTGAGTAATGCGAATTCTAGGGGTGAAAATGAGTAGAGAAAATGCCAAGTATATAATAAGCAACTCAAAATAAACAGGGGAGATTGTAGGTCCTATCGATAAAGGGGACTTATCTGAAAGGGATAATTACAAAGAACAATAGTGTTTAAGGAGATATAAAAGTAAGCATTGTAATGGGGATCAGGTGCTTCTGCGCCCTGTCAAAGACATTCTACTTATCTCTACTCCTTAGAGACCTATAAAATGTCAGCTCAGGTGAAATATTCTGATTTGACAAGGTTTTTGGATCAAAATGAAAGTTCTCAAATAAACTGAAACATTCCATTAAAATTATAAATAATTAACTAAAAAAAAGTTGTATTCAAGTGCTTTTATTTTTAAGTAGAGTATTTAATGTTCTTTAAAATAAAAAAAAAAAAAACTTTAGTTTTACAATTTTATGCCAGAACAGGAGCATAACTAGGATTTGGATTAGGAGTGCTCCCAATCTGGTGGGGAGAGAGCAAAACACAAACTAAATTTTTAGATCCTTTAAAAGATTTAATTATTTTGAGAAATATAATTTAAAACAAGTTTATTAAAAGTCTGGGATCTATTCTGATTTAAAAAACAGATTTTCAAAAATTAAATGTTGATGGGGCGTGGGAAGGGCTGGGATATGCCATTGTGTCAAAGTGCCAATTAACCCTTTCCTTGTGCAAAGCCACTATAGTGGCTTTGCACAAGGAAAGGGTTAAAGGCAACACTTGTTTAGAGAAAATTATTAAAGAATATACAATAATCTCAGGAATATATAATATCAAAATTATTGTTTCCATATATTATTTAAAAATGTACCATTGAAAACCCTTACTACTAACAATACAATTCATTTAATTGAAAACTTTTGTTATACCTTAAAAAAATAAATATCTATTACGGCAAAGCTGAATTCCAAAGATCAGCAAAAAAACTATTATTTTCATGCACACAACCTCAAAATTAAATCAGAAAAGATCATGCACTAACAAGATTCTTATAAAACTCACTGATTTACAAGGCAAATCAAATATTTAATTTTCATTAAATAAATGCATAATAATATTTTAAAACTGAATAAACCAGACTCATTGTCACTAAATAACAATGTTCTAAAAAGAAAATATAAAGTAATAATGAAGTAAATGTTAAAAAGTACACAGAATTTTCATCCTAATGCTGACACTAAATATGCTGCTATGAAAAGAGAATGCAGCATACTAAGCTTCAGCATTATCACTCCCGTTAATAGTTCATAATACATAGGTGAATCAACTGAAAACCTTAAAAGTGCTGAGAAAGTTATGCTCAACTTTTAAGGTTTCATTTGATTCACCCTCGTAAGTATTAAGGTATGATTAGAAAACCCTAAGCTGGTTACAATGCTAAGGGAATATATATGGAACACACTTAATCTTAACTATAAGCCTAAGTTATAAACCAGATTGTGCACTAGTAGTCAACCATCCTATATAAGAATAAGAAATAATTATCAGAGGAATTGAATATTAATTATTGAAGGAAGTGGTATTTCATCGAACTAATAATTGTTAAGGAAGGAATAGCTCAATGGTTTTGCACTGGGAATGTAACTAAATGATTTGAGTTTGAAGATCCAGGATTTCACAATAGAGAAGCTACTTTAAGAACTAATAAATGTTGACTGAGAATGGGACAAAAAGCAGTATAATACATCTTCCCACAAAAAACTGAATAATATGCTTTCATTCCTCATGTGCTGCATTTCAGTTCAATGAGCTCTTGTATAACCCTTTTTGTCACCAGTAAACACCATCTATGGCATGTTGTGATACATTATCCTCCCAATCTTGTTACCAAGGAGGCCTTGTTACAATTAATTATTGAGATTATTCAGGATGTGGGGTTCCACACTAAGTAAGAAGGAACCAGTCGACACCAGTTTATTTTTGTTTCTCTTCCCTAACCACCCCTCTTCATATGCTACACAAAAATCAATGATCAGTTTACTCATCTAAAAGTCATAATTGTTAGTCATTCCTCAGCTCAGGTGTATCTGTGCAATACAAATCCACAAGCATCACAGCTCCAGTACAATCTGGTAGTGCTCTCCCTTGGTGGGGATCGAACCTGCACCAACAGCATCAGCTTCCTAAGGGTATATAGATGTGCCCACTCCTCAACTTCCGTAGTCACCGGCATCCTGAGTGTGCGTATGTTTGTGTATATATGTATTTATATTATATATATATATATATATATATATATATATATATATATATATGAAGTTTGAACAGACCTCATTTTCGTCATCTCCTGGATGAATATTTGAATACATTTTTTTAAAATCGTGTCACAAATACAACCTAAATAGGTATTATAAGTAAGGATATACTCATTAGTTAAAATACTTTTTACTTTGGAAAGGCTGCTTAACAAGTGCTATCCTTCTATCCACTTCATATCTACTATTACTGTCTTCAGTGATGATCCTTCCTTGGTAATAAAATTCCACCTTTAGTAGATTTCCCTTCAGGGAAATGAGCTATTGAGGTCGTACTCGACGGAATTTTCGAAATTTTTCTTCAAATGTCCATCGATCGATCCTACCTTGTAGATGCTGAAAATGAGGTCCGTTCAAAACTCTCTCTCTCTCTCTCTCTCTCTCTATATATATATATATATATATATATATATATATATATATTTGTCTGTTATCGCTCTAGCGATCACAATTTTAGTTTGATCGTTACCGATATTTAGCCGTTTTATATAAAAAGAAAGATCAAGTTCGTTAACGGCTGTAATTGGGTTTAGAGGGGGAGAATTTTGAAAATACAAAATATCTCTGTTACTATAATTTGAATCGAAAAAGTGTATAGAATCAATCTTAGTGCAAATTAAATTAACTATAAATATTGTTATATACGTTTATTCTCTATCTTGAATATTAACCGAGATATCTGAATTTTTCAGCCTTCAGTAAACCCCCCTTCTACTAGTGTTACATAAACAATGCCCTGTTATATAATAAAACATATTAATTGAAGCCTAAATACCAAATATTCATAAAATATTCTTTCATTGAACTTTTACTTTGTGAGATATATGCAAATATGTTCTGTTGACCCCCCCACCTTCTTTTTTTTTTTGGATTACTAAAATTTGAGTATTGAGATCAAACTGATTCTGATTCATTACAAATTACAGCACTAGCTTTAGTAAGTTGTTTTCAATAAAATTAATATGTTATATTCAGATATATTTCATTAATTGTTCGTCTTTCCGGTCTATCTATGCAGCACTATGCCTGGCCTGTTTGTTTGGAATTCTGCCACTTTCCGTTGTAGAGATTAACTTGTATTGCACATTTATTCAGCGTAGTGTTACCTGTATGTATATTTATCTATTGTAAACCTTCTCGTGGGAAATCTGCTTAGTTTACGCATCCCCTGCGTGACGGACTTTTAATAGTTATACTTTCTTCGCTTTGTTTCTTCTCAACTCGCAACATTTTGTTTTATGTGCATTTACGTTGACTTTAAACTGATCTAGGGCATCCTTTAGGACTTGGAATATTCTATTCTTTTCTATTTTGGACTTTACATCCAGTACAATGTCATCTGCAAATCTGAAGATACTGTGATCCACAGTAAACAGATTTACTGTTAATCTGCTATACCTTTGGTTCCTTCTGCTTTAACAAGCATATAAGTATGCATCACCTTAGTTGCATAAAGTGAACATTAATAAATAACACGACAAAGCATGGATTTCAAAAAATGTTGTCATTCATTAGGTGTGTACTGCTTTATGGGAATGAAAGTTGCCTCTTCACAAAACGGAATATAATGGGTTCGAACTAATGGAAATGTGGGTTTGGAAGAGAATCACCAGAAATAGCCTAAAAAAAAAAAATCCAATGAGGAATATCTAAATGAGGGTGATATTCCTGGGATTAGGAAAAGAGGGAGACTAGAAAGTCATTTTTTGAGGATATCAAAGGTCTCATGGATTTCAGAGGGTATGAAAAGTGTAGTTACTGAAGGAATACAATGGTTGCAACTACAAGGTTTAGCCTTCGATTCAGATCATGTTGATAATATTTGTTTATTTAGAATATAATTATAATAAATGCTAAACAAGTGGCTTATTAGTTATTATCATAATGGGTATAGGCTCAAAATTTGGCTTTTATATTAAGATTTTTCACCATGAGATTGTCAATGAGACAAGCACTTAAATGTAGAAAAGTGGCTGAATTATATTCTGCACACTCTAACTCTCTCATGCCTGTAATCAGTCAGTTTTCCACAAATAGATTATGAGTTTCTGAGGATTGGCTCTTTACCAACTTTGGTCTCAAATGGAAACAGAGCTGTTCATGAGACCTTTATTTTTGAAGGGTCTTCTGCAGAGGAAATGGAAAATTACTGCATATACTGGCGTCCCTCTTCCTTTCCAAATTTTTGTGAATATCTGAACTTCCTGTTGACGTAACTCACTAGGTGTGCTCCGGATGAAACAAGAAAATGGTTATAATATTTGCATTAAGGAGTTAACTTTCCTTAGTTCCTACAAAATAAGTTTACATATACTATATTCAGTCTCATTCCTAAAATATACTGATACAATAGGATTCATTTTAGTAGAGCACTATTATCTTACTTATCTACCATACAATGGTTTTTGAAGATGTAAGATGTATAAATTTCATTTTTTACTTTTTTTTAAGATAAAGTTGATAAGATATTAACACAGAATATTGTAACCGTAGAAAAATACAGCAACTATGCACTAACAATAATACATAAATAGTTTTATTAAAAACTGTCTCTTGTAATATTAACTCAGGCCTAAGGCAAGCACAATCAAAAAACAAATAAACAAAACAAATCACATAGCATCTCAAATAAAAATTATATATAATTAAATTATAACATAAACAGCCCAAATTTTCAATTTAAACAATTAATTCAATAAATAAAATATTGCTCTAGCCGAAACTAATTAAATAAGACTAGCTTTAATAAATAGACTGTTTAATTTAAAAATATCTTTATAATAATAATCTCCTTTATATAAACAGTATACCATAAAAGAAATTGGGTATTTTTCATCATTTGTCAATGAGTTATTCCACTATTGATTCTAACACAAAATAAGTTGAATTTCTTGAGTTTTTATTGTAGGAAGTATTTCCATTTTTATTAAAAAAAACAATAATATGCACTCTTCCGCTCTCTCACCACATAAATAGTGTTTGTGTGTATGTATATGTATTTGTGTAGATTGTAAAATAACATACTGACACAAAATGGAAAATACCCTATAAAGTAAATATCAGCAGGTGACTAGCGAGCTGGTGATGCATCTCGACATATCCTTGACGTCATTTCTTTCAATGGTTCTAGTTCTTTTGAATTAACCAAGTCAAATTCTCTTACAAAGTAATAATAATGCTTGTAACAGGTATTCACATGAGGTTCCTGAAATAAAAAGCTATGATGTTACAAGTTCTTATTACTTTTATTCATTTTTTTAAATATTAAAATTGATTTTATTTTATTTATAAAGGTGCAACAGAGTAATAATAGTAAATGTCTAGAAAGTAGATTACTAGCCAATGAAAAATTATCAAAAAAGAACGCAAAAGTAGTCATTTGAGGTTATATTATAAAACAATGTAATTATGGCTTGTGTTATTCAGAAACAGCACTTGTCATAATTGTACTAATTAAAAATTGGATGTTTTACTGATGTAATTAGAAGACAAGTGAGGTAGTAGGAGTTATAGTATTCCATAGTCCCTAATTCTCAGAATAGAAGTTTACCTCCAACTGAGATCTTAAATTTCTTAAAAATTTGTTTCTTTTTAAATAGTACTTATTTACTGTAATATCCAAATTATTCTAACTTTTTTTTGTTTTTCAATAATTTATCTAAATTAACCCTTTCCACTCCAATGTCGAGTGTCACTCGACACTGATTTTGTTCCACTAGCTCCACTGTCGAGTGATACTCGACATGGTGTAATACCTCTTTTTGCGGAAAATTTTAAAACAGGAGGGATTTTTGTTACTGAAATGTTTGAGTTACGAATGAATGAAACATATTCTAGAATCGTAAGACACTATAATTCAATTAAAGCCTTGGAGTGGAAAGGGTTAAGAAACCGAAATATTTTGTACAAAACATGCATATAATATTAGCAGGGACATTTCCAAGAGAGTTAATGTCAAACGAGGCACAAATTGACAGGGACAGAAAAATGGCAATGCCCACTATCCACAAACATCTACAACCTGCAACTATGAAAAAAACATCTGTCACTCAGTTGCTGCGTAAACTAAGAAAATTTCCCACACACTGGGTTATGGACGCTCAGGATCTCATCTCACCATGTCATCTAATCACAACCTGTCTATGAAAGAGCATGGCTAGTTTGAAAATAACTTCCTCACTAAAGACTTCCCATCTTTCTCTCTCTCTTATACAACACTAATCTACAAATTTGGGAATTTCTTATAACATCTCTTCAAGGTGTGCCTAAATTCCTAAAATGTTTGAACAATACCCATCATGAGTACAGCAGGGTTCATGCTCAAATAGTAAAATTTTTTCCCTTGACATTTCCAGATTGTTTTCAACAAATTTTCATGCTAACGTTTCTAAATTTAAATGCTGAATTGTTTCTAAAATAGTTGCATTTAACATATAATTTCAACTAAAAATACTTTAATTATATTCTAATTTATTTAGAAAAAAAAATTTTATATAAAGATATTTACAGAAATAATTGTTCAACTGTGTGATGTACACTATTTCATGGCCCACAGGATTTCAGCTTTCAACACAGCCTCTTTAGAGACAAAAGTTTCCAAAGTGCTCAATTTCACTGATACAACACACTTATTATTCTCTGCTATTTCATTTCCTTCAGGTAGATTATTTATAGCAGTGTTCTTCTTATTCTTATAATCTGCAGATTTCTCAATACTAACTTTAACTAATATGCAAAGAGCTACATGCAGAACAAATATAACTCTTGTATTTAGGACCGCATTCATGGCTTTTAATTGCCTGCCATCCCAAGTTGCTCAGGGCAAAAGATTTTTTACAAACAGAGCAATGTGCTTGCAGCCTCAATAGCTCTAGCTCTCTAGCAAATCAGCTAGACATGCTATATGACTAATTGTGTTGATAACAAAATGTAATACAATTGTTGTTCAACATACTTTCCTATAACTTTAATATTAATGGAGTTATTTATGTATTTTTTGGCTTTCAGTGAACCCCCACTCCATGTATTCTTCAACCCATTCAGTGCCAGCCACATTTATGAGACTACTCTGTGTGGCCGAGGGGTACATTCTGGGTAGGAATTGATGCAAAAGTTGCGTGACTGGCACCCAGAGAGGAATTGGCTGATGCAACTGTCGCTTAATCAGCACTGAATGTGTGCTAAGGGAACTCTGATTACTCTCACTGTGCATGTATTCCTTAAGGGAAATGTGCTAAAATATTTGTGAGTTTATATGGAATAACTTAGATGTCATGTTTCTGAAACATGGGGGTAGAGGGTTGGTGACAACCACAACTTAATGAATAATATAATATACTTGATATAAATTTAAGAAAAATATTTGCATAACATGAATAAATATAGACATAAAAAGGTATATAAGTATATTATCTTTACCGCTCCAATTGCGACTATCCTGTCAAAATGATGTATATACACATGAACAAATATCCTGAAAAGGCGTGCTAAAATTTTACGACAAAGAGGAAGAAATGTTTTTGGAAATGGAACATCTGAAATGAAAAAGAATGAGTTAATACAAAAGTATAACATTTAATTTTATATATTAAACATGAGGTATTAACTAGATTTATTTTTATTCCTATATGCTTACTGAAATAGAAAATTGTATATTCCTAGTACATATGTTTAATTATTCACAGGAAGAGAGATAAATAAAATCTATTCTACTAGTTCACACCTTTGACTTCAGAAAGTGTTAATCTACTATTATACATATGTAGATAACACTTTAAAGAAGACTAAGATTATCAGATCATTGCATCCGACAACATCAGTTGGCGAGAATCCATTTTTTTCCGTTTATTTACTGAACTCAATAAACACAAGCAATTTTTCATATGAGGCTTCAGTGTTAAAAAAAAATCAAAAATCTAAGTTTGAATCACAGAAATAAGAAAAATAAAACATTTACTAAAAACTGACTTTTTATGAATATAAAATAATGGTATTGGAAAAACCAACCAAAACCCCTTTCATGGGGCAGAAGCATTGTCTTCTTAAAAATATGTCACTTGTCTATGGAACCATTACATCAATAAGCATTTAGGAGTGTCCTGATCTAATCTTAAAAATAGGATGTCTTATGTCATGAAACATCCAGGATAGGGCTAAAATATATTAAGTAAAAAAGACTTATTTTATTATTGAAGAATTTGTGTCATAATTTTATAAATGCTGACTCCATTGAGCCAGAAGGGAAAAGTGTAATTTAGAAAAACTTACCAGTAGATACAGGAAAAAGTGTTTCATTATTTATCTGTTCTTCAACCCAATCAATTAAATTGGCTATGTATTGAGGTGCCGGAAGTTGGGTTGGTTTTTTATATTTGACACCATCTGCCCAAAGATACTCAAATCGTGGACCACCAGACATTGTTGGGCAAGATTCATTGGTGCAATAGTCACTCACAGTTCCATAAATTAAATTAATACGGTTGAAAAAGTCCACAACTACAAAGATAACGTTTTTAATCAAATTGAGCACAAATAATCTCATCTATCAAGGTGTTAACCGGAAAAAAAAAATCATACCATGCACAGCTATCCAATCATTCATCTCTTCTCCTTCAGGTAATTGCACAACAGATCTTAAATTTATACCGGAATTTAAAGAAGCTTGAGCATGTTTATGGAGAGAATACCTCAAGGTTCCAGGAGAAAATCTCTTGTTAGGTCTAAATGTCTATAACAATTAAAATGATTTATATGAGTAAAAGAGAATAACAAATTCGGCTTTTGAACAATCATCTAATGCTTCTGAATTTACCTTTCCCTTTTGGAAAAATTCCACAAAACCACTAAGAGCCATGTCAAAAGAACCATTAAGTATCATTTATAATAAGATGAATAAATAATGTAAAAATTCGAAATTAATCAAGACAAAACATCCTAGGAAAAAGTTATATAAATATTTGTCAACAAATTTCACTTCCTCAACTGACTGTTATCAATCAGAACTACCAACACAAGACCTTATGACTTATTTCTGCCTCTTTTCCTTCTAACTAGAATTCACAAAGGGAACTGAAAAAGAAAAATATTTTTTCATAAATAATAAAATATGTATACATTTATCTTAGAAATATGTTACTTCAATT